>CM029406.1:47668392-48268392 GCA_017139565.1 Luffa aegyptiaca | reverse complement strand
CCACCCCAAAAGTTGTTGAACTAAAAAAAAAAAAATTTAGGGATATTGACTTAAATAGCCACTTTTTTACCCTTTTTTCAAATAAATAGCGAACGTACCTCTTTATGAAATTACCTATCAATTCATTATTCCATGATAGATTATTGTTAAAAGACCCCCCCCCCCAAAAAAAAAAAAAAGACAATTATATATTTTTAATGGAAAAAAAAAAAATAAGAAGACAATTATTCATTGAAGGTTCCGTAAGAGATAAAGAAAAAATAAAACTTTCTATAATACTCCACACGCCCCGTAATGGAAAATTTTTAATGAATAAAGATACTAAATTAGGAGTATATTTTGGTTGTAAAAAGAAAAAAAAAAGACAATTATATATTTTGCAAAGAAATTAAATATTTAATGAATAGACAACTTTTTTTTACCAAACAAAGGACCTCCACATGACTATTTCAAGACTCACAACTTATTTGTTCGGCACCCGAGGATTCCACCCGACCTAACATGGCTACGTTTGGGACATGACTCCAATACTAATGGAAATACTTGTCCTCCCTTATGTACCCATGAATCATGATCATCCATTTATCTAGTCAATATGGAACTTTGGTTGCACTCCCAACAGTTGATCCAAAATCTATAGAAAATGCTACAAAAATATATGTTATATTATATTATATACCAAAAGTACTCTATTTTTAAACATTTTATTTGATTATTTGAACTAATGTAAGAATAGCAATAACAAGAGCAAAATCACTAAGAACAAGATTACAAAAATAAGTGTAGTATATAAGTGATATATAACATAATAATATCATGTGTATATAGTAAAATTGTCAGTGCACCATTACTATTAATGAACACAGAAATAAATATATCATAGATAATTGATATATGGTATAATTGTATCATGTATGGATGATAAAATTAGCAATACAATATAATTACTATATACCATATAATGACGTATTAAGATATATATTATTTAAATTTATAATGTGATAAACTTAATAATGGGCCAGCTCGTAATGATTTGTTTTGAATAAATTGTGCTACTGTGTATATATACATATATATACACGCCAACCAAATCTTCCTTTCGAGTACAAGTACGTTTATCTTCTCCAATTATTTTTGTTATTTTTTGAACTAAACAATATGTGGAGAAGGACAGACAAACCTTTAACCTTGGTTGAGATTATAAAGTTTTAACCAGTTGAACGAATGTTTTTTTTTTAATCTCAAATATATCACTCAATACTAAATAATGTTCATGTAAAGTATGTATACGATACGGAGGAATTGGTTTCAAGCTTTTGATCTCTTAGTCCATGATATATATTTTATGTCGGTAGAGCTATAGGCTCATATTGACATGTATAAAATATGTATTGCAATATATTTATAATCTACATGACTAATATAAATATTCAGCCAATAAAAAAATTATATAATTTACGCAATTAATAAATTTCCATAACTATTTAAAATTAAAATAAAATAAAATATTAAAAAAAAAAAAAACCGAGAGTTGTTTAGCGTATTAAAAAAACATATAAAAGTTGAATACGCAAAATCTTTTTTTTTTTCAAGGACAATATTCAAAATATAATTAATGGCTCTCCTTTTTCATCTCTATTTTTTTTCCTCTATTTTTTAAAATCATAATTGTATAAGGTCATTTATTCAGATTGGAGATGAGTAAAATTGGAACAATAAAAATACAAAAAGTAATAAAATATATCAAATGATCATAATATTATTTTATTTAAAATCAATCTATTTCTTAAATAATATGTTAAAGTGTGACCGTCAATTCAAGTATAATTTAGTGGATAAGACATCAATTACCATCTCAAATATAGATAATAAAAAAAAAAAAAGGTTAAATTGTGACCATTTATGTTATATTCATCCAATTTACGACTTACTGAACAAAATAAATATATATTTTTAGAAATAAATATTTTGGTACACCCGATTACGATGACCCGTTCCGAGGATTGAAAAATGACCCACATTATTTTGAAGTATTATATCACGCAAGTCTCAGTAACAAACTTGTACACCCAAAAAAATTACAAAGTCTAACAAACTTGTCCTTGATCTTGGGTCGGCCACTTTGTCGTGATTTCTATTTAGTCATTCTTTTTTCTTACTACTATTTAATCTCTTTTTTAATCCTTAATTACTCATTAAATTTTATATCAAAGTGACCAAATTTAAATAAAATGTACAAGTTTTGGTTAGCAGTAATTGACATGTAGCCTGCCAAAGTGAACTTAGCTCAACGATAATTTGCATGTACCATCGACCAAGAGGTCAGATGTTCGAATCCTCCCACCCCAAATGTTGTTGTACACATGTACCCTTGACCAAGAAGTTAGAGGTTCGAAGTTCAATGAACTTTTCTCCCCGTGTTTTATATATCTATTTGGTCCAATAGGTCTCTAAATTTTTAATTGTGTGTCTAATATATCCTTTGCCTAGACATGAAATTGAAAGCTTAAATTTTCTTTAGATATAAAATAGATACAAACTTGAAAGTTTTTTTTTTTCTTTGAAAAGGAGAATACATTAAAAAATTAAGAAAAATTTGGTACAACTGCCTCTTCTTGAAGAATGGAAGAGACCCAAAAAGGGAAACTTAAAAGTTGAAAGTTGCAGGACTGGGCTTGTAATTTAAGCTATTATTTATTCTTATTTCGTTTGATAAAAGAACAGAGAGTGAAAAATTTAGCAAAGATTGAATATAAGAAAACTAAAAACACATCTAGTGAGATTGTGTGTGTTTGGGGTTCATAAAATAAAATAAAATAAAACAAATGAAATTGAGTGTACAATTTATGTAGTTGTGTGACGTGCTTGAGACTTGGTCATGAAATATTATTTAATATGATCTTATCTGATACGGCAAAGCTTTTAGCTAGGTTTCTCAAAAACCAATTATTTGGTTTATTATTAATTTATTTATTTTCAACGCTTCCAGCTATTGATTATTCTTTAGAATTTTTTGATGTGGATATGATAGCGGCAGTATGATTATATTTATAAATGTGATAGATAAGTATGTTTTTAAATTTTAATTTGCTTAGTGATGTTTTTAAATTTAATTAAGTCATACTATGAAATAATGCATTTCTCAATATTCCCAACATTTTCCTCTCGTTGAACTGAATGAATAGAATAAATTTCACTTGAAAATACACAATAAATTAAATGCATATACAAAAACCTACAATTAAAATTTAGAGGCTTAAATCATACTCATAAACAAAATTATTCCAAAGTTGTTAAATTATGAGTTTGGTGTCTATTCAATTTCAATATTCTGTTGATTTAGTTCTTTTATTTTGAAAATTTTCTAATGAGTCTCTAAACTTTTCGAGGTTGCACGAATATCTATTTAATTTCTATGTATATCTACCGTGTCAAAAATCTCGACACCGTTTTAATTTGGATTAGAACGAAATATAGACAACTAGCAATAGGTGAACATTTTTATATCATTCTCTCTTTTTGGCTTCCTTCAATAAATTTTATTTTTGGTTTTGTAAAATTAAAAATGAAGTTTATGAGGAAAAACAAAAAACTTCTTACACACACTTATATATATTTTTTCTTTATTTAATTTACAATTTTTAGAAATCTTAAAAAAATAATTATCAACTTAGAAACTGAAATATATTTTTTTAAAAAAAGAAAAAAATTGTTTGCTATAATTTCAAAACTATTTTTGAAAATATATTTTAAAAAATAAAGGAGAATATTAATAGATATAGAAAACTTTATATTTCAAAAAAAAAAAAAAAAGATATAGAAAACTTTAAATATATATTATTTTTTAATTGAAATGTGGTTCAAACATACTTTTGATTTTTCTTTTTTCTTTTGAGTACAAACTTTTGATTATTGCAAATCTCCCTATTTAATTGATGTTTTGTGATCCAATATCCAAAATAAAACCATATAACAATCATTTTAGATAAACCACACAAATAAGTAATCATGTATTATTTTTAAGGGAAATTGCAATGGGTAGCAAAAAATATTAGGATATTTGCAAATCTAGCTATGATTTTTTAGGTTTGCAAACATAGCAAAATTTTAAAAATCTGATTTCCGTTTTTTTTATTATTCCAGTTTTACCCTTGTTGGTATATCAACAGGTATATTAGTAGTATATCTGATATACTTTATATTTACTGATATACGAAATATAATGTATATCAGTGAACTAATATACCAAATTTGATATACTTGAATGAATACAATGATATACCTAATATATACTTGATAGGATAAGCATAACATTTGATATACTTGATTAAATGTTGATATATCAATGATATACTTAATATGTTACTTTCTTTACTTATATTTGTTATGATTTCTTTTCTCTTTATTGAATTATGTTGTGTTATTTACATCTTTTAAAATGAAATGTCCTGTTATGAATGTTGATATACCATTGATATACCTCATTCGTTTTTTGTTTTTTTTAACTTACCTCATTTTTTTATACTAAAATAATTAATAACATTGATATACCTGATTAGGAGTAGCTAAATACATCAATGATAGACTTGTTATTAAGAAAAAAACCACTGATATATATTTTTAATTTTTGGTGTATTATGAAGGTCATGGAATGCAAAATTTGTTATAAGTATATCAATAAGATGCAATTTTAAGTATATCATTAGTGTATTAGTAGTCACTAAAAATGTAATTTAAAGTATATCATTAGTGTATCGGTAGTATATTATTAAGATGATGTATAATATATTGATGACATATTTGCCAAACATGAGCATAACTCAACTAGCATAAGATATACACATTCAACCAAGACGTTAGAGGTTTAAATCCCCTACCACACATATTGTGTCCAAATAAAACTAATATTTCTAATTCTTTATTGATGAAGTATATCAAAGATATCTAAAAAAAGCTCATGTGTATACTTCATAAATGAAGTATATTATATTCATAAAATATACATATGATATACTTTATATTTAGTATATCAGTTGATTGATATACCCAATATCTAGTATATCAGAACACTAAATAAATGAATGATGTACCTGATATACAGTATATCAATAACACCATTGATATACTTTTTAAAATTCCAGCGTGTTTTAGGGGTTTTTTTGACTTTTCAACTTTAATGCTTAGGCGGGCCCACGTTTTTTTGCTATATTTGCAACATTAAAAAACTGATGACATGGTTGCAAATTCCATATTATTTTTTGCTATTCTTGCAACTGCCCCTATTTTTAAATTGACAAATATTCGTCATTTTCTTATCTATTTTGTTTCACATTGAATTAATGTGTATTATTTTGCTAACAGAAAAAAAAAATCAATACACATGTCTTTAAAAATTGTACCAATTCGAAAAGAAAATATTCATTCAAACACAAACGATAGCGATAACGAGCATCAAAATGAAGTTGATAAACTTGTTTATGGTTCAATACTTCTACAAGGCAACCTTTGACAAAATTATTCCTTTAAATATCTCAGTTTTTCTTCTTCTTTAATAGAAAAAAAATATATCATAAATAAAAGAAGAGGCAATAATATTATATATGTGGCATGAATGTTACATTATAATCATTGACAAGACATAAGGTCTATATATATATATATATATATATATTTTTTTTTTTTTTTTTTTGAACGGATGAGAATTTGCTCGCTGGTTGTTATTTTGATGATTTATTTGTGAGCCTCTATCAAAAAAATTATAATCTTTATTTGAGATATGGATGAAACATATTTGCATATTATATATAGAACATTTTATTATAGGGTTTTTTTTTTTTTTATATAAGAGCATAAATATTAGGAGTTGTAGTTATGGTTTAGTTTTAGTTAGCTATGTACTTAATACATTAATAATTAGTTATAGTAGTTATTTTTGTTTTTATCAAATAGTTAAATTACACATGTATATATACTCTCGTCTTGGAGATAAAAAACAATATTCACTTCTTTTTTTCTTAATAGTATATTATTAATAATAAAAATAAAACTTTATGAAAGTTGAGGTATTAAAAATAACCTTTCAAAAACTAATGGATCAAAATGAAAATTAATATAAATTTATAGACTAAAATAAAAATAGATGAAATTTATTTAAACATATGATATAATATGAAAAAAGAAAAATGGAAGTTGGAATTTAGAGGGGGTTTCGGTTGGTGGGGTGTTACGATCTAAGACATTCGTGGCCAATGCAATTAACAGACTTTTTATCGATTACAGTATTTCAACTTACAAATTCAAATTTTATATTAACAATGTTGACCTTTGACTACCAAACAAATATTCATCCATTTCTATATTCTTTAATTCATATGTCGTTTTAAAAATTTTTAAACATTGTTTGATAAATCTTAATTCATATATATAAAAAAAAAACTATAAACTAATTAAAAAAAAGAAGTCTATTATGTTTTAAAGATTTATCTGAGATTTTAAAATGTTTTGTTGTAATACAAGAAACGTCATTCTTAAAAAAAAAAAAAAAAAAAAAAAAAAAAATGATGATGAAGAACAACTTTAATTCTCAAATTGTTTTTAAAAGTTAATTATCAAACATGTCATAAGTATTAATTGTGTTACAAAAACATAAAGTTGTTAACTCACTCTCACATGACATCTCTTATCCCTTTCAAATTAATTAATCAATCACTATCTGATTAGCCTAAGATGCAAAATTGAGTCTAAGGCTACATGAAAATACACCAAAAATATGGAAACCCATCCAAGTATAGTTCGTGAGTGTTTCATAAGACCAACAACTTCTCATTACTTGATTCACTTTCTCGTGATAGTTCTAGACTCATCAAAATAAAAATATGACATATTTACAAACTATTCCTATATGCTTATTTAATCCGGTAAGACATATGAGTGACTTCTTATCACTTTCTTACACCAAATAGTTTCTGAGCTCATCAAAATGAGAGTATAACATATAAGCTTATTTATTAACACAATCAAACAACTCAACGAACTAAACATATAACTTAAGTTTTCTTTTTCTAGCACACCCTATAACTCTTTAAGTATTATAATGTCGCAGAAGCTAACACCACAAAAAACAACTCCGATCAATGATCAAACTCAACTTTCAAAGCTGCATACTTTACTGCTAAGAAGATCACTAGCCGTAACAAAAAGATTCAAAATATGAGTGCAAATTAAAATGAATACCCAACACTTCATCAAAAACAGTAATCCACTTCAAAAAAAAAAAAAAGAATGCAACGACGACGGCAATTATCAAAGTATTTGGACCCAAATGCCTTCACTGGGAACGCTCTGATGAACAACAAATAATATATAAAACCCAGACGGTGCAATATTGGCGCAAGCAGGAGCGCTAACCTCCATTTCATACTTCAGATCCGGCCATATGCTCGTCGTCACGTTGCCGCCGCCGAGCACCAACAGCCTCTGGTTCATCGAGAAAGAATGGGTATTGAACGGCGGAGCCAACATGGTGACTGAGACTTGGAGCGGATCCAGTTCGTCGATCACCGTAAAACCCACCTTGAATCTTTGTCCATGAAAAAGCATAATATGGGATCTGGGTGTTATTATTGTGGGACGTAAGGCTGAGAATTGAGGGTCAAGATATGAAGGATGAAATGCTTCTAAGCTAAGTTCCGTCGGAAAAAGTACGTCGGAGAAATTGTAACCCGGATGCGGGTTGCTCCCGCCGACGAGAATCCGGCCATCACGAAGCAAGATCGCCGTCGAGTGGTACATACGGGGGGTATTACTCGGATAATTCAATTCGAATCTTGAACCGGGTGGGTAATTGGGACGGTAAAGAACCGGGTTCAGTGCCGGATTCCGGCCAAGATCCCAGCCGGCGGTTCCGAACGACGCGCCGTTGATCAGCAAAACGTTGCCGTTTGGAAGTAACAACATGTCGCCCATTGCTCTGGAAAGTGGCATAATCTCGAGAACCCACTTGGGATTTGGACTGGTAATTTTGATTCTTGCGCATGTGTTCAGTGCTTTGACGAAAACTCCATTGCGGGCTTTCATGTGAGCTCCTTTTGGAGCTCCACCGCAGACCATGATCTCAACTTCAATGAATTTCGCCTGCAAATCCAGTGGAAGCATCACCGCCGATCCAGTACTCGGGTAATTCCTCGGATCGCCGCCTGCAATTTCCGGGAAGGTTTTGAGAACCTTGTTCTTGGAGTAGTCGAATAAGATCGCTCGGTTGTTCGCAAAGATGAACAAACTCCCATCGATATGAAGAAACACAAATGGATACAGATTGTTTTCGATATGGCCATCGTTGGTTTGCACCAAGAACGGCAAACTATATGCCTTCGGAGCAGATTTAGTCTTCGCCAAATGCCAATAAAAGGCGGCGGGTTTCGGGAAGAATTCGTAGCTGAAGCGTTTTCGGCCGCCGATGATGATCTGGCTTCCGTCGGGGAGAATGTGATTGGTGGCGTACCACCGGCGGGTGAGTAACCCCATCGGAATCTCTTCCCAGTCGCATATTGGGCACGGTCTGAAGATCCTGACTGTACGGTCGCCGGCTTTGAAACCGCCGGTTTGAACAAGAGCGCCGTCGCGCATGGCTCCACCAGACGAGCACCACATATCGGTCTGAACGGCAAGTGGCCGGAATGTGTTGGTGGCTACGTCGTACTCAATAGAATGGGCAGTACAGTCGAACTTGATTCGACGTCCATTGTAGGCTCTTGTGCATCTTGCTCCGGGGAACGACAAGTTGGATGGGCCGAAGTCTGTGCCGTCGAACATCACGACGCGGTCATTGTGGAGTAGCTGCATGTGCATGGCTGAAATGCCGATGGTTGCCTGCAAGAGTTGCCAGTGACCGCCGGCGGCAGCCTGGGCAAAAGACATTCCGGCCAGAAACAACACATGGCAGAATAACAGAACCACCGTTTGCTTATTCATTTCTTTTAAAAGAAACAATCTTGCGGCGGATATCAAACTAAAGAACAAGAAAGAACCAAGAAGATTCAAGTGGCCAGGCCAAAATTAACCGGCATCCACCATGTAGAACCGAATGCATGAATCAAGACTATCCTCTGAAGAGTTCAAGAAAAATGAACAACAATTAACGTAACCTATAATATCTCAGTCTCCTATGATCAAAGTACCAACTATAGAACACTGAGAGCCCCAACAAAGTCTTGAAGAAAAGAAAAGAATAATAACAATCTCATTCCGTGTAATGGGAAGTACAGAAATACAAAGATGATACGAAAATGTGGGAGGGTAGTTTTAATTTTACCTCTTATCAGTTAAATTATCACAGTGAAAATAAATTACAAACTTCACCTAAAAAAATAAAAACCTAATGAAGGCACATAAGGGCAAGGTAAGTCAGACGTTATACCCTCGCAAGTCAGAAGCGATAGCAGCCATTTGAATTCAAGTTCGAGGAGGATAGAGTTCCCAGAGTGCCACAGTTCTGTCTTCTGATGCAGATGCCATTAACTTACAGTTGTCCGAGTATGATACAGCATTACACTGTAAGTATGGAAGCAACAATCTTAAAAGCCGAAAAACTATTGAAAACTAAAAATGAAGTCAATAACTAGATAGTTTGGGGGGGGGGGGGGGGGGGGGGGGGGAAGAAAAGATAGCCATGTTCCACTTATTTTATCGTCTTCAAACAAAATGGTTTTTACATAACAAAAACGCTAATTCTAAAACGTTTGGTAGTATTGCCATATAAAGAAAATTATACCAAGGCCTGATGATACTTCAATATAGCAAGAGGATTTCCTTTCCGATAATTATATATCCGTACTCTGCCACGAGGAGAAAGAAAACAAAATCAAACAGTATAATCGGAGGATCTTCCTTCAAAGCCTGATTTGCATACTTCAGACAGTATCATGCAGCATAAACAATAAAAAATCAATTAAGGTGAAACATTAAAACTCTATAGTAATTTTCATTCGAAAAACTGGAATAAACCTTCCATTGAGCCAATATTGGAGTCACATTTAATCTTGCACGTGTTTCATCCCAATAGAAACATTTCATGCCGAAAGGTTTATTCCCCAATTAAATAAAATGCAGCTCTATATAAGAATTCAATAGTAATCTTATAAAGGATCTTTTGGAGACTGTTTTGACTGGAGCAACTAGACTTGGCAATCAGAATATAAATGTACTCCATCATAAAGCAAACAATAGAACACACGGATACACATCTCTCCATTGGCTCTGCACTACTTCATTCACCATCTTTCTTTCACATTGTATCTCTTCGTTCTATTTTGGCCCCCCCCCCCCGGGGGGGGGACATATTTTTAGGCACAGCAGATGCATATAATGCACAGCTCAACAGTCGTTCCAAATAAGAAGAAACCACCCATTTCCCAACCATAACATTGCTGACCTGTGATCCCAACCAGCAGTTGCAGCAATCTTGTCATCTGGTCGAATAGAAACCTTTGCTATGCCAGGCCGTTCCAAAGCAATTTCTTTCTTCACGAGACATGTCCCCTTTATAGTTCAGCACAACCAAAATAAATAATTCTCATATAGAAGTACAAAATGGCAGTTGTCCAATCTCTTGCATCTACTAATAATGGGTTGAATAGTTGAGCATGAAATAATGGTAATCTCTATAGACGTTAAAGTGGAACGAGAAATAAAGCCATCTCAATCTACAAACATGTCAACAACTAAAGGAACCATCATAAAAATCATAAACCAACACATGCAAACACTCATCCCAAAAGTTAAATGCATGTAGCATAGACAAACATAGACAAACACCTTTGTTATCATAAGGAAGTTTCTCCTTACGAAGAATACAATTTTCAATTATTCTAATTGATTCATGGAATGCAATTGAAGAGTCATGATGAACATCCCCTCCACCGAACAATTATTGAGCTGAATATTTTAATATTGAAGAATTAGTCAACATAAGCGCAATTAGCCTTCTTACCACATCAGGATGGTTTAATATGAACTCATTCAAGATCAAAATCTAGCTGAAAATCTCAATATTGAAGAACTAATATATCATACTTAAATAACGTGTGTGTGTGTGTGTGTGTCATACTTAAATTTCGTAAATAAATTTTAAATTTCTTTTACATTTTAAATACCGTGGAATGATCCAAAGTAAACATCACAGTTTTGTCATCTGCAGCTCCTGAGATACCACCATTGCAAGATCCATCAATGCAAATGCTTAGAACTGCAAACAAGATACTCAAAATCATGGCTTCTCATTAAGGAAAGAATGGACAGAAGTCCAGAATGTTCGGCTAAACACCTGGCTCTGAATGACATTTCACTGATGTTACTGGAACTCCTGGATTCCTTAGATCCCACCAAAGCATAGAACCATCCTCGTATCTGTAAATAATGAAAAGGAACCGAAACTTACATTCTAAACAGGAACGGATAGTGAAATTGATTAACCTATGGACTGTAATGCAAGAACCAAAGATGGCACAAGCGAAGAGAAAGAAGGGAAGTAAAGGGGTACCCGGACAAGACAGTCAAGAATCCCTGAGATTTAGACGGTAGAAATGCTTGAACCGCCATGCACAATCCTGCCCGAGACAATTTCTTAAGGATTCAAAGTCGGTATGAAAATGGAAAGTGGAAAATTTTATCATATACCTTTTTTTCTCACAGGCGGATGGGTCAAACAAAAGTATCTCCCACAGAACAAAATAACAATAACAGCAGTAGTAGCAATTTTTTTTTTTTTAAAAAAAAAAGAAAAATAAACGAAAACTTAAGTTTATCAAGTATCTAATGTGATAAAACGGGATTATCATATAATAGCCCTGTACACGTAACTACAAGGCTGTGTCAGATTGTACAAAAAAATGAAATAGAATCAGAAAAGATATTAGAAACAAATACTCGTTTGGTTCACTAATAGAAATGGAATGAATAGTCGACTCATCGTGGAACCAATTCGTTTATTTTGTTATGTTAGGGAATAATGAAAGATAACTATGAGGTGGAGAGATTTGAACCACAGATCTCGTGGTTATCAGTACAACTTTATGACAATTGAGCTATGCTCTTATTGGCGGAATGAAAGGTAACTATACTAGTAAACATTAATAACCAATAATAATATTACAATTATTTTATTAATATTTTTTAATGCTATTGAAACCACTATTGTAATTGTAAGATATACTAAATGATGGTTTAGGCAAACGAAATGAAACTCAACCTCTCTCCTTGGTAGAGATATTTGAGCAAATCCCTTCACAGTTTTGAGGAAGTCGTAGCAACCTTTCCCCAGCATTTAGATCCCAAATTTCAACCTTCCATCAATCACCAAAGGGATTAAGAAATCAGGTTTTAGATATTGAAAGGTATATGGGTAAACATAAACAAGAATAATCTTTATATAAACCTCTGAAGATTGCTCCCCCGCAAGAGCCACGTACTTTAGCCCATCAGCTGGCATATCAGCAGAAATCAGGAAAAAAAAAAAACCATTTTAATCAGCTCAAGTTCCATAAAGTATCTTAAGGTTTCATCACAACAAGGTTAGAAGATGTACCATCATTCGACAATGGATAATTTAACATAATCAACCACGCATTAGAGGAAAAAAAAATACATGAACCATCGACTTGAACGAACCTTCTGATCTGCATGCATGCTCAGTAGAAAGTCCTTGAGCCTTTTCACCACTGCAGCCCAAAGTTTCCACCTCAACAGGTTTCTCATCTATATCATCAATACACTTAGGACCATCATTATGGCTTGAAAAATCAGAAGGCTGCTTCACTAAGGAGAGTTTGCAAAAATGATAGGCATTTGTCTTGATTGTGACAGAGGGAACTCTGTTGTGCATAAAATTTCCAACAACGTAAGTGAATTACCAAGAAGAAAAGACACCAAAACTTATCCGATTGAGGTTAGAAAATCAGAAAGATGGGCCTCTTGTAAAGTCCAAACAGACGATGGTTTCATGTCGTATCAATACAGTCATGATTCATAAAACCATAGCTTCGGCACCATCGTTAATAAAATGATCTAGAGTTTGGGGCATGAGTGATCGAAAACTCAGAAAATAATGCCAGTGAATAAAGCATCAAAAAGCACCAAATACCTGGACAAAGCTCTATCATCAATATCCCAGCACTTTACAGTTCCATCCCTACCCTGACTACACACAGAGGAGTTAAACTATTAGCATACACAGCTAGCAAACCATTCAAGTAATTAACTAAATTCCATACTGGACAACTAAGATGTGAAAGATAAATGGACACAAGCACGAAAAAATGTCTAGTACTGCAGTAGTACCTACTCCCTCCATTCAGCATTTGACACGTCATTTAATGAACATTTAATGAAATAATATTTTATTTTATAGGTCCCACACCATTCTTAAATACTTCTCTCGTACTACCGTAGTACTAGAAATTTTCCCACACAAGCACATAGAAAAGAGCACCTGACAACTTTGTTTGTCCCAATAGAACGACTACAAGCAATGCTAATAATTCCGTGTGCCGCACAATGCACCCTGATATCAATTATGCCAATTACAAATCAGATACAAATACAGAAGAAATAAATAAAAAACAAATGAGCAAAATAGAAGTCAATACCATGCCGATGATATCGTTCTATGCTGAGCCGTGTCCCAAATACGCAACTCGCCATCTGCAGAGCTAATATGAATTGCAATTACAGCGCTTTACTACCCAGCAGAATATTTAAACAAATAACAGAAGCATAAGGCTCGAAAAGAAAATTATGAGTGACCGGAACTAATGGATACCCCGAAAAAAGAAGAGGTTCAGATGGATGGAAAGAAACGTCCATGACAGAGGCCCGATGGCCTCGAAGCACGGCTACGGGGTCCGGCGGAGGCCTCTTACTCATTCTCGAACCAAAGCCGGGTATCTTTCTTTATTAATTCTTCTCCTCACCGGAAAACTTGTTGCGCTGGTGAACTAATCGCCGGAGTTGGACGGAGTTTCTGTATCTTTACGGCCAAAAGGCGACGACCAGAAACGCCACGGTCGGAGAGGAGACGGCCTCTCAGCCTCCTCTTTGAAGACATAATAACTCCATTGGGACTTCTCAAAAAAAAAAAAAAAAAAAAAACAAACTCCATTGGGAAGTTTATCATGTGGGCCGCATTCTCTGTGATTGGGCTCAGGCCCAATAGAACGCCACTCACTTGAAAAACTGAAGCCCAGCCCATTTCATTGTCACAGTTACGCCGATTCTACTTCTTCTTCCTCATCAAAATAATCAAAAAAATAAGACTAAATTATTTAAAATACCTTTAAATTGCATCCTTCAATTTTGAAAAGTTTTTATTTCATTCTTGGAACTTTTAAATTATTCCACTATAACGATTCAATTTCAATGGTATATAATATTAAAATTGCATAATCATTTTTTATCCATTAACTGACATGTCAAATAATATATTAGTTATCGTATAATTTTTTACTATCGTTTTAACATAACAATGTTTTGGAATTTTTTTTTTTTTACAATTTTAAAGTTTAAGGATTTTTTTTCCTTTACAACGTGTAGGAGTAGAGAATTTGAACTTTTAATATATACTTAGGTTGACTCAAAGTTTAATGGTTAAAAAGAAATCTTTAAATGTTTAAGAGCCATTGAAACCTATCTAGAGTTTATGGGTATTTTGCAGCCATTTAACCAAATAATACCTTTTTTTTAAAAAAAAAAAAAAAAAAACCAAATAATACTATTAAATAATAATGTTTTCAATATTGTCATATTTGTCTGTCTAATGTCTGTTTTTTTTTTTTTTAAGTATAGAACAATAATTAACATATTTTTTCTTCGTAATGATGAACCTCCACTCTAACAAACAAAAGAGAATAAATTAGTGGCCCACTGATGAAAAAGTAATTCAGAGATAATATTAGATAATACGAATTCTAAGCAATCATTTGATGACTGTTTTTTTTTTTTAGAAACTAATTCGTTCCCAATTTACTCGTGTTTATTATATACTTTTTAAAAATAATAAAAGAAATCTAGCTAAGTTTAAAAACTACAAATCTGATTTGATGTCGATTTTTTGTGTTTTTAAAATTACAAGAGTTGACTAAGGGTCCGTTTGGAATACATTTTTTAAAAAACATTTTGTATAAAAATTGTTTAGAATTTAAACACTCATATGTTTGGTTGCATTTCCTCACAAATGTTTTTAAACACAAGTTATTGTTTAACTATGAAGACTTTTTAAAAAAGTTGGTTTCAAGTGTTTCTCTCAAAATGGTTTATTTATCAATCTCATTTTCTAACAAACATTTTTAGTGGTTGCCAAACACTAGAAATTTTTTTCAAAATGATTTATTTTCAAAATTAAACACTTCAAAAGTTAAACCAAACACACCCTAAGTTTCATTCTCACAATCTAATATTGAAAACGGTTTTTTACCTAAAAAAAAGTTATAAAACTTTATTTTTTGTTTTTTGAAAATTTCAAAGTGGGTTTTAAATATTGAAAATAAAACAAATGAATTTGTTAGTAAAAAAACCTAAAATTTTCAACATAATCGCTATCAAACAGCGGTGCATTAGAAAAGCAGTTGGAAAAATATCGTACTTATTTTTCGTAGAACGATTGATTAAGATTTAAGAATTATAAAGCACAGTCTAAAAAGGTAAAACCCAAAAATCAACGACATTCTGAAGAATCTGAACAAACAACCCAAATTTCCCCCCCAAAAAAAAAAAAAAACGAGATAATTGTTAAGCAAAATTTAGGGGGAAAAAATAAATTAAAAGCCATTGTATCCGTGAATCACAACCATTTTCATTAATATGAGTGTTATTTTTTTATTTACTTTTTTATCCCTACTATAATTTTAGAAAAAGAATAATTTTATTTAAGTTATCATTTTTTTTAAAGAAAATACCAACATATTATTAAACCGCCTCAAAGGCACAAAACGAACAGTCTAAATCGACCAACGAACAAATCCAGTTTGGGATATGATTAACCCAAGTCTCACACAATTTAAACATCCTAGCTCTTTTTTTTGCTATCAAATCTGCAACCTTATTACAATTTTTAAATGACAATAGTTATTAAGGAGGAACTTTTTTTTTTTTTTTTTTTGACACTGAGGAATTTAAACCACGTACCTCTGGATCATTACTACAAGTTTTATGCCGGTTGAACGCTCATGTTGACATTAAGGGTAAAATTTAAATGAATACAAACTTGATACAACTCTAAAGTTTAGGGGTAAATTTTGAATTTCCTTTCATTACAAACTTAAAGAAAATGATTTTGAAACAGTATAAAGAACATAAATCTTTTGGAATCAATAATTTGATGTGATGAGAAACAATTGATTAACTTTTGAGGGTAATCAAAGTGATTGACTGTTTAAACATTGAAACTAAGGCTATGGTGATGATAAAAGAAAAGAAAAAAAAAAGGGAGTATAAAAGTTGACCATAGCTTACCACAAACAGACAATGGAGTAAAATCTGGAGGCGCGATTGAAGCAAATTATCAAACACTTGATGGGTAACATAAGATTACATTACATAATTTATCAAAAAAAAAAAAAAAAAGGTTACATTACATAAATAATTATTAGAATTAGAAGAAACAAAATGGAAGCCCAAAAGAAAGAGTATTTGTATTTTATATTAACTAATCTATCAAAGCCAGTTGGCAGAACATGCTTTGCCACTTCACACCACTTTCCATCAATTTAACTGCCAACCACATGTGGGGACCCACTCTCTCTTCCACTTATTCATAATATAATTTACCTTATTTACTTGCAAACTTTATTATGCTACCATCAAAATATGGATACCGCTTAACTTAGATCTATGGATATACACATTTGAATATTAACGAATATTCATTATTTTGAGTACATACGTCATCAGCGGTAATTGACATGTACTCTCGAACAAGAGGTATCGAGATAGGGGCAAAAGAGACTTTCACATTAAGTTCCTATACATTTAAATGATTTAGTCATACAATTTAGTACCTAATAAATTAGTCCTTTTAATGAAAACTTTTGTGAGGATGAAATGTAGCTTTGGTTTCGATGATCTGAAAAGAAAAAACTCATTAAATCCTAACAAGATTTTACATGGTATGTATTAAATTATTATAAATTTAAACTAAATCTTTTAAGTATTAAAATCCAGGACTGATTGTTACTTTAATGGAAGGATACAAAAAATATTTTTTAATCAATTAAGAAATATATAATCTATTTTTAGTTGAAAGTTTGACGACTTAACGCAAATAATTGGTTAAATAAATCAAAGATTTGGAACATTATTCTCTTATTTAAATATTGACGAATCAAGTTGGAATCTCACTTTTTTATTTTATAATATAATTTAATTTTTTGAAAACTCTAATGAAGATTATAATCCATTAATTAATTGAAATATTAGATAAAGGAAGGGGGCGAAAAAATAGAGATGAAGATAATAGGGAAGGAGATAAGCCGAAGTTGATGATCCTCTCTCATTTGGGTTTCCAGATCCAATGAAACCAAGAAAAAAGAGAAATCAACTCATGCTCTTATCCAAAATTAAAACCCTAATGGATTCTTTGATTTTTCTGCCTTCCTAATTTCATCTTCCCTTCCACTTTTTTCGTCATTCAATTGCGACACTGCACTCGTTTTCCCCTTTGATCCCTGTTGTTGGTTCTGTTTCCTTCTTTTCATCTGCTTCCCCCTTTTTTAACAATGTCGACGAGAGGGAGCAGATCGGAGAAGGTGAAGAGGATCTTTCAGAAATTCGACGCCAACCATGATGGGGGTCTCAATAGGGACGAAATGGCTGCTCTTGTTGTGGCTGTTAACCCTAGGGTCAAGTTCAGCGACGAGCAGATCAACGCTATTCTCGACGAGGTGTTTCGAACGTATGGGGATTTCATTCAGGGCGATAAGGGTTTAACTTTTGAGGGATTGTTGAGGACTTATGATGATGGTGCTGGAGATGTGGACCGTGACTTCGACGCGCTTGAATTGGAACTCAATCAGGATGATAATAAGGGAATTTTGGTGACTTCAGAGGCATCCTCTTCTTCAATTGCCGACGAGCGTGCTTTGGAGTCGCAGAAGAAGCAGAGAACTGCAGCGTGGGCCTTGTCGCCGAATCATGGCATTGTCTTTGATGACACTTGGAAGATTGTGGATGATTTGGAGATTTTGATTAAGAGGTTAAAGACAAAGCAGGCTAAGGAAGGGAAATTGAAGGGGGACAATTTCGATGCCTACTCTGATGCAGGCTGGTCGAGAGAATTGGGGCCGTCTTCGGAGCTTTCTGAGAAGAGGGTGTTCTGGGAAGAGTCTGGCCATGACTATGCTTCGTTTCTGAAGGAATTAGGGGTGTTGAGAACCCGAGCAGATCGAGCGCGATCCAGAGAGGAGGCTTTTGATGGGCATATGGCAATTGGTAGGGTTTTATATGAGCACCAGCTCTTTAAGGAGGGTCTGGTTAGCTTCAAGAGAGCTTGTGAGTTGCAACCTACTGATGTCAGGCCGCATTTTAGAGCTGGGAATTGCTTGTATGTTCTTGGAAAGTATAAAGAGGCAAAGGAGGAGTTTCTGTTGGCACTGGAGGCGGCGGAGGCCGGTGGAAATCAGTGGGGATATTTGCTTCCACAAATTTATGTGAATCTTGGTATTGCACTTGAAGGTGAAGGTATGGTTTTAAGTGCTTGTGAATACTATAGAGAAGCTGCTATCCTTTGTCCTACACATTTTAGAGCTTTGAAACTTTTGGGGAGTGCTTTATTTGGGGTAGGGGAATACAGGGCTGCCGTGAAGGCCTTGGAAGAGGCCATATTCATGAAACCGGATTATGCTGATGCTCACTGTGATTTGGCCTCGGCTTTACATGCAATGGGGGAAGATGAAAGAGCAATTGAGGTGTTTCAGAAAGCAATTGACCTGAAACCTGGTCATGTCGATGCTTTGTATAATTTGGGTGGACTTTACATGGATTTGGGTAGATTCCAGAGAGCTTCAGAAATGTACACTAGGGTTTTAGCTGTCTGGCCTAACCATTGGCGAGCGCAGCTCAACAAAGCTGTGTCCTTGTTGGGTGCTGGGGAGACTGAGGACGCTAAGAAAGCCTTAAAGGAAGCCTTGAAAATGACAAACAGGGTCGAGTTGCATGATGCAATATCGCATTTGAAGCAGTTGCAGAAGAAGAAGTTGAAAGCTAATGGCAGTGCAAATGGAGAGGGGGCTTTTATTGTTGTGGAAGCCTCAAAATTTAAGACCATTGGAGAGAAGACTGTTTTGAGACCGGAACTGTCGAATGCACTTGAAATTAGGGCTTTCCAGAAGATTACCAGATTGAATCGCTGTGATGTGGAGCTTATTAAGAAGGAAATCAGTGAACATGATGTGCCAGTGTCTTATTCAGGTGGTGGCGTGCCTGAGAAGTCCATACGCAAGCCTAGCTTGGAAGAAATTCTTCGTAGATTATTGAATTTCTTGAAGCCAGAGACCTTCCAAGGAGCTGTCAAAGCCATTAACGAGAGGATACTCTCTGTCTTGGATGAGACAGGCTCAGGAAGGGTGGACTTAGGTCTGTTTTTCGCCGTTCTTGCTCCCATTTGCACTGGTCCCCCTGAAAAGAGAAAGAGGGTGGCATACGACGCCCTTGTGTGGCGACCTGTAAACGACGGTGGTACTCAGATCAGAAAATTTGATGCAGTCAGGTTTATCAAATTGTTGAGGGCCATATATGTTCCTACTCACGGATCCAGTGAGATTCTGGAAGTCCATGGCCAGACAGACAATTCTATTGTGTCTTTCACAGAGTTTCTTGTCATGTTTGATGACAGAGATTGGGGTTTTGGTATCATGTCCACCCTGTTTAAGCTAGAGACTGGAGACAGAAATCGCCATGGAAATCACGTATGCTCCGTGTGCCGCTATCCTATCATCGGTTCTCGATTCAAGGAGTTAAAATCACAATTTAGCTTGTGTAATCAATGCTATAGCGAGGGGAAGGTGCCTCCTTCATGCAAGCAAGAAGAGTACAGATTTAAAGAGTATGGGAGTGAGGCTGAAGCAGTTAAAGACAAGTGCTTCTGTTTTTCAATGCAATCCCATGATGATTCTTAGCTAGATTACTTACTCCCTCTCTTAATCCTATGTCATGGTTTTAGGTGTTCAATGTCAATTATATAGCAGCTTTGAATGTGTGCAGTGGGCGTTTTGCCCTTTTGTATAATAATTCGGTTCTATCAAGCCTCTGATATATTTGTTTGTTTATTGCAGGAGTAGAAATTCCATCCTTCAAAATCTGCTTATTCTGTGATGGAAAGTTCTGATTGTAGATTCCACTGTTATATACATGGATTTTGTTCAATGCCCAAAAAATCCTTTTTTTTTTTTTTACTAACTAAACGAGTCAAATTTAACATTGAAATTTTAATTTTTAATGCAGCCAAAGTCCTCTTGTAGGGCCAGATTGTGTTTACTTTTTGTTATTTTATCACAATTTTTTAATCTGATCTGATGAACTTGAAAGTCAAATGGTTGATAATGAAGGCAAATAATTGACAAAGAATAGGAAAGTAGCACTAATAGCTCCCCATTGCAGCAACCTTCACTCAAATCTTTTTCTGTTTGAGCATTTTTTGTGGGCCTTTTTAAATTTCACACTTTTTTAAAAGTTCACTTGTAGCTCTCTATTACAAAGTTTTTGATCTTACTCTTCTCTGTGTTTCTTCCTTAGGCCATATGATATCATCAAATCATTTTGTATTTTCATTTGTCTCAGATTGGTAGGGCCTAAATAATACAGAGGAAGTCTCACCATATAATTAAGAAATGACTTCATATGTTGAAATATTTTTAGTTGTCATATTATGTACGACCGTAGGTTGAATAGGAAAATCCACTAATCATTTAAAAAAAAGTTTTCAAATAAATGAGTAATTTGTTCGATTCTTACCCATGTGGTGTAATATTCTATGGAAAAATGACAAGAAAAGATAGGACATGGGAACAAAAAATCTTATTGTCCATGTAGCTAGCAAGGTTTAATCATTGATAAATGTATTGAAATTATATTATTTTATCTTTTTTCTTTGAAATTCATGTTTTATGTCAAATATAAAAAAGTAAAGAAAACGCAATAATATGTTCCCTTACCATGAATATAAAACGTGTTGCATGGCTGCACGTCACTTTGATTGACGATTTTATAAAGAACAAAACAGTTCATTACAGTTTGCAGTTGCACTGAAAAAAAAGGAAAGTAATTACAGTTTATTTTACTAGTAAAACACAGATGTTAATAGTAGTAATTAGAGACAAACACTTGAAAATAAATATTTTGAAATTGATATTGTTATTGTTTTTATTTTAAAAGCTCGTGTATGGTTGTATTTTCTAAAAGTTTATAATTCCTACATGATTTTCTATCCTATCAACCTAATATAAATTCTGTTCATTGTTTTTATATTCTAACTACAGGAAATAATAATCTTCCTATAAATATGTCAATCAATATTTATATTATCTTATTTAATACACTAAGATTACTATCTTTTTTTTTTTTTTTTTTTTTTTTTTTTGAGAAGACTAAGATTACTATCTTACTACTTTAAAACTATTTTCATGGTATAAATTTTGTGTCAAATTCACACATAGCTAACTTATTTTCATTTTTTTTAAAAAAAGGAGATTGGTTGAATAAGTTGATTTTTTATTTAACCAATATAATATAAAACATATTTTCAATGTATTCAATATTATTAATATATCATATCATATAAAATTTTAAAAGCAATGCATAATCACGACTAGTTTTATTATTTGTTACTGATTTATTTTTCTTCTTTTTGCTCCATTTAGTTGAAAAACATAAAATTTTAATATTTCAAGTGTCCACCTTACATTTGTCAATCTTTATGTTTTCTCCGATAGCTTAGATAGTTTATTGTATCGTCGAGAACGAGACATCCTAGGCATACCATTTTAATAAAACACCATATGCATGAAAGAAACATGATATGTCATCCACCCCGTATGACAGGAAAATTCAATTTGATTTAATTCAAACACTGCTTATGCTTTGATTTGATGCAGCCCTTAGCTCAGTCCAACTTCTCATAAATTAGGACCCTCCATTGCCTTGGAAATTAAAGACTTGAATAAAGTATGCGTCACAAGAAACACCAACCTTGAATTGCAGGGAGTTAGATACTACACAGATATAGCATGGCAGCAGCGACCCTTGCCTCGGTTATTATTCGCACCTTATTCTTTGGCGTAATGATGTTTGCTATAATTACGGCGATGTCTGAAACAGCTGCAGCATCACATTCATTCTCGCCATTATCAGCTACACCTTTGACAACTAATGGCAACCATGAATCTCAGGTGAAGGGAGACCACAGACGTTTCAAGGTTCAGTCAGAAATTGTGGCAGACGACTACGGCTACTGGAGTCCGAACCCCTATTTTGGGGGAGGAGATGCAGGCCCCATTCCACATTAAGTCGAAGAGAATGATCCTGAAACATCGAGGGGTTAGTTCCTGTGTGATGCTACAGTAATACACATACCCTTCAGATAACAATTAACTACATATAGTTTTCATTGTATAATCCTTTACAATTGGCAACACACATTACAATATTATTAAACAAACTGTTGTTTTCAATTGCTAAGAGAATAGAAATTGCAATTGTAAAATGTACTCTGAGAGTAATCCTAAGATATAAGATATGAACTTTTCGTAGTTTTGAGTTGAATGGTTACCTTTTTCTCAGAGCTTCTCCTCCCCTCTAGACTGAGAGACGGAGCGGGCTGAAAAAAGAAAAGATTGCTTCAATGGTCCAAGCGTTGAGGACCTGTAAAAAGGTTGCACATTTGAATAATGCGCTGACGCATAAGGAACACACTAAATAGATTTATTCAAAAAAGAACTGTCATCACTTTAACTTAAATTGCTATAGAAGGAAATAAAAATACACGATTGTCTTGACGACTCGTGAGTTCAACTATTCATTGTCCAAGAAAAGATACGCAAGTTGAAGTAACTGACTTCAGTTTTAATAAATATGCTATCATTGGAACATCTCCAGATGTGTTACAGACGCTCTCTCTAGACTAAACATATAAAGAATTAGATCCATTGAGCAGGTATGTGGCGGATATCAAGGAATCGTTGAAGATATTGTCCCTTTTCTTGTTTTCCTCTCCTTTCTCTGAACATTGGCTACTTCGTTCTATACAAGTGTTGTTTCGCAAACTTCTCCCCAGCACTTCGATCTTTGTCACGAATAAAAAAATGTTCGATTATCCGCATCAAGAAGCTCACTCTCACCTGAAATGAAATATTTATGATCATCATGGTGAACAACAGTGATGTTTGCAGTTAAACATTAGTCAATTGAAGTTTATAGTTCCTTTGAGCAAAATCCGTAGCCTGGCACTAGACAAGTGGATCGTTTAATAAATTATTAGCTAGATTCACTAGGCCATATCATTCGAAAAACCATATTAAGCTGTAAACAATATGAATGTAGGTAACCAATATAAGAAATTACAATCTCATTATTCATCTTCAGCTTTACATAGAAATTAATAAAAATAATAAATATATGAACCGTCTCCTGCCAATTGGCTTGTGAAGGTATACTAATAGATAGACCCTCTTTTTGTTCAAAGACCAAGAGTTGTCTACAATCATATTTTTATAATAAACATCAGAGATGAGATATACTATATAGAGGATAACGAGTAAAGAGAACAAAATTACTCTAAATCAGCTATTGGTTTTTCAGTTTTTCCTTTCTCGTCAACAAGCAGCAAAAACTAATAGATAATCAAACAGAGAGAAGTTTCATTACATCTTTAGACATACCAATAAAAAATTCTGAAACAATTTTTGGTTGGTATCTTACATAAGATGAATAGATGCTGGACCAGAAACAGCAACTGCTTTCTGAGCACGATGAGCTTCCCCCTTGTAAAGCCCCTTCATTTCTTTTTTTGTGCGCCGTGCTTCACGTCGTGCTTCCTTGATAGCAGCCTGCATGGATTAAGAAGTCATCATCAAATAACATTAGATGCACAGGCCACTTATAAAAGTAGCACAAAGATTTCTACTAAAATACTAAAATATCTCTAAACTTTTGAAGACCCCGTGGATGAACTAAAACACAAAACTAAGCTGTAGAAGGTAAACTTAGTTAACTACCTTTCTCTCCTTCTTCTCTTCCTTCGACTCCTGACCATGTGGCTTCCTCTTCTGATGTTCAGTTCTCAGGCTGCCAATATCTTTTACTTTGTCAACAATTTTTCGACCATGAGGTAGAAAGTCCACTGGCAGCTTCTCTTTCCCCCTCAGAGTTATCACAGGATTATTGGAATTAAGGGCTCCAGAGACAGTTTCAGCCAACTTCTTCCTTCTGGTTATTTCAGGAGCTATGATCTTCCCAGGGTGATTATTGAGATTAGAACAAGTAGAAACAATAGTTTCGCAGTCCCAAACTTCAGATTCATCACTGCTCTCCTCAAATATAAATTCATCTTCAATGTCATCGTCTTCATTTTGATATTTCTCAGCATATTCCATACACCGGTGAATTACATCACTGGCAGACTGCAGAAGCTCTTTATCTTCTGATCCTTCTTTACCAATCAATATGTCTGCAGGAGCCTTATATCCTTGGTCAAGTTCCAAATCATCCTTATTATGATCACCAAGGGCGTGCTTGAGCTTCTGAGCAAGGGATTCATCTTCTTCAGCTACACAACCATCATGTTCATCACAACCACTGCCATCATTGTCACTAGATGCGTAGTCCCGGCTTAAGAGCTGCAATCATCATAAATTGTTAGGTAAATATAAAATCCTCACAGAAAAATGTTGGAAGGAAAGAGAACAAATATCTCAAGCACGTGAAGAAAAGGGAATGATAGGTCCAATGACTCAGTGCCTCAAAATCATTTAGATGAAAAAATGTTTCAAAAAAGGTTTACTCCTGAAAGCATTCAAGAGGCTTCCAAGTTCCAACCCTCCCTAACCATAACCATTTACAGAAAAAGTAAAATATAGCTGGATCTCACACTATCACATTGCCTCAGGTAATTCATTATTGCTTTATTGCCTACTAGCCCAATGAATGACTGACATGCAACAGAATCTGATGTCAAGAACTCAGGTAATTCATTCACCAAGAGATCTCTCAGTAGTTCATGTCCTAAAACAGAAGTTTTAGGCGAAAAACTCATTAGGCTTAATCTAGATAGTAAACAAATTGTAGGAAAAATTTCAAAGATAGATAAATAAGTAATCAACACACATATTTATTTTCCATCAAATAAAACCACAAAACTAATTGGAAATATTCAAGCACATGTAGAAATCTAACACGACAGATATGCTACTGAGATTTGAAATCTAGTACACGGAAAATATATCAGCAGAGACAATCCTCTGAAATCACGTTCCAGGAACTGGTAATTCAACAATTATATATCCAAAAAAGAAAGAATTATTCTCATTTTTTAGCCAGGATATTGGAGGCTCTACTCCTCACATTATGCTTGTATTGTAGCCGTCTCGTTAATTCTAAAGAGGGTTTTGCCCACACTAAGGCTACATCCAACAAGGGTGTTCAGTTATGAAGTTCTCAACCTGGGGCCTTGAACCTTGAAAGTGGAGGGTGTCTTCCAAACATCACACACCCTTACCACAAAGGCACCTCTTGGAAGGGGAAAAAAGGGAGAAACCATTATTTATACCCATGAAGCAAAAAAAATGAGCCAATTCTTTGGATAACACTGATTCTTGGATATCAAACTATTGAAGTCTAGGTCAACACCTAAAAGTTCCTACATTATTAATCCAGTCTTACTTCCACTGAAAATTCAAATTAAAATTTCAGTATTAGTAAATTTGAGGGTATATACTTTAGGTAAGCACAGACAATCAAACCACCATCTGAAAAGGTCAAACATAAAGCCTTCATCAATTTTGCAAGAATTGAAACTCTGAACCAACCACCAAGAGAATCCTGAAGTCTAACATTTCAGCCCAACCAGATAAATTTCAATATGATACCAAAAAATAGATATAAACTTCCTACCTACGGGAACATGTTAATAATCACAGGATTTGAGTACAAAAACTCTACAGAACTGCAATGCATAAAAAGTATTGAGAACTCACCGTGTCAAATTGATCATCCAATAGCCGACGAGTTCGTGGCTTATCAACATCACTATTCTCGCTTTCTTCTTCCACATGGTCCATGTCTGCATCCTCAAAAATGTGGTCACCAAAAGATTTGTTACTAACAATATCATGGCTTCCTGCCGTTCTAGCAGAATCCTCAGCCACACTAAACTTATTATCCATTGTATCATCCTCCCCTTCTTCGCATAAGTTTGCCTGAACTACGAAGTCTTCTTCTAAGTCCTCAACATCAGAACCAAATCGTGATAAATCATCTTCATCAAGCAATGCAGCTATTTCAGGGTCAATTGCATTTTGAACCCTGACTCCAACAGTCTTGGACGCAACTTTGTAGATGGCGTTCTCATCGGCATCAATGTTCCCTTTAGAAACAAGCACTCTGGAGGCATCATACGCCTACAAAACGATCAAAGAAACGTTATCGTACGAGAAGGTAAAAGCGCTGATTTAGAGACAAAAACAATAGCTTTCTAAACCGTCGCTTATTTTCAGAACTAGGTTAGCATTGTATGATGCTGAATAACCTCACTTGTGTATCTAATCCACATGATGAACCATTATGAATACGGTTAAAATCCCAATGCCAGAAAACATTAAAACAAAACAACCAACCTTCTCATCGCGTGGAAGCTGATCCAACTTAGCCTTGGGGTTCTGATAAAACGCCGAACCGCCACCAGTATTCTTAATCTCCCTAAGGTGCAGCAAATAATTGTAGCCATCGTCAGGAAATCCTAGCTCCAAAATTTCCCTTCTAACATTTTCCGGTAACGACGCCGGCCCACCAACTTCCCCACGAGACCGCATAGAAGTCCCAAAACCTCCATTCTCTTCATCATCGTAATCATCAGGAGCGTCGGCAAAGATCGAGTTAGGATCTTCATCAAAGCAGGCAGAACCTGAAGCATCGATAGGGCCATCATCGAAGACAGGGAGAGTATAAGAGTGGTTGTCGACACGAACAAAAACACGGTCGGTGGCGGCAGTTCCATCATAATTGGGATCGGACGAGTCACGAGCGAGTAATTGGAAAGTTGCGGATTTCTTCTTGTCGAAGAACTTCTTCTTCCTCCCCATTGCGAGTCAAGATGAGCGAATCGAAGAACGCTTTGATGTAGAATGGATCAAATATCACTGGACTCTGGAGTTGCGGATTTGTGAGATAAATGATTGATAAACCCTCAGTTCCCAAAACCCTAGACTTACGCTGTCTTTTTTTTTTTTTAAAATAGACTTACGCTGTCTTCTTTTGACTTCCGTTTCCTTTTTCATTCCGAAGATACAAGTAATTAAACAAAATAAAATAACAATATATGTAATGAAATTATTAAAAAAAAAATTCCGTTGCCGGGAATCGAACCCGGGTCTCTCGGGTGAGAGCCGAGTATCCTAACCAACTAGACTACAACGGATTTGCTACTAACAACCTAAATATTAAATAAATATAACTTTCACATAGTAAATTGAATAAAAGCATTTCATCTTAAGATAAAAATCAATTTATAGCATGAGTCATTCTAAATCATGGCTAACTTAAGCATAATTTAATTGGTTAAACTATTATAACTTCGATGAAAATGTTAGAAATTGGAATATCCACATCTACAGTTGAATTCATCAATAAATTATTGTCATCACTTCAAAACAGTAATAACTTTGGTTTCATTTTTCTTTTTAACAAAATAAGTATTATAGCTCAAACCCAAATTTATATTTTTCATCCAATATGACTTTTCATCTGTCCGTCTTATTAAAACCAAATGTATCCCAATCAACTTCGTATGGCACAACCAACCCGAGCATAGTCAATTGAATAAAGCATCACTTACCATTCTAAAGGTGGAGTTATTCTCACCTCTATAATTGTTGATCTTCCAGAGAAGAAGAAAAAAAAAACCCTCGTATGACACAGTGACAAATAACTTGTGGGTAAAATCCTCCCACAATAAAGAGGCCACACGATACCTAATGGTGAGACAGTGAAAAAGACAAGTTAATCAACCATACTTACATTAAATGAATACCTCCTAAAAGGGTAAGAAAGTTAGATTTGCTCCGTTAGAGATTGAATGCACACATCTAATCTTTGCATTCTATATTGCAATACAAACATAAAGGAAATACCTTGAAGGACTGCTTAGCCAACAAGTAAATGCATAGCTTATAGCGGACAACTATTATATGATAGGCTAGATGCGTAACAATGACGTAATTAAAACGCTAGGTCGAAATAATAATTGGACCACCCCTTATAGATGGGACAACATCCCACTCAACAATGAAGCATGGAGAAAAAAAGTTCTCCTACTCAAACCTTACTCCATACAAAACTTTATTTGGATTGAGCATTGAAGGTAGCTTAACGAGGCACATTAACCAAAACTTCATGGTTGAATGTTGCTAATATTCATTAACAGCATAGAGATATCTCAGAAACTTCAATTTTTTTAAAAAATAAATAAAATAGACAATGCTTTATTGGTGAAGTTGGCGGTTCCTTGTGTATTGGACAACAAGCAACTTTGGTTGGAGTTAAACTTAACTGTATGCCATTTTGGTTGGCATCTAAAACCAACGAAGCCGCCCACCACCACTTGGCCAGATTGCTGACACTCGCAATGATCGAGCCTCGCGAGCAAAAGAAAACCAAGTGGGCTTATAAAACTTTTTTAATTCTCACTTTACTCTTATTTATTGCGGGTGTTTTGATTCGAAACTTTTAGTTAAGTGGTATGGTGTTGTTGATTTTGCAACTGCAAGTGGGGGACAAAACAAAAGTAGGATTCAAGCCATCCCATCTGTACTGCACATTGGTTCGGTTCGTGGGGTTTCTTGAAGAAAAAGAAGAAGATATACGCACCGTGGGGACGCCCCTAATTGGTACAAACAAGCTACGTCGTATATAATGTATATGGGTTTTCAAACAGTAGAATCAATTGTCAGAAATGGGGTGGGAGAATCGAATGAATTTCTGGGTTCTGGTGGTTTTTGCTGTTGTGATTTATGGGGAAAGAGCTGAGGGTTTGGGAAATGGCACTATGCCCACGAATGTCACTTTCTTAACATTCTCAGAGCTGCCACGGGGAAGTGCAGGGGAAGGGAGAAACAATTCTGGTAATACTACTACGGTTGAGGTTAGCAAGCAGAATGGGGGAGGCGGTGGATATGGGTGGGGATGGGGCGGAGGCGGAGGTGGCGGCGGTGGAGGAGGAGGCGGTGGCGGTGGTGGATGGGGATGGGGAGGAGGTGGAGGTGGGTGGTGGAAATGGGGTTGTGGAGGACAGCCGAAATCTGGCAGAAGCAAATTCGGACGGCGCGGCGGCGGCGGGAGGAAAAATGTGAACAGGAAGAGAATCTACGATGAGAGGGATTATAGAATGGGAGAATTTGCGCAATGTATGGTGAAAGGAAGATGCAGAGGCATGAGATTGGACTGCCCACTTCACTGCGGCGGGCCTTGCTTTTACGACTGTCGATACATGTGCAAGGCTCACTGCCGACGTCTCTGATTAGCGAGCCTCCACACTTTCCATAACTCATAGGCTGACTGATTCTGAAGCTCATTCCAACTGTTGAAGCTCTTTCGTGTTCATTTGCGTAGTTGTTTTGGCTCTAGTTTGCGAGATGATTGTTTAACTCGGATTCCAAGTTTTTTGTGGAGGCAGAATAATTTGCTTGATTGGTCATTCTGATTGGGCCTGGGCCAGCCGGGAGTGGTTTTCTCTTTTTAGCTTAGGTGAATGTGCTAAAGCAGCCTAGAAAGACTCTTCTTTTTTTTCTTTTCCATTGATTGGTTTTTGATATTTGTTTTACTGTCTGTGTGACTGGTTTGATCAGCCTAGAATTTGAAAATGGTTGGTTAATGAAGTTGAATGACTCGTTATTTTCTGAAAAAAGAAAAATGAAGAAGAAGAAGTTGAATGACATGTATGAACTTGAATTTGTTAGTATATGACAAACGTAATTCTTGTCCAAGTCTAGTTTCTTTTAGTTGAATTTGTTAGTTTAGATTATTTTTTTAAGTGCACCTAAATTTACTCCTAAGGCCTAAACTACAGAGACAGAAAAAGAATTTGTTATTGAACTCATATGAAGCTTAGAACACTCCGAACTTTCAGCTAGGTGTCACTCAAAAACCACGTCTATGCCAACAAAATCATCCTTTGGCGGCTTTTCATTTTGCAATCAATTATTTATGTTGAATGACATGACTTTCAAATGCATTTCTTGATTTAAATATCTACATACATATTGTCGTGAGTATATATTGAAGCCCACAAAGACAATATTTATTTTATTTTTTATAATAAACTCGAACGAGGCTTAAAAAGATATAATTCATTGAAGAAGAAGAAAACCCATGAAGTTGAAGATTCGATTGGCCAAAACAAGAGCGAGCTTCTTTCTTATATTTGAGTTATCCACAAGTGACATATCCAAAATGTACGTACGTATGCACAACAAAATCACAAGCACAAAAGGGCCTGCCATTCACAGGCAATGCAGGAGAGCTCAGAGTTCAATCCAGAGATATCAAATCAAGAGGATCTGAATCTTTTTGGCCAGAGACGAACCTCCGGCACTGTAATTCCGTCGTATTTCCGGCTCCACCCACCGCCGGCCCCGCCCCCTCCTCTGGCCTTCTCGTTTCTACCTTCCTTCCTCTTCTCCATTTCAATCTCACAACTTATTTCTGAACAAAACAGAGGAACGGCAGCCTCCTCAGGACTCCAAATTCCCAAATCTTCCGATGAGAGAGAGTATGTGCTCGTTTCTAATTCCACTACAGCATCAACAAATGGAAAAACCCAATCACCATCAACATCATCGCTCTGCAGCTGGGTTAATTAATACCAATGAAATAAATAAAAAATTCAGATCCATCTCCACAAAAAAGAACAGGAAAAATATCTACGGTTCCGTAAATGCAGAGTTGCAGACCTTACAGAAACCAAAAGGAGGAGCAGCGGTAGAGGAAGAATCGAGAAAGTCTTCAAAATGCCACCCAGGAATGGCCTCAATCAAATACTCCGTCATACCATTCATCGGCTCACAACCATCGGTAGAAGCAGCCGCCATCGGCGCATTTGAAGTCGAACTCTCGGCCACAGAAGGCGAATGCGAGACAGGGGCAGAAGAAGCATTGGCTGTCTTCTCAAACAGAGGCTGCGAATTAGGTTCAGAGTTAAACGCGAAGCTGGCTTCAGAGGAAGACGACGGCACATTCACAGCAGAAACACAAGAAAGCTTAACACCAGTAAGAAGGAAGCGATCGTGCTTCTGAGTAAGCTCATTCACCGAATGGATTGGAAGATCGCAGTCTCTGCACAGAATCGCCCGGTCCTGCTGGCAGAACAAGAAGGCTCGTCTCTCCTGCCAAAAGAAAAAGAAAAAACAATCTGACATGGGAAAATTTTGAATATCGAGGTTCATGAAACCCTAGAAATGGAAGACGAGACAAAGAGGAAGGACCTGGCAGATATCGCAGAGGGGGAAGTGGTTGTTGTTGGGGTGGAGGAGGGGGAAACGGAGGTGCTTAGAGGCGAGGATGTTGGCGTGGTGGACGCGGTGGTCGCAGGCGGAGCAGAGGGCGGCGTCGTCGGCGGTGCAGAAAAGCAGCGCCTCGTCTTTGTTGCAGACGTCGCACTGAATCTTCATATCGCAGAAAATTAACTGAAACAACGGTGGGAAGGAAGCGGAGGATGTACGGTTATAGACGCCTCTTGGCTCTTACGTGAAGTCCAATAAATGCCCTTAATAAATTGATTTAAAAATAAATATAATTACTTGATAGTTCTTTTTTTTTTTTTTTTAAATATTACTTGATAGTTCATTTCAAATATAGTTAGCTACGAAATAAATATTTGTGGTGCAGAAAAGCAGCGCTTCCTCGTTTCAAATATAGTTTTTAATTAATTACAATTCTATTCTTGTTTATAAAAAATTATACTTGCACATTTGTTACAATTTTGAAAGTCTTGGACAAATTTTAAAAACAACAGACATGGCTTACATTTTAAAAACATTTTTAAGGAGTAGATAATAAGGAATTAAAATGCCAAAGAGTTTATAGAAATAGTATGTGAAAATGAGTTTTTTTTTCTTTTTTTTTTAATAATAAAAAAGGGGGGGGGGGGGGCATGTGAAAATGAGTCCAAGTGGGCGTAGGGGTGAAAAAAGTGGATCAAATACCATACCTTAATTGGAAGGCCATCTGAAAGAGAGATGGGATTTCTAAGCTCACCATACCTACCCAATCTATTTATATGTTAAATCCTCAAAACCGCTTTGCCGGGAAGTGCTTTCCACTCGCCCTGCCGGCGGGACCACCATGGCCATGCTGGTGGACTTTAAATTTTCCAGCTCATCTCCGCCGCTTTTGCCTTCAGCTGAGCTGACACTCTATCCAATGTTTGCAAACCTTCTCTTTAATATTTTACTCTTTCTTTATATTAAAATACTGTTTTTTTTTCCTTCAACCAAGTGAGGTGGGAGCATTCAACTCTTGGCCTTGTGGTCGACACATGTTTAACGGGTGTTTAGCTCATGGTTTCAGAATCAAAATTTTGGAAATCAGAATCCTCAAGAGATTTGTTGGTTTAAGAGTCTGGAAATCAGTTTTTCTTTTAGCTAATTTATTCTCTTCTTTTTGTCTTAATTTTTGTAGGATATTTTTGTAAATTGTAGACGTCCTTACTTAATTTAGATGAATTTTTCGAGGGGATTATCAATGAAGAATTTAATTCATGTTCTACTTGAAGGATAAAAAAATTATGTTCATATAAGTTCGAACAATCTATTTTAGCTTCTAAACTTTGTAACATGTTTAGTTTTAGTGGTTGTGATTTTGAATGTTTAAATTTAATCTTCATATATTTAATAAGTATTAAAATCATGTTTTTTTAGCTCAAGGTTTGTTTTTTACTTTTTTTTTTAATGGTGTTGATTACCTCTTTACTCTCTAAAATTGGAAAACATGATCAAATTATGTCTTTAGTGATATTGTTTTACCAAGTTAGATAAAAATTAAATTTCAAACTAATAATGAGAACTAGTTTTAAGATTTATTGAAGCTATAAGAACTGACTTTGAACATTTGAAAGTACCAGAACTAAAATAGAATGAGTTTCAAAGTATATGAACCAAAATAATATTTTAACATTTATCTTAAAGCTGAATTATTCGCATCCTTCACTTTTAAAATTGATTCATTCGCCTAAGTGACAAAATTTTGACGTAGTTTCTAAGTTGTAAATGAAGTAGTGACAAATGTGACTTTTAAAAAAGAACGAAAAAAATACAACTAAGTACTAATAACTACTAAACAATCCCTTATTGGAAAGGAAGAGTTGTGCTAAAAAATGGACATTAAACATGACTTGAAAAGTGATCGCCCAGTAGTTATTAGTATCTATCATGTTTGATGTTCATTTTTTAAAAGTCATATTTGTAAAAAAAAAAATGCGTAAACACGTCAATTTTTTGTTACTTATTTTAGTGTTGAAATTATTTAGGAGCATATTTAAATTCATTCTTATAAAGTTAAAAAGGTAGAAATCAAACTTATTTCAGACAAGATAGATAGAATTGGAACAAAACTCAAAAGTTAAAAAAGGATTATATAATGAATTTAGCCTATTTTTTTATTTTTTAATTTATTTTTCCTTAAAAAAAATCTTTATATGCAAAAATACATATCACAATCAAAACATTACATCCATCGCCTCTTCTCGAATACAAACATCGTTGGAATTAATTAAAATCACGAGTTTCTCATATCAAACAAAAACCCACTATGTCAACATGAGCATAGCTCAACTGGCTTAAGACTGTACTAAATGATCAAGAGGTCTATGGTTTAAATCCCTCCACCACACATATTGTCAAAAAAACAAACAAAAACCCACCATTTCTTACCTCTCAAAAAGAAGAAACCAAAAATACCAACTATTCTATTTTTTCTAATTAAAAATGAATTATTATAGCATATATAGTTTGCCTATTTACCAAGAAGAAATAATTCACCCTACCTTTTTCATTCAAGTTTCTACACTAAATTTGAATATCATCCCCTTCAATTGTCTCTCGTTCAAATAAAAAGAATGTAAAAGAAATATAAAAGTTAACAAATATGAATTTTGAGAAGGATGCATTTAGGGATGCAGCCAAATATAGGGTTGCTTTAGGGTACAATAGAATGAAAAAATAATTGTCACACCCTCCAAAAAAAATTTAAAAGATTTTAAAGATTAATGACGAATAATTGTCACACAATGAATGTCCATTAATGCTCCATCTACATCCTATATATGTCAAACCCTTTATTGCCCTATCATCACTCATCTCGAGTTTCCATTTATTTGCAGGTAAATTACCCAATAATCTCAATTACATGAGGCTATGAATTGGTTATTATTAGTGAGTTTTTTTTTAGTTCAATGACACGTGGAGGTGGTCGATAATATATGTTTTAACCAACGGAACCATACTCAAGTTTAATTAACCATTTGTGAATAATGACATTGTTAGTCATGTAGAGAAAAGGACGTTTCACGTTTTGGGAGTGCAATTCATTTATGGGTAGGTTTCATTATTTTCTTGGTATAAGTCTTCATCAAACACCTTTTTAGTTCTTTTAGGATAGACAAAAGGCTAGGATCTCAAATCTCAAGCAGATGGAGAACAAATTTATCAGAATCTTATTAAAAAAATATATATATAATAATCAAAAGGCTGGAATATCATATCTCAAGTGAATGAATAAATGTAAGTACAAATTTATGGAATCACTTGTGGAAATGTTGTTTGAAAGTGGTTTTTGTAACCCCACAAAATATTTACTTTGTTGAAATTTGGTAGGTGCAGAGAGAACAGGAAGGGCCACTGAAAAGTGAAAGGGAAATGTAAACTAAAAGTAAAGACAAAGGGCAGAGATTGGTATGGTAACCCATAATCCTAGCTAGGCTGCTATCTTCCATTGTCATCTTCAAGTTTCGTCAGATCCATCCACCATCCATATTACATTTATATCACTTCACCATGCAAAAACAAAACTCTCAACTCAATATCTTTTTAACTTTTGAATGTGAATTGTAGAGCTGTTTCGGATCAAGTTTGGCTTTGGATAGATTTGACTTAAGATACGGAGTTGCCACACTTTCGATTTGATAGGCAAATTCATAGATTTCAATAATATATATCCAAACTTAGAGTAAAAAAGATGAGAAAAAAGTTTCCTAACTTGTAAGAAGAATAGGAGAAATTATGAAGGTAAGCCTTAGTTGGATTGAATAATTCATATGGACAGCAGTCGTCATGACCTGGCCATTCATCTCTTTGTCCAAACTTATGTTTTCAAAACATGAATCTTCTTTTTCCTTTGTATTAAAAATCATTATTTTATGGAAGGAGCGAGATTCTTTTTTATTTTTTTTACCAAAAGGAGCGAGAAGTTTGTGCAATAGAATTCGTATTTCTTTTTTTTTTTTTTTTTTTTCCCAGTTCTAAAGACAGTAAACACAAGGAACGAGTGTAAGGTCACGCTCTCATTTTTGTTTTCTTAATTTTATGAAATAACCCACCAAAATTAACTCTCTGATTTCTCCTTCTCCTCTTTCTTTTTAAGAGTCTTAATTCTCTTTTATGTTATGATCTATTTCATGTTTCTATTCAAATACCTTTCATTTTAGTTTTTCAAACTCTTAGGCCCTCTACTCCAATTTAGTAAAACAATTCTCACTCTAACTCCAACCCCAAATTCTTTAACCATCCAAAGATTTCGAGAACAAACTTTGCAGCTGTTTCCAACACAAGAAATTTAAGGACCAGGGACATTACAATAATTTTCTTATATTCAAAGATATAATTGATCAAATGTCAGTAATTGGAGGATGACAGATCAAAATAAGTGGTTACCAACTTGGAAGGGGCAGAAAATCGAGCGCAGGAACCAAGAAGATTCATCCCCTTTCTCGTCAACAACAAAGTATTGAATTGATGATTTGTGTTCAGATGGATAAGGCTTTTATCAGTTTGGACAGGACAGTGAGTACCTCCACAATCCAACACATCAGCCACTGGCTGTCTCTACGTGCCCTCAGCTCCATACTAAAACCAGTTTCCAGCGTCTCGATGTGCTGAGCTATTCCCCTCTTAGCTTTGTCTATTTACTGATGCATCTCAGTTGTAGACGGACGCTTCTCTGAGTTGAAATCTTGATTAGATTGTCCGAACCTGCAGTTTCTCATGTGATGAATCTGTCAGACATCCTTTAGTCTGTCCTTTCCTCTTCTCATTACTTTACTTGCTTGGCAATAAAGAGACAATTTCACAAAACAGACCCATGTCTTTCCTATTAATGATCTCTACTAAGTGGCTGTCAAATGTTGCTACTTTTAACAAATACGGAATTCCTAGACTGTAAAATGGCAAGGGCACATTATGAGAAGGCAAGACCTTTTATTACAAGGTATTCGCAATATATTACATCGAAGATTGTACATCAGATCACTTACTGAATTCCAACACCATGTCACAACTTATCAGCAAAGGTTAAGATCAGTTTCATGTATCTGTAAGTTCCATACACGATATTGTTAAATAATGTAAAGAGTTAATGATAGCGTAGCAGAAGGAACCTCCTTTGAAGCTATCCATTTCGACTTCAGCCAAGTTGTTGCGCTTTCTAGACAGGTATGGAATTGGCCAAGCTGGATTCTAGGGGTGGGCAGAGCAAGGAGCCCAGATTCGATTTCGGGACCATTACCTTCATTTTGACCTGAAGCTATATCCCAAAAAGATAGCAACTTTAGTTGGTGGGCTCCAAAGTGCAACGATGGGAACATCATGGTGAAACCTGTGGGACCGCCGAAACCCACTTGGATGTCTAAAGGAGTAACCAGAATGCAGGTTTGAGTCAGGTATCCTGGCTGGGTTGGGTAGATTAACGAGTATAAATTTACCTACATCTTTGCAATTGGGTTGTGGTCAGCTCCTCGCTGATATTACTGCTCCAAATAATCTCCACAAATGTGTTGCTATTGTTTCCCATCTTTAGCAATCCAATGAAACCTCATTGAGAAGAAAGACGTTGAATCACAAAGCAATATACGAAATAACTACTGGAATTACTGAAACGAGTAGAACTAACATTTCTAATCGCATACCAAACAACTTAACACAGCATACCTAAAGAACCCAGAAAGTGCAGAAAAATGAGCACCTTCCGACTGTACAATTGTTCATGCCAGCTAGGTTGTCATCTATCATTACGATTGATACTCCTGTTTGTGAGATGTCTTGTTCATGTTATCCACATACTGCTTCATACGAACTGGGTTTGACTCAAATATAAATGGCATCCCCCTTATCTGCAAATGCACAGAAGAAAAAAGAGTACAACATACAGGTCCATAAAGAATAGTAATTTAACAGATAAAATATGGAACTTCTGTATCTAGGTTTCAATAAGTAATTCATGGGGAAACTGTCTAGGTTTTAATAAGTAATTCATGGAGACAGTGCATGTATCCGCTTTATATACCTAAGGCTATTTTTTTTCCCGTAATATACTTAAAGCCAAATTAACGGTGTCAATCATAAAAGACGCGGGAGCCAATGAAAATCATAAAAAAGTAACAATACTTCATGCTACCAGTAAATCTTACCAGAAAAACACTACTGAACGTTGTCAGTAATCTTAAAGTGTTTTTTTTTTCGGTGAAGTAATCTAAAAGTGATAAATTCCACGTGCTGAAAATTGTCAGTAATCTTAAAGTGTTTTTTTTTTTTCCATGGGAGTTTGTTCCTTTCTAGTAACTAGAGCAACATACCTCAATCAAGCAACCAGAATTAAGTCGCAAGCAGTGACCAGGGGCCACATCCTTGTTGTTTATGGAGATTGAACACTTGCCAAGATTCTTCAGGGAGAAAAATCCATCTTGATCTATTTTTATAATTGCCTAAAAGAGATCAAGATTCATCCATCTCCATAAGGACACTATTTGAACAGGAGATAAATAAACAAGCAAATATTTGCACACAGCTAGAAAGAGAAAACTCTCACAACCGCATTCTCGATATGAATATAATTTGGAAAAAATAAAAAATAAAATGAATCATCTCTACCTGCCGTCGAGATATTTTGTTACGGCTTCCCTCCCTTCCTAAGTCAATGTCCACAATGACATCCTCAGTTTGTCTACCTAATAGAACCTGCATATAAATGATAATTGATAAGCCCAGCCAGATTATTTTCCTTTAGGAACAAACCCACTCGGCAGTGCTTTTTTTGGTTGCTTCACAACGCATTTTAACTAATGGCTCAACATCATCATCAAAGTTATTATATTGAACTCATCTATATCCTTCTCGATTAACAGGTCCGTCTAAGACTCAAGGTAATAATTAAGTAGGGAATCAAAAGAGGGCAGCAGGAAAATGAATCACATGGAAGGGAAGTCAGAAGAGAGAACAAACTCCCAAAGGAAACTGACCTAATACTCATATGCTCACAGGACAAGACAACCATATCAATGTCCTTGGCAGTGAGAAACAACATCTTAAATCACGCCATCCAAGGACCTCATAAACTATCCCAAACAAGAGTTCAGTTATTAATCCACCGACAAATTGGCTTACTTGAAAATATAAATCAATGTACCTCTGATTTCTTAATGTAATGCTTCGAATATCGGCCATACAGAACTGCTAATGCCCCATGGGAGGCAATAGATCTTTGCATGTAAGAATTAGCCCCTTGCTCCAGTCTTATGATTCTCTTCTTGGTGTCCATATGTTGATATTTTAAGACTACAAATTAAACAAGAATATAAGAATATGGCATGGCCACTGCCATATTTTAACCAAAACAACATTGGAAATATCATATAAGCATTTACATGCAAAAAGGATTAAAAAAAACAATGTTATTCAAGGGAGATGAACTGATAATTTATACATAATGAGAAGCTAAGATCTGCAACAGAGTTGGTCGAGTAATATGAAAAGAACATGCAGGCACTTATACACACACTATGGCTGATAGCAGATTATCAGCAAGTCAGTTCTGGCTAAAATGCATTAAGAGTAATTACAAGCTATCAAAAGCCAGCTAACATTTGAGATTCCATAGCGATACTAAATATGGAAAATTGACTTCTTTAAAATACCAAGTTTGGAATATATAGGAGGGGGAGTGTACGGAGGATATCAATTCTCCGTACAAAATATTTTTATATTGTTAGAATTTATAGTTAGTTCGCACATTATAATGAATGAATCTTTAGACGGCAAACTTGGAATAGTAAACATTACATTGCCCACTTTCATAAAATCATATTCAAGTATGTTATACTATGCATGTCTAAATGCATTCCTTACCATACCAAGCATTTAAGAGACGAAAATAGAAACAGCTCAATGATGCAATCCATCGATAGCAGAGCAACAACCAATTTAGAACCAAGAAAGTACAAGAAATCATTTAAATGACAGTCTCTAAGAACTATTTGAAATTTTTATTTTGTTCCGGATGAGATAAACTAAGAATAATGCAATTAGAACTTTTGTTCGGATGTTTACTAAAAGTGATAAGAAAATAGCATAGTTTACTTTTTATACCCATTTGATTATAACCTGAGAATGAAAAATTAAAATATAATGATTTCAATGTATAATTACCATGCAAAATCTAATAATTTCAATTTGGAAAACTTTTAACCAGAAACAGATTGAGAATCACTTTTGATTTCAATCCATTTAGTTTAAATGATCAAAAAGAAAAGTGTCTCTAACCTATATTATGATATTAGATCTTCTAAAATCCCATGAAAGCAAATGGAACATAACACACACACACACAGAGGAAAATAATAATCTATTGCTATTTCATCCTCACACTATAAGGAAATAGGATTTGTAATTAGCAAGACAGTAACATATTTAAGAATTGATTTCACTAGAAATTACATTGATGGAAATCAACCATTCTATTAGTCATCTATATGTTACCTTCTTCACTTGAATAGAGATCCTGATCTTCTGGATCCAAGTCCATATCAAGTATCTGAAAGAAATAATTTTAAGAACCTTTAAGAGACTAATCGAGCAAGAGATACAAGATAACCATCTATCACTCGACTATTTATCATAAAAATCTTACCATTGCCTCAATATCTGAAAAATGAGGTACATCATCTTCACTATCAATAGATAACTCTTCTTGATCAGATGTCGAAGATATTCCATCTTGATCTACACCAAAAACACCTCGAACACCGCCTTCCTGTGATAATCGATGATCTTTCACTGTGGTCAATGTATCTGGTTCCTGTTTAATGCCACAAGCAGCACTTGGTGGATATCTTCTAACATTGTCAGATTCAAAGCCTGGCTTCTCTACATGAGTATTTAAAAAATTTTGGCCAAGATGATTTACCCGGGAAATTTCATTGTTCTCTTCCTTGAGCATGACAGGTAGGATAGCATCGTTATTTACATTTCTGGAACTAGTATTATTCACAGATGGCACGTGTATGGAGTTGCTGTGGGATAATTTTAAATTAACAGCAGCTCCACCAACCAGATGTTTTTCACCTCTTTCAGGTAAACCATGCAATCCTATTGATAGAGAGGAAACATGAGGTTGTCCATGATTTTTCCTCTCCCTTTGCACAAGGTTTTGAGTCATTTCACCAGATTTTTCTTTACAAGAGAAATCTTTAATAGATGAAAAGGTAGGATCCATGCAATCATGAAAATGGTATCCCATAGTAGCGGTTGTTGACAATGGAGGTAGAAAAACATCATCATTGCTTGGGATTTCCGGGTCTTCTGTGTTCAAGGTGCAGAAAAGAGGTTCGTCACCTTTTCCAGGACATTGACTGTTCAAAGATGCAGATGGCGATGGATGAGCTTCTGAACCACAATCCAAATGTCCATCACTACAGTGGGATCCTTTTTCATATAACTCTCCAGAACATGCAGTGGGGAGATTTACCATTGTATCCGTTGGTAACACTGTTTCTGCATTAATGGCATTGGCTGTTTGATCATGATTGACTTCATTTGGTGAATTCAACAAAAGCGACAAACCATCATAGTATGACTTATCAATCGCATCTTTTCCATCAACATCCATGAAAAGTAGCTCATCCTCATTGCTCAAGTTCAAAAGAGAATTGGACAATTCTGCTAGATAAACTTCAGCAGTGGCATTTGGACTTTTCAAATGGTCATCCTGTACTTCAATCTTCAACTTTAAGTTGGAGTGAGCATCATAGCCTGCTAATCTTGCATTTTGAATGTTGTTGTTCCCATCATCATCAGGGAGTTCAAAAGAGTCTGCTGTAGGTATATCCTTATCTTCAAAGCCAACATCAATCGGCAAGGCTGGCGCCGATGCATTTCTCCATATTGGCATACCAGGAAGAGGAGATGAGTACTCAACATTGTGAAATGATGCACCAGAATCAGAAACAGGAGAATTAAAGACATCATTGTCTTCTGGTTCAGAGCCCATCGCTCTCTGATCATTGCTCAGTTGCCCAAAAGTAGGTCTCACCTCCAAATCATTTTCAAAAAGACTATGGACTGGAAAGCTAGCTGAAGGAGCCAATTCCTTAACATGAGATTCATTTGCAGAGAGGGGCAGATTCTCTCCCATGATGTGAGAAATTCCCTCGTGTCCATTATCCAGGTTCTGAGGAAAATGCTTTTCAACTGTTTGTTGACATCCAGAATGAAAAGTGTGTTCAGCATCATCATTATTCATCATATTTTGGGCAAAATTACAGGGCAAGACCCCCAGCTCTGAGCTCTGAAGTCCAAAATCATCTGATATTGGAGGGATACCATTTCCTGACATGGGCTCTCCAACGTCATAGTTACTATCGCCGACAAGAAAACTCAGGTCCATAGGGTTAAATGGTTCATTGCAAATTCTTTTACGCAAAGCATAATAGCAACGGCGTACAGTCCCAGATTTCCTCTTCCCACCAATACATTTAGTTTCTTTTGGATTCCCAAACTTGTTGAACTTTGATGGAAGAATAGAAGAAGAACGCTCGAAGTCAATCATGGACATAGATGCATCATCAGATACAATTGGATCATAAAGTAAAGAATGCCATCGTTCTTGCAATTCTCTTACTGTGTATCTTCGAGAAAACTGCACAGCACCTTTGGCAAGGGACTCCAACGAAGCACCGGCCTAAAATTTTTTAAAATTAAAATGTGTCCCAAAAAGCACACTAGTTCTCTTGACACAAAAAAAAGGCATAAAAATGCATTTCAGAATAATTGGGACATGTTTAAAGAAACTGAAGCACATAATGGTCTAATCTGTGGCTCACAAAGAAGAAGAGGGCTCTCCTCTAATGTATCATGGTGCATGAATCAAATCCTAAAAAATCTCTTGCTATTCCTAAAGAACACTGACAATTCAATTGTTTTTCTTTTACATCCTTGCCTCCAAAAATGCAAATTATACAATATATGATACCTTTAGAGTGCTTTAAAATCATATAGACCTAACTTCAATGCTTAAACAGCCTATTCTCCGTATTTAATTGTCAAATTATAACTTCCAGACAGACTAGGCAATTAAATGCTTTCTAGTTATTGAAAATGAAAACTCCTATCTAAATAATCCCATGGATTTTCTAGCACAAACATCCCGTCCAGCATAACTTAACATCGCGTGATAGCGACCATGCAGTCAAGGAGATGGCCCCTCAGTTTTGCACAAATTTGCCACGACAAGAACTATACGATATCATAATCACTAGCGAGAAGAAAAAAAAGAGAGGAAACAAAAATCGTTCGACAGTAAGGAACAAAACGGCACTCAAATTGATAACAGTTAAGACGTAAGAAATTTAATTCGCCCGATTGACCAGGACGACCGCAATTGGGCCAATCAGCCACGAGTAATCGAAGGGAACAGGTCTACGCATGAATCTTGAATGTTGAAAGGAGTTGAAAAGACGGGAAACAATTTTACCTCGACGGCGTTCTTGAGCAGAATGTCATCTTCAGGAGTCCAAGGCGCGACAGGGGCAAGAGCTCCCATCTCCGTAAAGCAAAATTTTCTTACCAGTCCCTCTTGGAAAGAGTGTAATGTTGGAACTAACCGTGGCAGCGAAGGAAGCGGGAGAACGGTTGAGGGGAGGAAGACGAAGGATATGGCGTCGGGGGGTTTTAGAGAAACCCTAGAGAGTGAAAATTGGGGAGAAAGGAAAGCGGACGTTTCGAAACGCGGCGAGGCCAATCGGTGACCTCGGAGTGACCAGTGATAGCATGGAATTTCTGTGAACTCACGATGGAAGCACGACACGTGCGACCTTGCTTCTTTTCTGTGACCGGTCACCGGCTGGATTCTTGAGGTTTCTTAACTTTGTTTGCCCATCGTCCGATCTCTTGCGCATCTCTGGCGTGGCCCCACACTCGAAGATGTAAAATATCTCTCAATATCAGAAATTTTGGATTTTTACCAAAGTTATTCTCAACGATAAAGAGGGAAGGAAAAAGAGTTTGACCCATTATTTTTCAACTTTATATTTCTTTTAACGTGAAATTGTATATGTATTTTTCAAACAAAAATAAAAAATTCTAGTATTTTTGTTGGTATACTATGTTTATTCCAAGTCACTATATACTTTTGAAGGCCGAATTTTAAACTTGAGATTTAGAAAATGGATGGCAGTATATTATGCTAGGGCAAATTAGTAACAAATTTAGTTATAAGATAAAAATATTTACAAATATGATATGATTTTAAATTAGTTTGAAAAAAAAAACATCTATTAAAAATATTTCAATCTCACAAGTCTATGAGATGTGAACATCTCTCACTTATTTATGTTATAGATAAATATAAATGATAAATGTATATAGTCTTACACATATGTCACAACTAAATGGATAAATTGTTATGATTGACAGTGAAATCGCTTATTAATAATAAGAAGAGATTTACATTAAATTATTGTCAAAGCAAGCATCAACAATAATTGGCATGTATTTTATTCAAATGATTTTTGTGTGTGACTAATTTGTAAATATAGCAATTAATCTTACTGCTATGAAAAATTAAATAGGTAGTCTCAAGTCTCCACCACTAGTTATGATTAACTTTGCCAACAATAGCATAGTTCAACTGACATAAAGTTGTATTGATAACCATGAGGTTTCTAGTTCGAACCCCTCACCCCCACATATTGTCAAAAAAAAAAAAAAAAAAAAACTATGGTTAACTTTGTCCTGTCCAGTTAAAAGAAAAAAAAAATGTCATGGTTGTAATGGCCCTAAGTTGTGGATCGGATCAAGTTAAGAGGGGTGTTTATTTATTTATTTTACAATACATAGAGTAAGAGATTTGAACATCACCGCCAACAAGAGCATAGCTCAACTGACATAAAGTTGTACTGATAACCACGAAGTCTTTGGTTCAAATCCCCCCACCCTATATTGTCAAAAAAAAAAAAAAAAAAAAGAGAGAGAGATCTGAACATCACCTATTGATCAAGGATATATGTCCTAAATTTAACCATGAATTTTCAATTTCATCAAATTAAACCTCAAACTTGCACATTCAGTTAACTTTAATTGTCATTAAAGCACGGTTTGACAATTCCTTCCTTTTTTTTTTTTTTTTTAATTCATATTGCACTCCAATTAGTTTATGGTAAGATTTTTTTTTTTTTAATTCAATTTGCTATTTATCTTGCAATATTTCACAATAGCTTGAAGCATCTTCATTGAAAATCAACAACAATAACATATCTTATAACCAATTTTTTGAGGGTTCATCACTAGATCCATCATCCATATAGTAGTAGAGAACTTCCATCACCAACTCCATTCAATCCATCACCTCTCAAATTATTTCCCTCCTTCCATATATTATCAATGTGGTCTTCTAATTTATCAATATATGAATGTGTAGGAAGAACTTAACAAATGCCCAACACCTATACTAGTCTTTTACAAATTTAGAGAATGTGAAAACCTAAAATCCACAAAGAGAAATTCTTTTTATTCTTCTTCTAAGTTGAAAGAAAATTTATTTTTCATTTTTCATCAACTGCCTACCCCATCCTCTAAATTTTTACCAACTAAGTTGGTACCATGTAATGTAAGCTTATCAGTAACCAATTTTAACATCAATCAATGGTACGAGCATAGCTAAAAAAATGTCAAAATACATACTACATTAATTTTTTTTTTTTTTTTAAAAAACATTAGAGTATAAAACCTATATATTTGGCCTTTATAATAAAGGTGATAAGTGTGTTGTCTAAGACACATGCTGGAATATACTAAATCTATGTCTTTGACAGGTCATTAACCTTCCAAATTTATATATTTTCACTTCTACAAATACCTCCAAATTCCAAAATTCGATATAATATATTTGTGTCACGTTTAAATGGATCATACCAATATATTTCAAACTAGTAAAAAAAAAAAATAAAATAAAATAAAATTGCACACACAATTAGCCTCCCGCTTCCTTACCGAATAAAAGGTGAGAATTGCAAAACCTTGGACGCTGGAAGTAAGATTCCATTTTAACCCTGTCTCATCACTCATCACAAGCTCAGTCAGGAAAAATAAATAAACAAAAACAAAAACCCATTTAAAAACCATTCAGTCTCCTTTTCTTCAGTGAACAAAGGTGACATTCAACACCGAATCCAGCAAAAAAAAGGTAAAAAGAAAGAACATGCAGGATAGTTGACATATGAGTTTTGTGTTTTATGGTCGTGGGCAGTCATCAGTTAAAAACAAACGTAATTATGAGGCTGAGGCAAAAGAAAAGACACAGTCAAAGTAAAATGAGCAGTTACTGGGGAATTTGACTACTCGAGGAGTGGGTAAGTTGTGAGATCTGGAGGAGGGGCGTGGTGAATATTAGGGTGGTTGGACTGGAGGCGAAGGGCAAAAATGCGAGGCCCAGCGCCTGAGAATCCCATCATTGAATTATAATCTCCTCCTACTCCTCCATTGTCCACCAATCCGTAGTGTGGATCTTCCTCTGTTGCAATATCCTACAAGTACAACAAATCATGCAAACAAAACCTCTCAACCATTTGCATTTTCAATTTATATAACCTAATACTCAGGTGAATGGGTGGAAGTTAAGATGAGATATACAATGTCATTTTAAGAGAATAAATCTCAAAATTTTATGCCCATCTTTTAGGCCCTGATAACCATTTCGACTCCGTTTGATAACCATTTCGTTTTTAGTTTTTGGTTTTTGAAAATTGAACTTATTTTCTCCCAAATTTCTTACAATTGTTTTCATCTTAATGACACATTTGAATTCCTAGCCAAATTTTAAAAACAAAAACAAGTTTTTGAAAACTATTTTTTTTTCCCCAAAAATTGGACTTGGTTTTTGAAAACAAGGTAGAAAATTGATACTAAAACCAAGAAACTTGTAGGTGGAAGTATGTGTGTATAAGCTTAATTTTCAAAAACCAAATGGTTATCAAACGGGGCCTTCATTTTTTGTTTTTGGTTTTTGGTTTTTGAAAATTGTGCTTGTTTTCTCTCAATCTTCCTACCATGGTTTTCATATTTGTTAATGAGACATTTGAGTTCCTATCCAAATTCTAAAAACAAAAACAAGTTTTTGAAAACTATTTTTTTTTTTTTTTGTTTTCAAAATTTGGTTTGGTTTTTGAAAACATGGGAAATGATGCAGATAAAAAAAAAAGAAGCTTGGGTAAAAATAGTGTTTATAAGATTAATTTTCAAAAACCAAAAACAAATTAAAAACAAAATGGCTATCAAACGGGGCCTTAACAATTTGGAGGAATAATTGGAAACTTTCAAAATGACCTTTTTCCTCTTCCTAAATTTCCACATCGATATTCACCGAGGATTATGCAGTATAAATTTATCATCAGTCAATTTGAATATTCACACATATCAAGAAACTAATTTTAAAAAATTTTGGAAACATAAGAGACTAGATTGAAATCGAAACTTTTTACGTAATAAATCAAATATCACACTTACAAACGCTTGAAGAAGACTCTTGTGTATTTCTCCTACACTCTTTAACTGCATAGGGAAATTGAAACTTTCTGAGATATTTCTAAAAAACAACACTCTCAAAGAGTCAACCTTTCTTTTGACAATGATTAAATGACGTTTATGTTTTAATTAAATTAATTAAGGAGAGGTGATTTGAATTACCTTTCTCTTGTGTGTTTCTATCTGGGTTGATATCACCCGGTACTGTTGAACAAATTTTCAAATTGAAATTGTCAATGTATACATAGAAATATATATGATTTGATTAGTCACACATTAAAACCACCGATAACATGCCAAGGCAAATATCAATACGCTAATTATACATGCAGTTGAATCTCGATCAGAAATAAAAGTGCAATATAAGCATAAAGATAGAACTATATACACTTACCAAAATTTGTTTTCACATGTCGTTTTAATTTTAAAAATTAAAATATTGTCTCTGAAAACAATTTTGAAACAACCTCAACTAAATATTTATTAAAAAGGTTTAAAAACAATATTTTAAAAAGGTTTCACTAAATATTTATTTTTAAAAAATCATAAGACAGAATTTGGAAAATCTAATATATTTCTCATAGCAAGAAAATCGACGGAGAAATTGTGATGAAAAATAGATCTGATTGCCTTTTGTGAGAGATTCATAAAAGCATTTTAGACTTAAAATACTTAAACAAAAATAGATCAAGATAAATTATTAAATTTCTTTTAATAGAAGCAAGCTTTTTTTTTTTTTTAATAGCGAATTAAAATGCAAAAATAATCGATTTCTGACCTTGCGTTCACGGATAATCCTTACAGCATTATCCATATCTTGCTCAAGGCAGCGCAGCTCCTCAAAGCTCAGATCATTCATACATTCCCCCATCCTCTGCCTATGTATTTGTATTAATTAAAATCATTGAAATATAAAAAGAAATTAAAAATAAAGAGAAGAAGTGGATTAGATGAATACCTAATCTGCCTCCGGAGATTTCGGTTCACATCCTTGAGCTTCTTTAGATTCTCTTGCATTCTCTGCAAGATCCATCATTTTTACAAAAGTAGAATTTAAAAGTAGTGAGAAAAAAGGGGAAATCGGAGACCTCGTAGTGAGTGATCCATAGATCAACGCCTAGAGTCTTCTGGTACTGATCGAACAGCTCCTTGGTCCTGATGAAACAAAGATCGGTTCAAATAAAAGAAAAAAGAAAAATTAGGGTTTGAGAGATGGGAGAAGGTGTGAAGGTTTACGAAGTTGCAGGGCTGATGTATTCATGGAGTTTGCCGGTGCTGGAGAACATGATAATGGAGACTTTAGCGTCGCAGAGGACGGTGAGTTCGTTGGCCTTTTTGAAGAGGCCGTTGCGGCGCTTGGAGTAGGTGACTTGCCTGTTGGTGGGGTTTTCGATTCGCTTGATCTGGATCTTCCCTCGCGCCATGGATGGATTGATCTTGTGTTTTTGGATCGAGAGGATTTGTTTTGAGTTTGAATTGTGGTGTGTTTGTTAATGGGAGAATGGAGAGGAAGAAAAGGGAAATGAATTGGGGATTGCCGGAAATGGAAAGGATAGGGCTAATTTGGTGAAAGGCATCGCAGGTTTTACTACAATAAACCTCGTAATGTCTTTGTTCTGTGCTTTCATCGATTACTTCGCTTCTTTTTTCTTACTTTCTCTGCGCCACTCCGGACCATTACTTTCCGTCCTCTTAATTCACCGCCGTTTCCTTTTCATCTCTTTCAAACCTTAAGATTTAATATTTTTTAAATGAAACATACCCATAAATAAATAAATAGAAGTCTAAAAAAACAATAATAAATCAACCTTTGAAACAACCTTAAAATCCTACATGAGTTTCATCCATTATTCTACCAAAGTTTTTGTAATAAAATAACACGTGGGAGCGGACATGAGCATAGACATAAAGTTTTCGTTTTACTAACCATCAAAATATATGTGGTTCAAATCCACCATCACATATGTTGTAAAAATAATAATAATAATAATTTTTCACATTTGCAAACAACTTCCTTTTTTGGCCACCCTAAATTTTAGTGTATAACATAAATTTAATATTTATGTTTTTAGAAAGTCATGACTTTTTTTTTTTCTGATTGTATTTTTATATTGTGTTTGAAGATGAGTTGTATCTTAATTATGTTATCTATGTAAATACCTCTTCAAATTCTAAACCACCTCGTGAGAATCATGGAACATAATTACGCAAATATAAAAGAGAATTTGTTGTGGGTGACAAATAAGAATTATACAATTGCAAATATAGTAAAATCTATGTATATTACTGATAGACCATATGGTTAATTAGAATCTATCTGATAGATTTCGATTATCAGAGTTTACCGATAGACTCTGATTAATCAGAATCTATCAGTCTAATGATAGACTTCGATTATTCAGAGTCTATCAGTGTCTATCGCTGATAGAATCTGACGACAGCTTTTTGGTCTTGTACAATTAATTTTGCTATATATGCAATTAGTTTGCAACTGTGTTATATTTGCTATTAATTTGATCCAATTTGTCATCTATGCAACTACTCCAATATAAAACATGAAGGACCTTATTCCAAAAAAAAAAAAAAAAAGAAAAGAAAAAGAAAAAAAAATGAAGAACCTATATTTCTATAAGTAATAATTCTTTAACTTTGCGTATAGAAAATTATATATTCAAGTATATTTACATCCCCATTAATTAACGCTATTATTTATTCATCTAATCCAACCAGTATCCAATGTAGTACTCAACCTACTCGGTTCATTAAAGTCCGTGATAGCAAAAAATAGGCTCTCAGGTAGCTAAGCCAAGCTAGCTGAGCTGGTCCTTTCCCCAAGCAACAGTCATAGACACCAATGCCTTCCTTTAACGTTGTTGGACTCCCAAGTAATGTCACTTCAATTTTTTTTTTTTTTTTTTAAAAAAAAGAACGTCTGTCAAGTCTAATCAAAAACCCCCCAAATCCCCCAGATTCTAGGTACCTCCCCTCTTAAACTCCACGCACCACAAGAAATTAAACTCGCAAAACCTGTCCCATGGCGGCTCAAGCAACCCTACCTCAAACCTTTTCAATACCCTTTTGATTTGTTTTCCTTAATCTTATCTCGTTTTGACTTTCCAAAACCACAAGATAAAAGGTTGATCAGATGTTTTTGTTTTCTTGCGTGAGAAGACATAAACTCATGTCCGAATCCAACGGAGGTGACATTCAACAAACAACAAGTTAACTAGCTAAAAGCTTATTCTATAATAAATAAAATAATTATGCTTTGACTATTTACAAGAAACTAACAACATATTCATCTCATTGGGTGGAGATTTTTAAGAGTTATGCTCACGTTGATAAATCAGTTGAGAAGAAAGAAAAGGAGGTGTCCCTACCTTAGTTTAAAAAAATCATATTTGAGACTTAAGAGTTTTTTAAAGCTACAGATTTGAACCCAAGGAACAAACACATCAAGATTGAAAATTTAGAGACAAAACCGAGGTCAAAATACCACAGGATCCAATTGAGCCTAGAGAAGAGAATTTATCAAGTGCTCCCAGTACAATGTTGTGAGTAGTTTTACACCGTTTGATGTAAAATAGGAAAATTGTAAAAGTACATTAATTTTGTATCTAACGGTTATTATTAGAGGCGGTGTAAAATTATTCGGAGCATTGCACCGGAAACACCTACTGATTTTCCCCCATAGAGAGATGAGTTATAGACTAAAAACTCAAATATTTAAGCCCAGAGATCCAAGAGGGTCTGGTTCAACTTTTTCCCCGACCTAACTCGAGAAAGAGAACGGAAAACATTATTGTAACTCTATAGAGTAATTTCTTCCTCTTTCTCAAAACCCTAGCTTCCTACCCTTTTCTCCCACTCCGACTTGTTGGAGTGTGTCCGGAAGTGTTGAGGTTCATTAACCGTGGAGGTGTTGCGATGGTTGGGGACATTGAAAAGAGGGTCGTCGTCCAGTAAGAGCGTGTCGGAGTTGATCAAGGTGACGGCGACGAGGAAGACAGCGACGAGAACCGAAAGGCCAAGAAGAATAAGCATTAGAATTTTTGCAGCGAGAGCTTTGACTTGGCGATGATATTCAATGGAGGCAAGAGCAAGCTCGGAGAGTGGGAAGGAGAAGGCCCACCACGCTATATTGAATCGTTTCATTGATCTCTTGAATAGAAGGGGTCTGCAAATCTGTTAAATTCACAACCACACTAATTAATTATCAAACAAAGTCTCGGTTTTATATTAAAATGTTAATCTTGGATAAGTACGTACCAGTGCCATGAATATAAAGAGTGACAGAAAAAATAGCATCTTTGAAGCCGTATCAAAAGCTCCGTTTATGGATTCCCATGCCAGACTTGCCACGCTCGGCGCTGCTATGTAAAGAAAGAACACCGGCCGGAGCATGGACGGCAGCCGATCGGCGCCGGAGAACCGTTGATAAAGTGTCACAAACAGCACCAAATAATGAACGATTCCGAGTGAAAAAAAGCACACGGCACTCTCCTTCCACCCCATTCTGGCCGCCGCCTCAGCGCCAACCAAGTTTCCGATCACCGTCAGCTGGCTCGTCGGATTCGCGTCGCTGCACAGAAACCTCCTTCCTTTGGTGAACCACTGGCCATAGATTTTCACGTCCAGCGCCACCACTGGGATCGCAAAAATCCACCACAGAATCTGTCCAAAACATGAATTACAAAATTAAATTTAGTAATTAACTTTCATGCTTTATATTTTAGGGGCTTTTTTTTTTTTTTTAGTTAAACAAACATGGGAGATTCCAACTTTTATTTTAGGACAAATTATTAAATTAAACATGGGAGATTCTATTTTAGTTAAACAAAGAAGTGATCCTGAGACTTCCTCTTTAAAACCGATGTACATCTTTAAATTTGTCTATTCCTAATAACCATTAATACAAAATCGTTGTATTTTTACAATTTCTCTCTTTTATATCTAGTGGTGCAAAATTATCATCTCCATTGTACCAGGAGCACCTGATAATGTCTCCTATTTTAGGGTATATACTTTACATTTTTAAGACATTTTTAGTACATTTCATTTTTTTACTAGATTTCATATTGACTAAGCATGGAAATTTACTCGGCCAAGCATTAAAATAGTGAAATTAACGTTAAAGTTTATGGTCAGCTTTGGCTAAAAAAATAAATTTCTATATTTTTTAAAAAATGACAATTATTATCCTTGTTTGGATAAAAATTAACTTTGAAGACCGATAAAAAGTATATATACTAATTTGAATATTCAAAAAGTATAAAAAGGGTATATGAGGTTATAATTTTTTTTAAAAAAAATTAAAGTCTACAAACTATAGTCATAATTAAACATACATGGAGAAATGTTATAAAATCTAACCTTAACTAAAACCAATTAGCTTAATAAGTAATTGGATGGAGAACCTTATAATAAGAAGTGGCTGGCGTGACAAAAAACGGTGCGGATTGGAGCAAAAGGAACCAGGAAATCCAAGGGGCGAAAAGGTAATTAACCCCGACATGATGCAAGAATTCGTACTGAACCAACCTAAAGTGAAAAAGGCATTTCAAGATGTAAAAGAAGGAGAGAATAAAAAGAAGAAAGAAAGCCAGAGACCACATAACAAGGAAAACCGTCGGATGAAACGCATCGGGGTTTTCTCCGGCCACCATCTTCCACAGCACAGCCTGCCCGCCCAGCGACATTCCGATCCGGAAATACCCCGCGTGGAATTTCGTCAGGAAAGTCGCCGCCGCCGGCGGGCTCGGAACGGCGCCGTTTGGTTGGCAGCCGGCGGTGAAGCTAGCCGGCGAGTCGATTTGGAGGATGGTAATATCAGAGGGAGTTCCCATGGGGAAATATAAATATGAACTGATCGGGAAGGATGAAGAAGAGAACGAAACAATTTATTTATATTTATTGAATTGAAATGGAAGTTTCGTGTTTTATCTGAATTGTAATATTTAAATTAAGCCGCCAGGTTGTTAACAGTGCCAAGAATGAGCTCAAGCTACAAATAGAATCAAGGCTGAAGATAATTAGATAGCCTTGATTGGGTTCTTTACAAGAAAAGAAATTAATCTGCCTAATCAAATAACAAAGAAAAGGATTGTGGATATTATTTCCAAAAAAAAAAAGACTGTAGGTTATATATGGAATAATAAATTACAGATGTGTAAAATGAAAGCAAATATGAAATAAAGGAGGACCGATGAAGATGCAAGGCTGGCAGGGAAAGCGTACGGCGTACCTTTCATGCAGCCGCTGGATTTGAATTTTCGTTAAAATAGTAATTTTGAATGCCCAATTTTAATCCATTTATTACTCTTAGTAAATCTTAAAATCATTCTTCATTGTTATTTTGGAATTAATTTTTACCTTATTTGATGAAATTAAAAAATAATAAATTTTACTAAAGAAAATGCACAATGTCAATATATTTTTAAAAAATCAAATTATAAGTTATAACTTTAGCTATTCAAGTTTCAAGTTTTCCTCAAATAAAATAAAAATCTGTATCTTTTTAGATATAAAATAACATCCCTTCTTGACCCCATTGGCTTCAAACATTTACCACATTGGAAAATAAAAAGAGAAATTTTGGTAGATAGGCTGTTTTATATACATATTTTCATAAATGTCCATAGTTTTGTAGATTTCCAATATTAGATTTCCAGCATTTTTTCCTTACCATTTTACCCTTGTCATATTTTATAAGATTTTATAAGATATTATCTTAACTAAATCCTTAATATTTTGAAAATATGATTCTTGAGATTTGATTTCTTGTCATAATGATTCCAACTTATTTTCCTTTTATTTCATCCATTTTCGTTCTCTTGTTTGGTAATTTTCCGTTGATCCATTTTTTTCTCTCTTTTTTTTCCCTTCTTTATCGATTTATTCCTTCACGTTTTTTTCTTCGTGACAGCAGTTTTCTATTTTCTTCATTAACCGAACAAAAGCTAATCGATTCTTTTCTTCCCGTTTTTTCTTCCCGACAGCAGTATATATAACATATTCGCTGGAATATCTAAAAAATGTGTATATATTTCGACTAATATTCATTTTACTGACATAACTATTTCGGTTATTATATATATATATATATATATATATATATATATATATTCCCAGTAATATACCGTTTATAATCTATGCATATATATATTCCCAGTAATATACCGTTTATAATCTATGCATATATTGCATTGATTATTATATATTCTGGTTAATATTCAATATATAATAGTTTAGTATATATGTCCCATAGTCTACGTACTTTTTTTTTTTTTAGATTTTTTCATTTTACAGAAAAACATTTATATTCATATATAACTTCATATATACCAACTTATATATACTATGTACATAAGTTTTCATTTTTTTACTCATTATTGTAGCCACGTATACCGAGTTTTTTTCTTGTCTCATTACTATAGTATTAAATATATACACTTGTATATTTAGTTATTTGACTATATATATTATATATATACATGTATGTATGTATATTAAATATACCAATGCATTTGGGAGAAATATAGATATTGGGAAAAAAAAGTCTGTATATAACTATAAAAAAACATTATTTTTTAAATAATATATACATATGTATATATTAAATATACCACGACGGTGATGAAATTCAACGATACCCACGATAAAACAACGACAATTTGAGGGCAACAACTGGGCTGGTGGTATCCATTGATGCATGGGTGCTGCTTATTCGAGTTTGCAATGACGATGGTTGGACGGCGGCGGCGCTTCCGGTGGTGGTTGGTCGTCGGCAGCAAGAAAAGGATCGGAGATGAAGAGGGAAAGAGTGGTCGAGAGACCATGAGGGAGAAAGATCATGAGGGAGGAATGAAGGGAGGGAGAAACCGTGTGTGAATTGGGAAAAATAGTGAGTGGTTTTAGGGATTTTTTTTTTTGAAAAATTGGGGGTGATTTTAGGGATCTTTCAAATTTGGAAAGTAATTACAAAAATCTCTTTCCTTTTCCGTTCACTATCTCTCACCCACGGTTTGTGTTTCCTTTTTTTGGTTTTATTTTATTTATTTTATTTTTTTAAATAGTTAGTAGTGGATATGAGGGCTTAATCGTAAAAGGACTATGATTTTTATGAAAAAAAGTTGAGCCATTAGGCCTTTTCTGTAAAAAGTGGGAAACTTGAACATTTATGAAATATAGGGTCCAAATTTAGGCTATCTACGTACTTTTCCCAAATAAAAATAAAAATAAAAATTGTACATAGTTAAAGTACAAAATCACGCTGGTTGGGCCTTCTGGACCATGACAAGCTTATGGGCCCATCAGGCTCATTACTCACCAGAAAAAAAAGCCCACGGTAACCTCACTCCGCTATTTGGGCTGCTGAATTCATCTATAAAAAACGCGAGTGACATTATAAATGAACTCGGAAAATTTTTGGGACATTTGCAGTTACGAAAGTAAATTTTACGATAATCTTTTTTTCTTTGACAATACAGAGGAGAGAAGATTTGAACTACAAACCTCGTGATTATCAATACAACTCTATGTCTGTTGATTTAAGCTTTGTTGGCTAAAAAAAAATAAGATTGAATATAATATTACGCTCATTACCGTTGCAAAGGCCAGCTAATAATTGATCAATTCAATTGTATCAACTGTAAATTATTACTAAATACATTTTAGACATAATTTAGCAGGTAAGTGGTATTGGCAAATTGAAAAATTAGGAACATGAGACTAAAATACATACATAATAATTTAATAGTTATGTTTAATAACCTTCGTGTTTTGGAAATGATGTTTGTTTTCTCACAATTTTCTTACAATAGTTTTTTCTATCTTTGTCAAGGACACACCTGACTTCTTAGTCAAACTTCAAAACACAAAAGTAGGTTTTTGAAAACTACTTCTTTAGGCGTCATTTGATAACCATTTGGTTTTTGATTTTTAGGTTTTGAAAATTAACCTTGTTTTCTCTCCATTCCCTTTGATACCCACCCGGTCTTTATGCTTTGTACTTAATCAAATCTTCCAGTTGTACAAATCAATCACCATATTAAATATGCTATACATTTTTTCACATGTGTGGAAATGAGTCAATATTTACAATTTAGTTGATTGTGTTGATCGACTATATTAGAGGTTAAATTTGATTAGAAAATTTGATATTTAACTAAGTAAATAATGGTATAAAGATAGTATTGGAGATTTAACCAAGTCATATGAATCAAAATGGAAAACTTTCCATATGAAAACTAAATCAAAACAAATCTTAAATTATAGAGACTAACTAACATTTTAAAAATCATAGAGAATAAATTGATAATTTAACAATGGCAAATTAAATACATACTAAATAAAACAAAAATGGTGTGCCGATTTATGAATAATGATTGAGGAAGCATTATTTATAGGAGATCTGAATTATGACGCAAGAGAAAAATGAAGCAGAAAGTGCTTAGGGCAGCAGCAGTGGGCATAGGCATAATGGCATTGCCTCGGGCCCCCAATAATTAATTAAACATGGGATTGTCGTAGCTCTGATTTTTTTAAAATCAATTTATTACCATCTTTTTCTGGGAATATTTCACCCTCTTGCACTATAGGTTATATTAAATGTCATATTGTTGATTTACAACCTTCATTGTCAAACCTACAATGAACAGCTAGAATCTACATATTACTTTTATAATCATAAAATATTAAAAATATAGTTTAAGTTTACTTAAAAGTTTATTCCCATCTCTAACTTTTTTTTCTTCTTTTTTTTTTTTCCTTTCGTGAGTTTTGCTTCACCACTTGAATTTTGATGAGTTCAATCCGACTCTTATCGTTAGAATTCAAGTCCGATTTTTTTTTTTTTTTTTTTGACAATATGTGGAGTTGGGGGATTCGAACCACAAATCTCGTGGTCATCAATACAATTTTATGCCAATTGAGCTATGCTCTTGTTGCCCATTCAGGTCAGAAATTAAAGAAATATGATATAATTTATTTTATTTTCGATTATAGAATTTGCAACTTATTTAAAGTCGCATACTAAAATTCAAAACTTTAAAAATTAGAAACCAAATTAGAGTACAAAAGAGCTAATTTTATCTAATTGAATTTTCCAACTTATTGGGAAAAAACCACCCACTTGTACTGTACCATAGAAATAAGCATAAAAATAATAATAATAATAATAAATAAAAATAATAAACGAGAAATTAAAGAAGAAGCAAAACTTATCTAGGATAGAAAAACCAACAGAAATTTCACTACCTGAAAATTATTATGACAATTATACAAAATTCTCTCTAGAACTCCAAATAAAAGAAAAAAGAAAATCTTAAAACTTTGTTCCTTCCCCACTCACACCCTTTTCTCCACCTTCAAATAAGATAATACAAGAATCTAATATAATTAAGGTTAGTACATCATAGAAGTGTTTCTAATTGGATCAAGTAAAATCCAAAGTAGGTTTAAAAAAAAAGATGCTCTTTTACGACATTTAGAAATCCATCACCTCGTGGTACATTAAAAAAAAGAACAAAACTTGTCTGCATACCGGTATGTAGGGATCTCCCTACATACCCCATTAAAATCTTGACAAGTAAGAAAGAGGAAGGGAGAAAATGAGAATTTTTTGTCACCTCTATTAGTTGTCAACGTTTTAATGGTGGTATGCAGGGAGATCCCTACATACCAGTATGTAGGCAAATTTTTTTCTAAAAGAAATCCAGCATGTCATGGTACACTTCAAATGTATATTTTTCCAATAGACCTATAAAATTTATAATAAATTATGGAATTAAAACCTCATCAAAATCGAGATTGAAAGCTGCTTACAAATCACTTGATAAATTATAAAATTCAACCAATTAACCGGTTATAATCGAGGTTAAATTTTATAAGATTTTATATAACCTAAGTTACCATCTTGAAGGTCAATGATTTGATATTTCATCCACAGTTTAACTAAAAATAAGTGAGCTAAAGTAGTCCATTAAAAAAAAAAAGAAAATGTTATTTTATTTTTTGGCATTTTTTTAAACAAGTATTTTATTTTTGACATATATTTAAATTTAAATTCATTTTAATGGAATTAATAATTAAAATTGAGATGAAAACGATTATTTAAATACATATGTGAAGAATAGCATCTGTTTCAAAAAGAAATACACACATATATTTGAAAGTATTTAACTATTAAAATAATTGACACTTACCACATATATATATTGTGGAGTAAAGGAAATGCCAAAAAGATATGCCGTACGATTCGAAATAATAAACGAGAATAATAATAAAATAATGGTATTAATATTACGGACGCTTAAAAAAAAAAAAATCATCACGTGAATCACCCACCTCTTCGCCGGAAATTAATAATTGGGCCTTCAGGATCTAATCCTTCTCCTCTATCCCATGCCCTATTGCATTCTATTAATTTTCTCTTTTTTCCCCTAAATACCATTATTAATTCTCTTCTTTAACTTATTTACTTTTTAATTATTTTTTAGACAATACCATTATCAATAATTTAATATTCATTTACTTCTCTCTCTTTCATACCCTTTTCTTATAAAGACCCTGTTTGGTGGTGAAAATGAGACAATAATGTTTTAATGTCTCCTTTTCCATTTTTCACCCTCTAAATTCCCTAGACTCTCGGATATTGTAGGTATTTCTCACCTAGACTTCACAATAAAATAGAATAATCAGAATTATTTAAAAAAAGAAAAGAAATGAGATGAGAAAAATGTAACCTTTATTATTTCACATTGTGTGACAACTTAATTTAAATTATTCTTTAAAAACGATATCAGATTATATTAGTAAATAATGGGTTAGAAAAATGGGAATTTAGATGGCGTTGGTGTTGTGACAAAGGGATGTAGAATCCAGCAAAGCTGGGGGAGATTTGGTCAAAATTGGACAGAACAACTCAAAGGAAGGCAACGGGCAAGCGAGAGAGAAAATGATTAGAAGAAGATAAAAAGCATTTATTTAATTAAAGAGAAAAAAAAGAAAATGAAAGAAAACAACGCGCTTATTACCCGGAAATTTTGCAAACACTTCCCATTTGACCAACTAATGTCCATCCATATACAATAGCTTTATTTCAAAGTCACATGTACAACTAGCGCCGCTCCATCATTAATTAATCCCCAACAAAAACATCTTTATCTATACCCTCTCAAAAGCAAAAAGCAAATCTATAAACTATAGACATTGTCTTGTCTCATGTCTTATATTCTACTTCAATAAATGTGGAAGAGAAGATCAAATATTTAACCTTTAGATATAATTATTCATTAACCGTTGAATTATGTTCGGATTGATATCTGTAAAGTTACCAGCTCTTTACAATTATGTCTCTTACAACTTAGAAAAAAAAAAGAATGCACAATTACCCAAAGTTATAAAGATTCAAATTTTAATCCTTCCTACTCTTGAACTTATGAAAACTAGTCAAATTTCATTGAAAATTCCAACAATTCAAGGTCCTTTATCATTTTAGACGATTTTTTTCCCAGTTTTTTTCTTCTAAATACAACCTTATCTACAAAGGGTCTTTTTTTTTTTTTTGGGGGGGGGGGGGTGTTCTTCTAAAAAGTTGAAAACATGGATTTCCCAATAGACTAGACCTAATTTTTACGGTTAACTAGGTTTTGTTGATCTAGAATTACATAAAAATCCACGTTGACGATGGTTGCTGACGTGGAGAACAATTTACCCAAATATTAAAAATGAAGGTAAAGGAAAAATTAAAATGCGAAAGAACCAAAATGTGTGTACTATTTGGAGTTGGTTAAAAAGACAATTTTAATTATGGGATGGAAAAGTATCTGCGGGTTTTCCGCTACAAGGACGATCGGTTAAAGCTGATGTTGAAACGTGGGCAACCCACCACCGTCCGATCTCCATGCAGAAAATCTTTAGTCATTTGCAGTCGATTGGATTCATTGAACTGAAAAATTCTACAGTAGTGAAGTGCGTAGTGATACATTAAAATCCCACTCTCTCTAAAAACCCAAAACATGTTTTTTTTTTTTTTTTTTAAAAAAAAAAGAAGAAATTAAATTTCCTCGTATTTTATAGAGTGAGTGAGAGAGTCAGAGACAGAGAGAGCGTTTTGGTTTAGTTGTCGTAAATGATCAGAGCGATCTCAGTACTTAGCACGACGGCGTTTGCAGGCCATCTTCCAAATTCCACTCCATTATTGCATATCCAACAATTTCTGGTACCCTCTTCTTTTTTCCCCCTTCTTTTTCTTTCACTCTTGCCCTAGAAAATTATTTAAAAAATCCAATTTAACCAAAAACCCTAGAAAAAATTTGCAGGGCGTTTGTGATATATATGGGAAAATCGGGGACATGGTAAAGAATAATAGGTTGTAGAAATTATGACGGGGTTGTTCTATTTAGGTGGGAAACAAGAGGAAGATCAAGAAGAAAGAGGAAGAGAACAGCAATTGTTTTTATACAGTAGAAACAACGAAGAGATCTACTCCAAAGGGTTGGAGATATGGCCACAGTATGCCCAGAATCATCACCATCATCAGCAGCAGCAGCAAAATATGGAGAATTACATTTCCTTTGGAGTGGGGCCTAGTAGGAGGAGCTTGATGATGAACGGCTCTGATCATGAGTTTGTTTCGAGATCAGGGTTTACCATGATGAGACAAGGAGCTGGAGCTGGAGCAGGAGGGGGAGGGATGAATTGTCAAGATTGTGGGAATCAAGCTAAGAAAGACTGTTCCCATTTGAGGTGTAGGACTTGTTGCAAGAGTCGAGGGTTTCAGTGTCAAACCCATGTCAAAAGTACTTGGGTTCCCGCTGCCAAGCGTCGCGAACGCCAGCAACATCGTCAACAAATCGTCCACCATCACCATCAACAACAACTCCGAACAGATCAGTCGTCGGATCAGACTACACCCAAACGACATAGAGAAAATCAGCCATCTCTTGCTCCTGCTGCTACTTCAGGTGATTACTCTCCGACTATACTCAAAAGCTTAAGCCGATAGGTTATCATTTTTTTTTTTTTTTTTTAATTCAACGAATGAATGTGGAGTGGGATGGGATGGGATTGGTTTAATCTTCTACAACAATGATTTTTCCGAAGGCTAAATCTAAATCTAAAATTAACAGTTGTACACAACTTTGGAATTTTGAGACGAAGAATTGTCAATGGAAATGTATTGAAAAAATGGGCAGATTGATTAAAAGGTTTTGTCAAATTTTCAAGTGTCCATTACGCATTGTGTTGCTATGACAATGGGAAACGATCATTTGCGTGTGGAAAAAAAAATGACAACCTAATTCTCTAGCCATCTTTCTTTTTACTGTTATTTGGTAAAACTGACGAAAAAATTCCCCATGAGTAATCTAATTTGAACAGCAACAATTAATTCCTTTCTGTTTCTTCTAATCAATGTGGGCATTTTATTTTATTTATTTTTTGTTTGGAATTAGGGTTAGAACTTGCACATTTTCCAGCTGAGTTCAATTCCCCAGCTGTTTTCCGGTGCGTCAAAGTCAGTGCCTTTGACAATGTAGAAGAACAATTAGCATATCAAACAGCTGTGAACATTGGTGGCCATATGTTCAAAGGCATTCTCTACGACCAAGGTCCCGAAAGCAGCACCGGCGGCGAGAGCTCGTATTGCCACGGCGGAGATGACGGCGGGCAAGGCCTGGATCTGGTGATCGGAGCATCCAACGGCGGCGGGAGAGTTAACCAATCAACCCCATTTGTGGAGTCTTCATTGTATCCCATCCCAATCAACACATTCACCACCGGTACGCAATTTTTCCCTTCCTCACGAACATAAAAACAATTTGGGGTTCAAGTTGATCATATTGAATTCATAAACTAGAAAGAAAAAAGGAAAAAAAAATACCCCATTGATGCTATGATGTGTCGGATGAAGACATTGGAATGGAAACAAAACAACGTGATGTTATTTTAATCTAATTAATGTATGAGTATGATGAAGATGATGATGCTTCGATTCAATTTCAATCCTACATTTGCATTCTCATATCATAAGTTATTAATTTATCGAAGTAGAAGATTCAAACATCTGATCTCTTGATCGATAATGTATATCTAATCGATTATTATAAATTATTGGTTGGTTTTAAATATAAAGTAGAAAAGGCGAATGTTTTGGTTTTGAGTGCTGTTTGTGCGGCTGAAGCGGCGCTAGAAAGAGAAAGAAAAGAAGGGAAATAATAAATAGAGAGAGAGAGATTCGTTAAAATTTTGTGTATTTTGTGGGTGTGGAACTCGAAGTTGCTTTATGCAGTTTTATCGGCCAGGGTTGCCGGGTGGGAACAAAACAGGGCAAAGTAGATTACGTGTTGGGTTACCCAAAAAAAAAAAAAAATCATTCAAATTTTTAGATTTTAATTTTAATTTTTTTTTTGGGGGGGGGGGGGGGTTATAATAATTAGGCAATTAATATATTATTATTATTATTATATGTTTGTGATCTATGTTTGTATTTCGAAAGATTTGTACGTGCACTGAAAGTGATTAGGGGGATTGGTGTTTAAATGCTTCTTTCTGCAGTCTGCTGGCTGCGGAACGTAACTGTGTTTCTGCACGTGCCATGATTACGTGCTAATTAATTTAACTTAGCTAATCTAACACTTTAGTCTATGAATATGGCTATTTTGTTTAATTAATTTGTCGAATTTTATGTCATAAAAAGAGCAAAAAGTGCAAATTTCAGTGATGATCTTACTGCTGCTTTCTTTTGTAATGCTTCTCACATATCTATACACTGTCTTCTTTTGTCCGTACATTATTCTCATGATTGACTTCTGCTAATAGAACACCATGGAAGTTCTTATTTCACCCTTTATGTACTTACACAGTCAATTTTTAAGCTTTGTTTTATTAAATTAAATAAATAATGCTTTCTAGAAGTTGATTCTTTTTCTTTAAAAAAAAATTATTATTTTTTCCCCTATTCAGTTCATTTGAGATTTATGACTAGATTCTTTGGGAGAAATTTCGTGAACATTCTTATAGTGAGATGGTTTATGGTTTAGAAATTTGGTTCTTATGATTATATAAGATCGATGTTTATATTAATCGATTCTACATGTTCTTGTGTCGTGTTTGAGGGTTTTTTTTTTTAATTGAATTTAAACAATCATGTAGTTGAATTTGGTGTCATTTATTAGTTAGTTCATGATGACTTTTCTAATTTGATTGTGATATATATTTTTTTTTTTGAGTTATGAGGATGTACTACTTTTACCACTTATATTTAAGTTTAGGATTTAATTAGATGGAATTGAAGATTAATTATGGTTAAATTTATAATTTGCTGAGTTTAGTAAAGGGAATAGATCACAATGTGTTGTGAGGGGAAGGTGCAAATTCTATTTTAGTATGCAAGTATTCTAATTTAATGTTTAAGATTCCAAAATATTACATTTTGATTCATGGATTCTCTTGTCTTATTACATGTGATTTAAAACCAAAATGTACAATGTACAATGTAAGGAATATTTTTGTTAAATTCTCTACAATAATTTAAAATAAGATAGAAGCCAAAATACACATGAAATGTGTTCAAAGAAAAACCTAATTTAAGCGACTTTGTTGCTGTTTGAAGCATTCTAAAAAACCATACAATATCTTGTTCCCTTCCATAGTTATCAAGACATTGCTTCAAAAGCACATTAAAAACAAGAAGCCAAATTTAAATATTGGTTAAGATACTATAATCTTGACTTGACCATATTTACACATTGTTGAACTAATTTTTTTTTTTTTTTTTTTTTTTTTTTTTTTTTTTTTTTTTTTTAAAAAAAAGATTCTATGTGCTTTTATAGAATAATTATGGATCAAATATAACCTCTCAATTTGTGATCATTGTGTTAAGGAAACCTTCTTCTGCATATTTCTACCATTGACATGATATTATTCACTTTAGAAATAAACCTTCATGGTTGCATTCTTGATTTCATCGACAAATTAAAGATCTTAAATCGTTATACTCACTTATATTATACATATCCATAATTTAAAAGCGGGATTTTGGTCACACTCCCTCGAGTGATGATCATAAGTTAAAATAAAATCATAGGTATACTAGATGCATGCACTGTCCTGACAGTCATCTATTTTGAATAAAACCAAAACCCAAAGAACGACAGTATTACAATACATTATATTATATACATACAAATGTGACCCTCGCCGATTTCCCGGACATATACTCTCAGAGACAGCTTAACGTCAAGTACAACTTTTTACCCACAATCTACAGTAAAAAAAAAAACATTAGAGCTTAGAGAGGGAAAGAGATTTACAAGGATGTATTGTTCCAACCACTACACTGTGCTAATAAACCCTATAATATAGCAATGGCTGTGACTCTAGATTTTATTCTTTCATTGTTACTTTGTTCAGTTCCAAAAGTCTTACTCTTTTTTCCCTCAACGAATCAAATTCCACATTGTTTTGTGGGTTTCGAGCCTTTCTTTTTTCTCGACACCCCCACCAAATCATCATTCCATTTCTATTAAAACACCAAATGTACTAAGATGTTCGATTATTGCTTTAATTATTTCCCACCCCTAAGTTTTAATTTTCTAATTAACATTTTTGTTTGTGTAATTCGTTTATGCTTTGCCTCTTAGACCGCTGCGTTTAGCCCATTCATGCATGATCTTCTTCATTGTTTCCTTTTCAGCCTACAATTCCAAAATCCCTATTAAAAAAAAAAAAAAAAAACCCTTGTTATAAAGTTGAGAAAGATACAGAAAAAGAAGAAGAAGTTTAGGGTTTGTCAACTTAGAGTTATTTAAATAATGAAATGTTTGGGGCTTGTCACGGTCGGCCAGTGTCTTTCTCTTATGTTGGCGAAGGTGAAGGTCTGTGTTTCTTGGGTTTGTTGCACAGCTAATTTTGCTGTTTTGTGCCGTCAAAAATGGCGGCAGTTTCGCCATTTTCGCTGCATGTGAATTTGCATTTAGCTGTATTTGTTAGGTTTTTGGTTAGGGCCTTATGAGTTACCATCACTATTCAACCACAGTTTTTCTTCTTCTTCTTCTTCTTCTTTTCCCTTTTCCCCTAACGTTAGGCCTTCTGTTTTGTTCAATAATTCAGCCAACAGCCTACCAGCAAATAACCTCAAATTATTGAAATTGACTGTTTAATTGTTACTCTCCTTGTCATTGAACTTGAGTTTGGAATTACTTTTCAAAATCTGCATGATGGTTTGTATCCAATTAAATTCGGTTATGAAAATTCATAATACTTTTGAGACAACGCTTTAACTTGTGGCTAAAGCGAGCTTAGCTCAGCGGTAATTGACATGTGCTCTCGACCATGAGGTCAGAGGTTCGAATCCCCACCCACAGTTGATGTACTCAAAAAAAAAAAAAAAACAACGCTTTAACTTGTGTTTATTCGGAAGTGCTCGGTGAAGAAGTGCTTTGACTATGAAAAAGTTAAAATAACATTCACCGAATTATTTTGTGTGTGTTTCTTTAAAGATGAATTATTATTGTGCTAAAGAAATGATGAATTATTGTGTTATTTATATTATATTGAAGTTCAGATTTGTGTATGAAACGATCAATGGATGTTCCATCCGCAGCAGGAATTGGGCTGGGCCCGGATCGCCTGGTTTTTCGTACTCATAAACTGGTACGCTTTAGCCCGTGTGGCATAAGCCCAGCCCAATTTATTTGGACTGCTCAAACAGATATCCACGAGATGATGAGAAATGGGCTTCTTTTGGGCTGAGAGTATGAGAAATGGGCTTCGATTAACATTCACAAAAGCACATTTACGGGCCCAACGTCCAGTATCGCAGGAGATCTCCACATTAATTATGAGCAGGGATGATGGATGAAATACATTTTCGATTTTATTTTCTTCGATTGTTTTTTTCCTTCCCTATATATTTCCTTATTTGCGCCTACAAAATACGGTATATTTTAAAACCGTCAATTAAAAATTCAAAATTGAATTTCGTATATTTATAATTTCATGTAGTTTTGTTTGATCATATAAAAGCAACAGAAAAACTTCTTTTTATCCCTATGTTAATCTCGTCAAAGCAATGAAATGAAAATAGCAAAAGATATAGATTATCATATCATAATGTCGGGTGGACCTTAAAGGAACATATTTACATTTCCAATAACATAATTAAGAAAAGAAATTGTTTCTCTTTTCAAAAAAAAAAAAAAAAAAAAAGAAATTGTTTCTAGAAATACTTTGTGATTTGACATCTATTATCTATAATATAAAGTCATGCAAGATATTAAATCTGTACCTAAAATATGCGGTGGAAACTCTACTTTTCCCCTTTCCGCTCTTTTAGGTTTCTTATAACTTTTGGATTTTGTCTCCAACCTCTCTTTCTTATTATTTTTTCAAAAATAAAAGCGCAAAGAAAAGAATCTTTCTTCTTACCAAGTTCTTTTGGGTTTTTTTTTTTTTACTTTTTTTTTTCTTTCTTTTCTTTTGCTTTTCCATTTTCCCTTTTCTGTTTTTTCTTATCTTTCTTTAGTACGGGAATTATTGGGCATGTAATTATTTAGTGGATGCTAACCATTTAATATTGATGCCAAAAATACGAATCAAAATAATGAAAGAATGGAGCCAATAAGAGTATAGCTCAATTGGCATAAAGTGTGTGTTTAATGACCAAGAGGTCATGAGTTCTAAATACGTAACCAAACATGCGAGTGTTTAAATTCTAAACATTTTTTGAAAAGAAAGTAATATTATAAAACTGCCACAGGGGCAAACAACAAATGGTCTAAATTCGACCAATGAGCAAATCCAACTTGGGATATTCTTGAAAAACATTTAAACCAAAAGGTATTCCAAACGGGCTTTAAGTTGTTAATCTAGATAAACAAAGAAAATTAGAATAAAAGAAAAAAAAGGGACAAATCGTTTCACCTAAAAATATATCGGAACAATAATCAATTTATCGATAAAGAGAAATGAAATGCATAGTTTAATATGATATCAAAACTAGGGGTGAAAGGACCTGAACCGAACCGGTTTGGTTCGGGTCGATTCGGCTGTAACCTTTAATTCTGACCGAACCGATAGGGTTCAGTTCGGTCCTCACCTAGCCGCCTCTTCTTTGTCCGAAGCCGAACCCATATAAAAAAAACCTATTTTTGTTCGCAATTTAGGACTTCACGTTTCAGACGACGTTTTGGTTTTTACTTTTAGGGTTTGGTCGCCTCTTCGTCTCCTTCGACTCGCCGGCGCCTCTTCGTCTCCCTCGACTCGCTGGCGCCTCTTCGTCTCCCTCGACTCGCTGACGCCTCTTCGTCTTTGTCTTCCTTGCCTCATCTTCTTCTTCCTCGCCTCACCTTGATTTGTCGCCGGCGACTCTTCGTCTTCGTACTTCCTCGCCGACAACCGCACCTCTTCATCTTCATCTCTTCGTCTTCCTCGCCAGTCGCGGTACCTCAATTGTTCAACTCGCTTGTCGTCTTCGTCTTCGTGCTTGTGTTTCCCAGCTGGACCATTGTTTCTTTTTTTTTTTTTTGAGAATAAGGACCATTGGTTAAATCACTATGTTTCTCCAAATTCGTCTTCGTGCAAGTTGCCCAGAATACTAAAAAAAAAAAGAAAAAAAGGGAAAAAAGAAAAAACGAACCGACCCGATTCGGGGGACAACCGACCCGACCCGAAAAATTTACACCCCTAATCAAAACATATATAATTGCCATGTGTGATTTTGGGTATTGGAAATGGGACATGCACAATTTTTTGTGTATTCTCTTTGTTGGCCACTAGGCCAACGTGAATGTCTATAAATTTTCGAGTTTTTCTACATTTCATCATTATTTACCCTACAAAAATTGATTGGATGTGGATTTTTTTTAGGTTAGATTGTATTATAATTTGCACATTTTTTTTAACTACTCTACTTTTGTCCTGTATCTTATATAGTTTGACAAATCCAATATAAATATATATTCAAATTTTGCACTCAAATCAATCACGGAATATCTAAGTTGATATACATTATTTAAATGACTTCTTAGTCAACTACCAACTTGCAAATAATCCACAATAAAATCATGAAAAGAAATCACTTTAGAGAACAATTATATTAGAATATTATAAGAATCAATTTCTATCTTGACTTTTTTTTTTTTTTTTTTTGACCTTTCATTATCTCAAATCAATAAAGAAAAAACAATTTAGGTTCAACCACACATGCTAAAACATATAGTAACTTCCTAGCCACTAGTAGGGTGAAGAATTACTATGTTATTGGTTAATTGCTATACTATTTAGTAGGTGTCTACTTTTTAACTCAAACTACCAAATTTTCAATCTTTTTGCGTTACAATAGTAAAAGCGATACAACTTCAAAAACATAGTGCTTTGATTCTGTACCAAACTTTTTAAGTTTCAAAACCAAACCATGTGAATGAAGCTTCTCAACTAAAATTAGTTACCCAATTATTCAAACTTCCCAAGCTACAAACAAGACAACTCAATAATTTAAAATTTGTTGATATGCATTGATATGCTAAATGTGGATGGATGAAAATAATGGATATTGAATGCATTTATAATGTGAAAGGGCACTCCTTTTTGTGTGTGGGGTTTGTTTGGAAACGACCAACAAGGAATCTTCTTTGTCAGCTCTGAAAGGTTTACAAATTAGAAGTTCCATTCCCATTTTCTGCAAATGAATTATATCATGCAGAAATGGAAATGGGCATTATATTGGGCAGCCCCTTAATTTAAACTTTATGGTAAAAAAATTAAAACTATTGGTTGGGTTGCCCCAGCTACTTAATTTGGAGCCCTAGGCCTTTCTTTTATCATCTCAATCATGAAATCATCTTTACCTACCAAACTCAATGCTCATGGATGATTTCTCATTCCCATCAACCTCCAACATATCAATTAAACAAGAGAACTCTCTTGTAATTGTTTGAAAATTGATGACTAGAAGGAAAGTCCCTCTGAGGATAACTATAATATTGAAATTTTATTTTTAATTTTTATTTCATGGTATGAAAAAATTAGAACAACTCTTACTTTGACTTAAAGTATTATTGGAGAAAGAAATATAAGAGCAAATACTTGGCAGACAGTTATTTCAAATACCTATAACAGATAAGTTTAACTATGTTATAGCCTTATACGTTTAACTATTATCGTTTCTTTCACGTCTCGTTTGATAACTATTTGGTTTTTTAAAATTAAGCTTAAAAACACTACTTCCATTAATAAGTTTTTTGGTTTTGTTATCTACCTTCTTCCCAAATTTTAAAAAATGACCAAGTCAGGTTTCGAAAACTAAAAAATATAGGCCTGTATGATAACCATTTGGCTTTTAGTTTTTGGTTTTTAAAAATTAAGCTTATAAACACCACATCTACATACCTACAAGTTTCTTTGTTTTTCTTAAATACCTACTTCCTATGACTTCAAAAACCTAATCGATTTTTGAAAACTAAAAAAGTAGTTTTCAAAAACTTGTTTTTGCTTTTGGAATTTGACTAGGAATTCAAATGTGTATTTGAAAAATATGAAAATCATGATAAGGAAATTGGGAGAAAACAAGCATAATTTTCAAAAACCAAATGGTTATCAAACGAGGACTTATTAAACGGACTGTAGTTTTCAAAAATTTGTTTCTGTTTTGAACTTTGGCTAGGTTTCTCAGATCTCCAGATGACTTAGCTTTCTCCGACCACCCCTATTTCATAATAAAAGTTCAGGTTCTTCATCTTCCTCAACCAATTTTTGGGTGGTTGGAGTTGACGGATCCGTTTGAATTCCCCCGCTCTGAATGTTATTGAACTAAAAAAAAAAAACCAATTCATTCATGTATTTCTACCATAGAAAATTCTACTTAAATTTTAGATATATAAGAAGTTAAATAGTATATTATGTAGACATTAAAAACAAAAGTGTCAGTTGTCCTTTCTCGAGGGTTATACCTTCAAAGTTTTATTTGTATATGGGCACCTGTTGTTACAAAATCCCACATAAATGTTCAATCTTGACCAAAATGGAATGCCTTTTCTTCCAATCTTATAGCCTCTAGCTCCTAATCTATAAATCACTTTTAATCAATGTGAATTTGTTTGACTACAAGATAATGTTGATCGATCTTTTGGCTATGCGAGATTAGCTTAGAGATGGGAGCCCCCCACGTAATTAATTTGGAGATTATAAATATGGAAAATGTTAATTAAAGCATTGATTAGTGTGTGATCCAAATTCTTAACCCAATCCAAAAGATCTATGCATTCTTAATAATTTTCACATTTATTTTTGTGGTTAATTAGTATTTTGAACAAATAGTGTCACGTTGGCCTGGTCCAGCTGTATGTCCTCCACCACACTCAATATTGGCATTGGCATGCAACAAAATTGATGATTTTGGAAAAGATGGTGAAATTTTGAGGGAACAAAAGACATCAAAAGGCAAAAAACTCAATATGCTTCTTTCCACTTTGATGTTTGAGAGCAGTATAATTGACCATAAAGTAGAGAAATCCACACACAGCTGATTAAGGTGAGAAAATAAAAATCGGAGAGAAAAAAAAGGATAAAAAGGGTAAAATAATAATAAGGGTTGATTTTTTTTTCTTCACAACTTAAACTTATACAGTTATTACCCTAAAGTAAGAGTTGACTTTCACATTTTTCAAAAAAAAAAAAAAATTGAAATCTTTGTTAAATTAAATCTAAGGGACAACAGACACGACACAGATCTCTACAATGGTATGATATTGTCCACTTTGGAGATCTGTGTCGTGTCAGTTGTCTCTTAGAAGTGGTATCAGAGCCATGCCCCAGACATAACCGTGTCGGATGGAATCCTCAGGTATCGAACAAAGAAGTTGTGAGCCTAAGTAGTCATGAAGAAATCCGTTGTTGAGCTCTGGGCAGGCAGTAGTATACTTCGGAGAAAAGGAGTTGTCTTGGATAAGAGTAAACTCTCGGTAAAGCGGTGGAACCTATAGAGTTGGACAGACTCTTGGTAAAGGAGAGTTTGACGGATAGATGACTATTTGAGGGGAGGCTCGGAGGTACTTTGTTCGAAGGGAGGATTGTTGGGAGTGCGACCAAAGTCCCACATTGGCTAGATAATGGGAAGATCATGGGCTTATAAGGGAGGACAAGTATCTCCATTGGTGTATGAGGCATTTTGGGGTGAACTAAAAGCAAAGCTATGAGGACTTATGTCCAAAGTGGACAATATCATATCATTGTGGAGATCTGTGTCGTGTCCGTTATCCCTTTTACATTTAAAAACAAAAACAAGCTCCGTTTTTAAAATCTGTGTCGTGTCAGATTTTACAAAGGATTACGAGACAAGTTTTCTCTCACAAAAATTCTCTCTTAATTCGATTACAAGGGTTTGGTTCTCTATTTATATTGACTACAATGTTTTCTTGTTAGGAGACTCTTTTGGAACACATTGGTTACAATCCTCAGAACGGATAACCGTTTTTTACAATAAAAAATTGGATGATCATCAAACGGAGCCTAACCTCACATTTTACTTTTGCAATGGTTTCTATCAAGTTCATAATCATTAAAACCAAATATAGAAATTAGAAAAGTGAATATTTTTCAGATAATACAGCAAATTAAAGCGAGTTATGACGCAAGCAAATGTCAAGCTAAATAGACAAAATTGATGACTGTTATAAGCGTAATCACAACGAAAAACTTCTCAAGTCAAAAAGAAGGAAACAAAAATCGGCGTTGATTGATTAAGCATGCAATGCACATACTAATCAAGCTTTATTAATCTTCATTATCATACACCATCACACGCAATCCCATCTTGAAATTACACGAACCTATCTAATCATATTGTTGCCAATAAAAAAGCAAAGCCCACAAACACACATTTTTCAACAAAAAGAAAAAGAAAAAAAATCATAAAAAAGAAAAGAAAAGAAAAGAAAAGAAAAGAAAAGAAAAAAGTTCTCGGGATTGATCGTGTAAAAAAAGTGTATATTTTTGGTGGGTGGAATAACTTTATATCCCACATCTTCCAAACAAAAGCTATAAAAAATCCCAAGTGGGTTTATCAGCAAACGAGTGAAAACTCAAAAACAGCCAACAAAATGGAGCTTCAAAGATCAAGCCAAAAAAATAAAGAAAAAAAAAAATGGTGTGGACAATGGACACACACATGGGCTTCTCGATAATTCAAGATTTAGAATTCTATTCTATTCTATAAGTAGAAGTTGGAAATCTTTTTAGGGAATGGCGAGGAAACATTGGTTAGCTGCTTCAGGCAAAGAAAATGGCCAAACCAAGTCCAACCAAAAATGTGCTAAATCTTCTTAGTTTGGAAGCTTGTAAAAACAGCATCAATTTCAATCTCAAATCCGCCATTGAATTAATCAAATGGTGGCGAAGAAGAAGAGAGAAACCGAGATGGGAAATGAAAGAAGGGAAATTTGTGAAATGACATTTCTTTTTTTGAGTTGATATCTCTGCAAAGGGGGGAAAGGGAAATGGGTTTGTTGTGTGTATTGTACAATTTTGATTCCTTTTGTGGGTTTGTGATGATTTGTTGTGCATCATATCTTTGTCAAATGGGCAGCCGTACAATGTATAATATTGGCCATGGGGCTTGGCCTTTGCCCATTGCTCGTTGATTTTTCTAAGTGTGGGGTCTCGTGATATGATTTTTTCAACAGCGATTTGAACATTAGATGAATGAATCTGTCATTTGGTTTTGCACACGATGCCTCATACACACGCAAACATGTAGTTATGCATCTGTATAATTGCCCAAATGCACAAGGCCTTTGATGTTTTCACAACAGCCAATGACGTTTATCGACTTTGTTCACTCTCAAAATCCTAAAATCTTCTGTGTTAAGAGATTATATAGGAACTCGGATTCAAGTAATTTGTCTAATCTAGAATTGTGAAACGTTTATTTCAAACTTTGATTTCATTGATTACCTAACTCAAATTTTTAATACAACTCAATAGATAAAAGACATTTATTATCCTTCCGTTGATAGCTCGATTCCCGTCTCGACATTTGAAATAAATCTCTCAAACTATGCCCTTACTCTTATAAATTACAAAATCTCCATCTATTAATAAATTAACTATAATTTCTTTCATCAATGGCCGATTTGAGCATAACCCACTTATAGTTTGAGACATATATTTTCGATCAAAATGTTAGAGGTTCAAATCCTACCATCCCTATGTCGTTGAACTTGAAAAAAAAGAACTTTATTCATCAATTCCTTTTTACACTTTTAATACAAACAATACACATGTGGGATTTTCTACTCTTCATTCTACCACCAACCTCTAAGTAAATTATAAGCTTAACATTTCCAAAGAACAAAATTTGACATTTTAGAAGAAAGAAAGATAATTAATATTAAAAAGAAAAAAAACCAAAAGATAAAATATTGAGATGATTTTCTAGACTAAAGATATGATATCATCTCCTTTGGATTTGAGCCCACCTAGATTTACCATCAGACTTTATTCAATGGGCTTCATACCATAAAAATATTATCCTTATCATTCCTTACAATAAGATTCTTTTCCCTTCTATGTGGGACTTTGACTACCCTTAACAATATGAAGCTAAAAATAATTTAAGAAGAATAAATAAGATATCTGAAGCCAATGATAGAGATTCTTGCTTTTTTATATCGAATGATTAAAGTGATTTTTAGCAATTCAAAAGGACCACAAACACACAAGGAAAACTTTGTCACTTTGATTCACAAAGTTCAGTTAATCTGTGGCCGAGAAGTTTGACTATATATATATTATCCAAACAAAACATTCTCAGTAGTGCTTACAAACCTTAGCCTAAAACCCAACAATATCCTTAGATGGATTCATACAGAGAACCATTCAAGCTTTGAATGCGACACAACAAAGCAAGCAGCAATTTGTGATATCCCAACAGCCTTGTCTTTGCAGCTCATTTTGTATGGTAAGTTTTGGACATTTTGTCAAGCCTTGAAGCAGACGATTCAGTGTTTTAATGAACCATGCTCTAATTTAGTCACCAACTCGAATAATTATTATTGACATTGTCCTTCGAGAATGTATGTGTTTTTTTATTTTTTAATTTTAATTATTTTTTTGTCACCACATGGTTCAAATTTCAAAACAAAAAGGTGACATTTTTATTGCATTATATTTGCTGTCTGACGCTTTTAATTTACCCGCTGCACCCACTCATAATTAAGGAGAAATGCCTAAGAGATGGTGATTTCAGCACTCTATTGATCATTTCTTTACACCCAACCAACCAACAAAAATTCACCCCTTTTGAGAAATAATTCATCACCCACCGAAAGCTATTGATCTCCTGTGTGAGAAAAATTAAATTTTGGGTATTACAATAGTCTTAATTACAAGCTATTTAATGTTGATTAATTTAATGTTGGTCGAATATATATATATATAAGTCAAATCTGGATAGACAGAACTCACCTGACCTTCACGTGCCACCAACACTGGTGTGGTGCTTGCCACACCGCCTCCGATGCTTAAGTACGATGGGAAGCAACAGAGCAAGAGCAAGAGGAGAATTAGAGAATAGAGTTCAGGATCCCTTCTTCAATCACGAAAAAGGGTTTAAATACCTGTTCCTGCTCTAGGATTTCTAGGTCTTCGGAGGCGATCCAGGGCTGAACCGAGTGGACCTGGGACGACCGGGGACAGCAGGGACCAAACGGAGGGGAAAGATTCAACCCAGGAAAGTGGGCCGAGTGGTCGGGTCAAGGCCCGGTCTCTCCGACCTTGACCCGACCTTTTGGCCCGTTTCGCCTCCTGAGTCCATTTTCCGGTCCTATTCCTGGGCTCGTGTCCGGTTGTCTTCGTCAGTTCCTTGTACATCGGAGTGGTCCAAAATTACCTATATATATATATATGAATGTTTAGAAAAAATTAATAATTGCTTCTCGTTTTATTTGTAATGAAATATTATCAAAATAAAAGAATCATAGTTTTGTAGTGTGTGAACATAATTTCTTCATTAGCTATAATATTGGAAACTTTTTCTTTTCGTCTAGAGTGGACTATTGGAAGATATTTACTGGGGATTGGGGAAAGGGCTAGATATTGCTTTTACAAGTGAGAATAGGAAAGCATTTTACTAAAGTGGAAGGGAATTTAGAATTGAATTGGATTATGATGAAAGACCAAATCGCTGACTGGAGGATCCAAGTCTCTGTGGCCAACTTGGCAGTGGAAAGCAAGAAGACGACCCCTATATGTCAAAATGCCACGTGTACTTCACATGTGCCATGTTGGCATCATCACCATTGAGATGTTTTTTTAAAAGGAAAAAGAGAAAAAAAAAAAAAGCTTACTAGAAGATATTAATTGGGATATTTGACATAGAGAAGGAATATATTTGATACTTTACTGTAGATTCTCATGCCCTTTACTTTCTGTTGTACAATTACTGTATGTTATCACCTTTTTATTTTGACTTCTTCCCAATTTGGTTAAAAAAAAACAAGTATTTTGACTGGCAGTTTTCTATATAATACAAGAATTAGATACTTTTTAGGCTGATTTTTTTTCTTCTAAAAAAAAATTATTGTCGTTTTAATCATATTTCAAATGGGTAAATATCTATTTAATGTTTAAACCTTAAAAATTATTTTTTTTAGAAGACTTAAAATATAACTTATTAGGACATACAAACTAGGAAATCTATGGTATTGGAGAGTGAATGCTCTATATCACTATAACACGGCAGGTCTATAGGATTCGAGTGAGAATCAAAATTTTTGACATTCTCCTACATCGCCTTGCGATTTGGTCGCATCAACTCAATTTTCTTGAGCTACTTGCGAGAGTAAAAACTGTCTCCTATAAACCAATAAAGATCATTTCAACATGTTTTATCCCTTACTCACATAATTTTTAGAAAAAATTTCAATAGGGGTCACCCAATCTGGGGATGTGCACCTACTTTAGTGTCGCAGTAATCCTCCTATGGAGAGTCTTCAATGGATCTGGAACAACCTCTACAAATGAGACACCACCTATATACTCATTTGCTACCAATCTTGTCGTTTAAATTTTCTATTTTGATTTTAATAAGTTCTTTGTCATCAAAATTCATGTGAAACATTAATTGGATTGATAAGTAATAGTTTCACATAACATGTCACAAACATAAACAAGAATAAAAGACTAAAAAAAGTTTGACGGGAATGGATGAAATGCATTTTAAACTAAAATTTTAAACCTACACTTCTATATTTTGTTTAATTAACTAATTTATTTGTATTATATTGTGCCAAACCATTATTTTTCTTTAATTCAATAAATGCGTCAATCAAACAAAAGTTCGAGGCACAAAGAGCAAGTGGAGTTAGAGGAGTGAAAATTTTCAAATACTACGGATAGTACAAAGATTACGCTCATCTATTTTTCAAGTCGTTTAAGAATGATATAAAATCCAAGAACATCTAATGAAAAAAAAAAAATGAAAATATGAACAGTCCGAAGATAGGTTTGAGGTGTGAGAGAAGTGTAGTTTGGCGACAGAAAAGAGGGAAGGAGTGCAATTACGATACTAAGTGGAGTGGTCGTGTTGGAATCCGACCGGTTCGTGCAGGCCGAGTCAGAGTCAGTTTTTGTTGTTCACTAATCACTTCACTGCCCCAAAATAAAAACCAAAAACCAGGCTTTGGCACTGTGACATATAATACGTCATAATTACAAAGCGTGGCTGTCAGACACTTTCAAACCCTAAATATATTCTTCATTTCTTCTTCTTCTTCTTCTTCTTCCCTGGACTCATCACATATAGAAATAGAATCAGCTTTGAATACTTGGAATCATGGCGGTTCGATTCAGGGGGGGCATTATGTCTGTTAAAGTTAAGATATTGGCATCACAATTACACACCCACGATCTACAAAAAACATTTCTTTTTTTCTTTTTTTTAATTACCCTTTCAAAGGAAACATTAAATTAATGCATATAATAATAAAGTGAGAAAAAAAGACTGTATTAAAAGGTGGAATTTTTTTAAAGGCTTTTCTGCACTGCAGCAAGTGTGCAAAAACAAGCTAGCTGATGGCGCTTCCTTCCGAGTTCCAATGTAGGACGATTCCTCTTGGTTGTGGACAAAAATGGCCAAACAATTTCTTTCATTCAATTTCTTTTCTAATATAAAGCCTTAAATCACCGAAAGCAATCCGAGCTATTTGTGGAATACCACACTCCTGAGGAGTTAGAATTCTGGTCTAACTTATAATAGATCAAGGACCATCTCGTATCGAACTAGTATACACTCTCGAATAGTAAGAATAGCTTGTAAAGATTTTAATCTCCTTACGCTATAGATAGAGATTAGCCTCAAGTTCATAACCAAAAGGGGATTTAAATCGATAGGTCTTCACATGTGGGCTAAATAATTAATTTAATTCATGAAATCCGACCCATAAATTATTGATATCAATAAGAAAAGGAATCAAACTTTGTAGGTTCAAACATCTCTTTCCATATGTATAGAGTGAAATATTGTGAGTATATAAGTCGTAATAAACACTATTTTCACTAGCACGAAACATTTTAGATAAAATAAAAAGTAAAATCATACGAAGTTATATCTAAAATAGATATAATAGGTTAAATTACAAGTTTGTCCAAAAACTTTCAAGGATTGTGTTAATTTAGTCGCTGAACCTTAAAAAGTTTCCAATAAATATCTGAACTTTCAATTTTGTATTTAGTAAATTTGTAAATTTTAAATGTTGGGAGTGCGACCAAAGTCTCACACTGGCTAGATAAGGGGATGATCATGGGTATATAAGGGAGGACTAGTATCTCCATTGGTATGAGGCCTTTTGGGGTAAACCAAAAGCAAAGCCATGAGGACTTATGCCCAAAGTGGACAATATCATACCATTGTGGAGATATGTGGGTGTCCGGTAGTCCCTTACATTAAAAAATATCGAACAAGTCAAGGACTTATTAAATACAAAAGTGAAAGTTTTAGAACTTACCATATATTTCTCAAAGTTTAAAGATCTAATAAATTTTAAAAGTTGAGAGACGAAATATGGAGAGGTTGATTGTCGTGAATTGGGACGGAAATTTTAGGGTTAAGATGGAGAGAGAGGGGATGGGGGCAGCAAAGTAAGGGAACTGGTTGGCCTCGTGCGCGTTATCTATCGATGGCGGCTGAGCCCCCTCACTCTTTGTTCATCATTAGCCGCATGCTGCCAAAACAGAAGCTCTTTTTCCTTTTCATAATTCAATCAAATTGCCGCACCTCTCGCTCCCAGTTTCTTTCCGGACACTTGCTTGCTTTTGTTTTCTTTTTTTAGTTTATTATATTATTATACTTTTTCTAAATTAATCTATTCAAATAAAGGGTTTTCTCTTATTAATAATTTAATCTAAAGTTTCCAAACTTATCTTCCGAAAGGAAGAATTTTATATTAAAAAATTATTTGCTTTTAATTTAAAGTTATTACACCTAGCCAAATCGAGCTTAGCTCAGCGGTAATTGGCATATACTCTCGACCATGAGGTCAGAGGTTCGAATCCCCCCACCCCCAAATGTTGATGTACTCAAAAAAAAAAAAAAAAAAAAAAAAAGTTATTACACCTCGAAACGAATGACCCAACTTTAATTTCACCTAAAAATTTATCGTATTAAAGGAATAAAAGATTAAGGGGTTGTTTGGAAATATTTGTTAAAAATAATTTCTATTTTTTATTTTGATATTATTTAAATTGTAATGGAGTGAAAATAAATTGTAAAGCCAAAGCTTATTATTTTTTAGAATACACATGAAAAAATATAAAGAATGTTTGTTTAAATACTAGAGGACTCTTTCGAAAGCAATTTCCAAACAACCACTAATCAAAGTCATATTATTTTAACATTTTAAATAATGATCACAAGTGTACTCTATTATTAAAATATTAAATACCCTATAAGCTATAACAAGTATTAAGATTTAAAAGTCTATGTTTTAGTTTTTTCCTAAAAAAAAAAGGGGGGGGGGGTCTATGTGTTAGCATTTTATATGTAAAAAAAAGATCCATTACTAGTATTTAAAAATTGTAATAATAATTTCTACCTTTATATTTCACTAAATGATATAATATATTTAGGTCTAAAAAAATATCATTATATACTTCAAGATTTCTTCAACTTCAATATTTGAATGCACAATATTTTCTGTCAATGTTTTTTTTACATGAAATCATTGCTTCCCACCTTATAATTATGATACTAAAATAGAGTTTTTTTTTTTTTTAAATATTATTATTAATGTTTTAGTATAAGCAAATATAAACCCCTGTTCGGTCTCCACTAATCTTTTCAATGTGAGATCTTCAACATGTCCCCTCAAGATGGTGCCTCTTTGGGTTCACCATTATTGGATTGGATCCCAATATTTTTTCTTGGACCGAATACCCGTTTGGGTTTTAATGGGCTTTGATTCCATAATAGATTACATGGGGTTCCATCTCAAAACCAATTGGCAATGAGTGGGGTGACCCTTGTAGCTTATAGATTGTGAGGTCTCCACTAATCTTTTCAATGTGGGATCCTCAACACCGGTCCGTCTCGGTTCCACACGGTTCAGCCTTAAATCGCCTCAGAACGCCATGTAAACCCTAACTGAAGACACAGGTATAAATGGGGTCTCCCACACCCGAAAAAGGGGTTCGAAAAACTAACTACAGAAACACTTTTTTTTACTGTTGATCTGACTTAGGCATTGGAGTGCAGGTGGCCTACACCACATCGGTATGCAACGGTTCTACTGGTTTTGCAGGTCACGTCTTCCCTGTTGGGTGTCACGTGAAGGTCATGTGAGTAACTTGACCAAATTTTGGCAGCAACAACAAAAAAATGTAAATATATAGAATAAAAGGTTAAAAAAACATATTTGGTCCATGCAAATTCATAAAAGTGATGATTTAATTCTGATAATCTAAAATTTGCAACAATCTAGTTTTAAAGCTTTACTTAATTAGAATAATAATCTAGCCTTTGAATATCAGTCTTTGTTATATAAAAATTTAGTATATATAATTTAAAAGTGAGTTTTTATTTGTTGAGTAAATTAATTGATTGCATACACATTAATGAAAATTCTCACGATAAAAACCACATTGATACAAAATATAAATATAGGACAAATGAGAATGTTCAAAATCTAAATCATTAGAAATTTTAAATTAAAGTACTAAATTATTATGTATAATTTTTTTTTTCAAAATAATTATTATATATAGATATTCCAAAACTAAATCATTAATGCTGAGAAAGAACATAACCCAAACGTGTTTTAATCCATTTTTTTCAAAACAATTGGAAAATCAATCTATACTCTAACTTTGGAGTTATATCGATTGGATGTCTAAACTAATAGTTGCATCAACTTTCAATACAAGACTTTCATAAGTAAATCAATTTAAGACCCTTCGTCTTGGTGACTTATAGTCACGTTCACTTCCATTTAAAATCAGTTTAAAATCACTTAAAAAAATATTATGAAGTAATTATTTCTTAGTAGCAAGAAAAATTATGACGTAATTATTTCTTAGTTAGTTGAGAAAAATAGAGAAATACGAGAAGATGAAAACTGCTACACTATCTACTTATTCAAGCATTTTCTCATTAATTTACCTCAAATCCTGCATTTAAACCAGTCTTACACACATGTAGAACTTATATATTAACAGTTGAAAACAACATTCAATCAAAATGTCTAAATTGATTCACAAATGAAAATGTTGAGTTTTAATCAATACAATCCCCGAAGCGTATGAGTATAAATCGGTAGTTTTCCCCCAAAAATGGAAAAGAAAAAAAAAAAAAAGAAGAAATTTATGTATCAAATGATTAAAGTCAAAATTGTGGATGATTATTCCATTAGCTTTTTCTCTCTCCATGTTCGTCTGTGTAATTCAATGAGGTTGTCATGTCAGATTAAGCGAAGAGGAAGAGGGCGAGTGGGGGAGAGACGAATGTGGGAGACAACTTTAAAACATTTGAAAGCTACCAACAGTTAGTTTGACACTACGTCTTTTTAGGTCTTCTCTCTCTCTCTCTGGGCCCTTCTCCATTTTCTCATCTCTCTTCCATTTCTATATTTATACCTCCAAATCCTCCCCTAATCTCTTCACAAAACACTTCTCTTTTCTCCTTCTTCTTCCTTTCATTCTCTTCTCTGATCAATAATGGCCGATGGAGGCTCAGCTTCTGGGAACAACAGAATGTGGTGTTCCATTCCTGAGAGGCTTCAACTGCATGGCGCCATGCTCGCCTTGCAGTTTGGCTACGCTGGCTTCCACGTTGTCTCTAGAGCTGCCCTTAATATGGGCATTAGTAAACTGGTCTTCCTAGTTTACAGGAACATCATTGCCTTTCTCCTCCTCCTTCCCTTTGCATATTTCATCGAAAAGTATAGTGCTTTTCATTCTATAATATTCAACTCTTTTTCATCAGAACTCATTATTTTATGTTCTTAATTAAATGTCTTCCTTTTTTTTTATCAGGAAGGAGCGCCCTGCCATTAATCTCAATTTTCTTCTTCAGTTCTTCCTGCTTGCACTTGTTGGGTATGTCCAACATATACACAATAAGAAAGAAAAAAAAAAAAAAAAAAACCACCCCACAAAGATTTACCTTAAAAACGGCTAAACTATGTTGTAATTTGACTGACTGGTATGTAGCTAAGTATTGTATAACTTATACCTTCGTTCGCATTGTGTAGAATCACGGCGAACCAGGGGTTCTACTTGCTAGGTTTGGAGCACACGTCGCCGACGTTTGCATCGGCGATACAAAACTCGGTTCCGGCGATTACGTTCCTGATGGCTGCATTGCTCCGGCAAGTGTCTATTTAGACATCCTTTTTTGAGACAAAACGTGGAAAAAATTGAATGTTACGTAAAAAGAAGAAGGCAGCATGGGATTTGGCTGAATATATTTAACATGTTTCTATGATTGCAGAATAGAACAAGTGCTACTAAACAGAAAAGATGGTATAGCAAAAGTGATGGGAACAATATGCTGTGTCGCCGGGGCCACAGTGATCACTCTATACAAAGGTCCAACAATATACAGCCCAGGTCCTTCACTGCAAACAGCCACCACCGCACCCATTTTTGCTTCTCTTGGGGACGCTAGCGGCAAAAGCTGGACCCTGGGCTGCGTCTTTTTGATCGGCCATTGCTTGTCCTGGTCTGGATGGCTTGTTTTGCAGGCACCCGTCTTGAAAAAGTACCCCGCTCGTCTCTCTGTCACTTCTTATACTTGTTTCTTTGGGATAATTCAGTTTGTCATCATCGCTGCCATTGCCGAGAGAGATGCTCAGGCTTGGCTCTTCCACTCTACTGGTGAAATTTTCAGCGTGCTATACGCGGTAGGTTTAAAGCTTAAACGGATGAGTTACGATAATTATTTTTTTGTGTAATATTTTTAATTAACGAGAGTAAGTGGAAATGCAGGGAGTGGTAGCTTCTGGAATTGCTTTTGCTGTTCAGATATGGTGCATTGACAGAGGTGGCCCTGTCTTTGTCGCTGTTTATCAACCTGTTCAGACTCTCGTTGTCGCTATCATGGCTTCCTTCGCCTTGGGTGAAGAGTTCTACTTGGGCGGGTAGGTCCCCTCTCTCACTCAATCTCCACCGTCCATCGCTTTCTCTCCCCAAAAATACTTCCCTACCGACTCGACAGCAAGAATTTCCTGCTTCCCACCACTAAATTTTTTAACATGTTCAACAAACTATCTCTTTTTTAATTGTCGAAAATTTAGTAATAGACAGAAATTTCTATCATGATTGGATTCAAAACTGACCCAACATGCCACAATTAAAATTTTCTGAATATTGAATTTTTATAGTGAAAAACACAGTTATTTGGTTCATGGGATTAAAGTTAAGATCCACCATCCGAAATCAATCAAATTCCTTCGGTTGAGTTGGGATGTTTTTTTAAAAAGGACAAGATCATATCACATTCATAAAGCTGGCGTCGTGGTTAGACGTTCAGATCACTACCTTTTTTTTTTTTTCTCTTTCCTTTTAAAAAAAACCAAACAACTTTAATCACCGGTTGATTACTTTATAAAAAAGCACGATCATGCATCGAAAATGATTTTTAATAATGTGAGCGTGATGCACAGGATCATCGGGGCGGTGCTGATCATCACAGGCTTATACTTCGTCCTATGGGGCAAAAGCGAAGAGAGAAAATTTGCACTTGAGAAGGCTGCGATCCTCTCCGCTCCGGACCACAGTAACAACAGAACACCCGCCCACATCAAGCCCTCCATCACTCAGCCACTTCTCATTCACTCATCAAACGACAACGTTTGACTTTGACCACTCAAATGTTTCAACTCCATGTTTTGACGGTCTTATAAACAAGCTGGCTTGTGTGTGTATTAAGATTTTTATCTTTTTTTCCTTTGCCCATCTTTTGTTGACTTTTTCTTTTTTTTTTTAATCGATGGCTTTTGTTAATTAGAGATGGGTTGGTGCAAAGAAAAAGGGGTTGAAAGAGAAATCAGAATGTGAAGAGGGATGAACTTGTATTGATGATCAATGGCATTATCAGTTGTGTGGGTTCCAATTCCCATATGCCTCTTTTTTTTTTTTCTTTATCATATCTTAGTATATGTTTTGATTAATTTACGCAAAAATAACTTTAATGCTTCCAAATCCAATGTCTAAAGAACTCAAACGACGTCGTGGCCGACAATTTAGAGCGTGAAATAATGAAGGTGATTAGTTTAATGATGTGTGGTATATCTTTTAAGCAACATAATAATTAGCGATAATGAGAGATGGGTTTGTGAATGGATCTTCTTTTTAGCCAAAATAGAACTTTTCCATGTGTAGGAAGGTATGCTTTTTCTTGGCTTTAGAGTTGTTTGGGGAAAAGGGAAAAGGTGAGAGAGAAAAAAGAACAGGCCGTGCTCTCCTGAATTGTTGCTGTCTCTCTAGTGGAAATGTTGTTTTGAGAAAGTAAAGAAAAAGAGATCCAAAGGCATCATTTTGATTAATGATATAATATAATAGCTAGAGAGAGAGGAATTTAAAAAAAAAAAAAAAGATTGCAAGCTGGACTCAGTCCATCATTTCATGGGATTAGATTGGATGAGTGTGGGTGGGAATCAAGATAATGAACATTATTATTATCATACAGTATTAAATATCAATCAGAGTATAGATAAATAGATAAATATTAATGATTTCTTCTGATTCTGAATTTCGAAAATTAGAATTACATAACGAAATAGAAGTGCTTTCATTTATCTTTTCTAGAAACATGTCGATGTTTCAACGTTGCTTTTTGAATAATTGCAAACAATGCATCAAATATATAATTAGGTAGGGAGATATTTTATTTATTATATTATTATCATATATATATATATATATATATATATATATATATTATATATAAAAAAAAAACCACTCTTTCAATTATATATGTTAAGTATATAAAAAGAGACGTATGTAAGAGCACTCCAATTCAGGACTATAGTGGTTATACTATAATTACAAAATATATATATAGTGGATCTAGATGACCAAAGAAGAAGCCGTAATAATGATATCTTTCCAAATAGCTATTGAACTTCACGACAAACTTTGAAAGTGCAACGTTCAAGCTATATGTGCCAAATGATTGTTGTTAAAGCACTCAACTTTAGAATATAGCCTCTATTGGAAAAGAGATGGAAATCTATTCCTTTCACTAAATTAAATCATCAATTTTAATGGAAATACACATATGCAAGAAAAATATATTCATTATTGTCAAATATATATATAATATTCATTTGGTTTTGAATGCAGGTCTGACTCCAAAATCTTTTGGAAGCTATTCATGGATTAAGACCACCATTACAATGAAATTTTTCACTCAATCTAGGAGTACTCGAACAAAAATAATTTTAATTTTTACAATTTCCATAGAACTCTCCACATGTGCAAATGCCCCCTTCTTAAAAAGAGAAAGAAAAGAAAGTCCTGTAAAACATGGGCCGCCACTTGGGGTTACAATCATCTTGGGCCCACTTGTGGTCAAAGTTTCGGCCCAGGGCCCAGGAAGGTCGAACCACCCATAATGCTAGCTATGATCAGGTTCAATTCACCATAACTGTTAAAAAATTCAGAAAAATACTTTGCTTTAATTTCTGGGTCGTTGGTTTCACTTTGCTGAAAATTTCAAGAGTTGTAATAAACCTTAATTTCCTCTTCTACTGAGGATTCCTTCAATGAACCACCACTTGTGGTGGTAAGAAAGAATGTATTAAGGAGAGAAATTACTTTTGAAAGAATGTATTAGAGGCCACTGATAATCACAAAATCTGTGAGCAATCCGTGCAGACAAACATCCAATGAGGCCCAGAGCCTCGAATATGCTGCTGCTTCACACACAACAAAATTACGAATTTTCGGGTTTCTTAAGGTTGCTTGTCTTCTACGAAGGCAAAAGTCTTGTCATCTTTTTTTCCTTTTTCCCCCTCAAATCAAGCAAAAGATATTAATTATATAAGTTTTAAACTTCAATGCTGTGATCACGTGGACAATATTACTGGATGATCAGACTCCACCAACTTTAAAAATACCTTATTTTTTTTATCTACTTGGGAGCTCTTTAGTTTTCAGGTATCAATAGACAGATTTTGCCTAAAATTCATGGATACTAGCTAGCAGACAAAAAAACACATGCAGAACGGCTGCAACTTCAGAATTGAATGTATAATCTAAACGTTAATATCTGCTAATACAAGCTTCACTTTAAAATTCAGTTTCATTTTACAATGAACTGATCATAATCATGCATGAACACAAGGGATCTCTCTCTCTCTCGTACACTTGTAGATCAGCTCCAAAATATAACACAATTTCTCTGGTGGAAATCACAGAAACAACTGACAGCTCAAAACCATGAAAATATAACGTAACTTGAAACCTTAATGTAATTGACAACGCATAGGCACATACCCAACTTGAGTGCAATTTAGCAGTGTCTCACTATATCCAACTTCTTAACCAAACATTAATGTAAAGCCATGTCTTCACTAATAAGAAGAGGGAAATAAGAAAAAACTAAGTACAAATATTAATTTAAGTTGTAACATCTTAAGACTCAAGAATTTGACTTATTGCATACATATGATAACTTTCAATTTTAGGTGGTTAACATTCAAGGTAACAAAGAGTCTCACAAGTATTAAACCGATTGACATTTGGTAGCCTAAGCGTGAATTAATAATCTCACAACTGAACATTCAATATAGAAAAACAATACCCTAAATTTATATGGACATACTAAAAGCTTTTCAAAGTAAAGTCATGAAGCCAAACCTTAAACTATATTTTCAAAAAAAAAAAAAAAAAAGTTATATAATTCATAATCATACACACTATTTATTTTGCATACATGCAACTTAATTAACCCTAATAACTCTAATAACTTGCATCTGCTCTGCTTCCCTCCATGAAGCAAAAACCCTAAAAAAAAAAAAAAAAAAAAGAAAAGAAAAGACTAGAGAACATACCATGTAATATTATGATCGGACAAAGCTCCATGGAAACCTAGGAATTAAGGGTTTTTTTTTTTTTCCTTGATACATACATAGCTACCCACAATATCCCGATAATTTACCCAATATTTTATTTTATATATATATACACTGATGTGTATATATATATATATATATAAAGCGGGCTATATATTTTTACATACTATAATTTTCTATAGTATAACATTGAATGACATCACATGCACCACTGCAAAGTATCCCAAGTGCCAACCCCATCGAAGAAAAACCCTTGATCATCTTCCATAATAGGTAAATCCAAAGACATCACGGCCTCCCTCCATATAGACTCATCATAATTCACGTCCGCACTCCCCCACAGCCCTCCCATCTGCTCCAATTCCACCACCGGAGATGACAACGACGAAGACGACGACGACGACATCGTAACGGCAGGAGAAGACGCAATAGTATCATTGGAAGGAGACTGGGACTGGCGTTCCAATTGAGGCTCAGGAGCAGTTTGAGGGAGGTTGAGCTTGGCGTCGGAGCCGTAGAGCTTACGAGCGGCAGCGTCGTAGGCCATGGCAGCATCGTGGGCGGTTTCGAAGGTGCCGAGCCAGAGTCGGGCGCCGCGATTCGGCTCGCGGATTTCGGCGACCCATTTGCCCCAAGTCCGCTGGCGGACGCCTTTGAAGGTGCAAGAGGCGTTGTCAGGGCCGCCCTTGCCTCTCATGCAGCCCTTGCGGGAGCTGGCCTGAGCAAGGTTGTTGTTGTTGTTGTTTGTAGGCTTTCTCTCCATTGCTATGGTTGAAGAAGTTGAGAAAATTCTATGGTCGGAATAGCTTTGAAGATTTGTGAATTTATACATAGGGAGGAATGGAGAAAAGAAGAGGATTAAAGAGACGTGGCTTGGTGTTAGGGAAGTCTACTACTTGTGGATGACGGATCGGTGGGATCGTGTCACCAAGTGGACTGTCTGGTGAGCCCTCAACGATACACTTGGCTTCTTTATTTGCTTAATTTCACACTTCTAAATCCAAAACACGAACCCAATTCTAGTTTTTCTTTTCTTTCTTGCTTTCGAATTAGGGTTACGTTGAATCTTATGATGATTTGGGCCTTTGTGTAGGTTTGTTTTTAGTGTTTTCGATTCTTTATACATTGCAAGAATTTAATGATTCGAGTCTTTGCTCTTGTTTTTTTAGTTGGAAGGTATGAATGAGTGGATATAAATGTCCTGGTTTTTTAGGTTTCAAATTTATATATGAGTGAGTGGATAAATGTACTGGTTTTTAGGTTTGAACTGTTTATATATGAATGACTGGATAAATGAACTGGTTTTTAGGTTTGAACTGTTTATATATGAATGACTGGATAAATGAACTGGTTATATATGAATGAGTGGATAAATGTACTGGTTTTTAGGTTTGCACTGTTTATATATGAATGAGTGGATAAATGAACTGGTTATATATGAATGAGTGGATAAATGTACTGGTTTTTAGGTTTGCACTGTTTATATATGAATGAGTGGATAAATAAACTGGTTATATATGAATGGGTGGATAAATGAACTGGTTATTTTTAGAGTTAAAAGATATAATCTCAGGATAGCAGTCTGCTTTTATATATGAATGAGTGGATAAATGAACTGGTTATATATGAATGGGTGGATAAATGAACTGGTTATTTTTAGAGTTAAAAGATATAATCTCAGAATAGGCTTTTATATATGAATGGGTGGATAAATGAACTCCTGGTTATTTTTAGAGTTAAAAGATATAAACTCAGAATAGCAGTCTGCTTTTATATATGAATGAGTGGATAAATGAACTGGTTATTTTTAGAGTTAAAAGATATAATCTCAGGATAGCAAGTCTACTTTTATATATGAATGGGTGGATAAATGAACTGGTTATTTTTAGAGTTAAAAGATATAATCTCAGGATAGCAATCTGCTTTTATATATGAATGGGTGGATAAATGAACTGGTTATTTTTAGAGTTAAAAGATATAATCTCAGGATAGCAGTCTGCTTTTATATATGAATGGGTGGATAGAGTTAAAAGATATAATCCCAGGATAGCAGTCTGCTTTTATTCCAGGGAGGCAAATTACAGATAATATTCTTATTGGCCACGAATGCATTAATTCTATAAAAAAGAACAAATCAATTAAAAAAGAAATGGTTGCCCTTAAACTTGACCTTAGTAAGGCTAATGATAGAGTTGAGTGGCTTTATTTAGAGAAAATTATGCTTAAACACTATTTTGACAGCAAATGGGTGAATCTTATTATGGGTTGTATTTCCTCTGCTAATTTTTCTGTTTTAATCAATGGGGATCAAAGAGGGAACTTTAAGTCGAAGAGGGGTTTGCGTCAAGGGGACCCCCTATCTCTTTACCTATTTCTTTTAGTCACTGAGGGTCTATCTCATTTAATTTCTAAGGCCAATAAAAGAGAGAAGCCTTTCTAGTTTGATTTGTGCTAATGGTCCTCCTATATCCCACCTTCTATTCGCGGATGATAGTCTAATTTTTTGTAAGGCTGATGAGAGGGAACTTTTGACCATAAAAAATCTCCTAAAGACCTATGAAATGGTTTCTGGGGAATGCATAAATTTCTCAAAATCGGCTATTTTATTCTCCCAGAATGTTAACAATGATAGGAAATTATATCTCAGTAATCTTTTGGGTGTTAATTGTGTTGATGATTTTGGAAAGTACTTAGGTATACCTTCTGTCTTTTCAAGAAATAAATCTAAAAGACTTTGGATATGTTATGGATAGGATTTGGAAATCGGTTCAGGGTCTTAATAAAGAGTATAGGTTAGGCTATCCCATCCTATATAATGGGGGTTATTTTTAAATTTCCTAAGAAACTATGTGAGGAGATTACTAGAAGTTTTGCCAAACTTTGGTGGGGTCTAATGATAACAAAAAGAAAATTCATTGGTCCAAATGGGATAAGCTTTGTCTCCCCAAAAGTCTGAGGATTAAATTTTAGGGATTTAGAAGGGTTTAATCAGGCTTTAATAGCTAAATAAGTATAATGTTTCAATTCTTTATACTTCGCAAAAATTTAATTATTTGCATATTTATTCCATTTTATTTTTAGTTGTGTATAAATAAGTAGATAAAAACCAACTGGTTTGTTGTGGGTTTAGAATTTATGAATGAATAGATAAATGAACCACTTTTTTTACTTGAATTTTTAGATTTCTTTTTAATCTCGTATGGATATTATATTTTAATTTTAAATTTCATTTTAACCTACTGACTTTCATTTGTTCTATTTTTGTCTTTGAATTTTTCAAACATGCATGATAGTATTTAGTTATTTTTAGTTTCAAAAGTGCATCAGTATATTAACGTTGACTTTTTTTTAAGCTCCATAGATTAGAAATATGCTTATAACTACTCTTTTTTTTAATTATAATTTAGAAAGCTTTGAGTCACTTCTCTCACAATTGTCTCTCTTTTTCCTGATATTGTAAAGTCAGCCTTCATATATGTAATAGAAACTTTTCTTTTTCCAACATTAGCTATATATTTTGAACAAAGTTAAATAAATTGAAGCTTAAGGACTAAAATGTAGTTTTAACCTATACCTCATGTATTAATAGTTCTTCAATCAAAGTTTTTGAGGCTTAATTCAAATAACTAAATTTGAATTGAATATTTGTTTTTTCCACGAAAAAAAAATGCTTTTTTCCGCTGTGAGGCTTTTGGATAATGAGGTAGAATAATATCTCGTCAAAGAACGAATATATAAAACGACGTGGCAACCAAAGGAAGGGAATATGGGGCCCATCATGATATAGATTTTTTTTTTTTTTTTTTTGAAATAATCATGATATAGATTTTGGAAAACGGATATTATCTCGTCCGTTCTCTGTATCCTTTCGATACATTGGCTTTTCCTTTTATTTAAGTCCGATTTTGTCGTGACATTCGTGTCACTGACACGTGCGAAAGATATTAATCTGCTCTGTACATATTATATGCTCCACCTAAATTATCTGGTGGATTTTTTTCTTCTATTATTTATCTATTTTATTTATTTGAGAAGCAGAATACAATTCACTCACAAACGGTTGGTGGATAATTTGCCACCTTTCTAATTGAATTTATTTCTTTTATTTGGATGACAGCTCTTTTTATTTGCAATGTTTTAAAAATTCAAATTGATTTTAAAAATAATTTTTAAAGCCATGCTGGCTAAATAGTGATTTTAGAGTCATTAATCGTTTTATGATAATTTGATTTTTTTTTTTCCTTTTATGGGGTCACTTTTAGATGTAATATAACGAAATAAACCAAGTCACAAGTAAATGGACTTATGAATTTCAATAGAAATCCATCTCATAAAAATTTAACTAAAAAATTTGAAAATTAATTATAATTTTTTTTAAAAAAAAAAAAAAAGTAGTGTTCTTTGAAGTTCTAATGAAGATTTTGGTCAAATAAATAAGTTATTTTCAAATATATTACAAATTACAAATGTATAAAATGTCAGAGTATTGTGTCATGCTTTCTTAGGTAGAGCGCTAACTACACATTTTTCTCATAGAGATTTTTTTTTTAATTTTTTAAAATAATCGTTTTATTTAAGTATGTAAACTTTTCTAATCAGTTTTAAAACACAAAATATTTAACAAAAAATTCTTCCGTTCTTTCCCTCTGCAACTGCTATCTGTAGTGTCAAGTGTGAACCCTCCTTTTGGCATTTTTGTGCCAAAAATTGGATGTTCTTAGATTTTAGATAATAAATAAGAAAACAAGTGATGTAATAATGAAATATAAATGAACCATCACATTTATTACAAATAAATAAGTCAGGTGCAATATTATCTACATTGTTTTTTAATGTATTATCCAATAACTTAATTATGCAATTATTTAATATACTAAATGCAAGTCACTTAATACGAGTATTTCTAACCCTCAAATCAAAAGACTCCTAATTGAATCTACATAAGTATAACTAAAAAGATCAAGACATATATTCTCAACCAAAAGATCAAGACATATATTCTCGACCAAAAGGTCAGTGAACTATCCCGCCTCACGTATTCTTAAACTTTTAAGTTGATCAACTGGTTAAGTTTATTACGTACACAGTGAATGAGACTTGGAAGTCATCAAGAAAAAGGACTATCCATCATTTATCAACAAGCAGCTGCCTGCAAGAATGCCAATCTTCCACCCAGTTGCCTGATATCCCAAGTGAAATCATGTGCAACATTCTCACTGAACACCAAGAAATTGAGTCGAATATCATGGCATGTATTATGAGGGAAGGTAAACTCTGGAGCCAATCTATAGTTGTCTCTGACTTTAGTTAATTTCCCGGATTCGTCAATGCTCCATCCGAATCTCTGCACTTCCTCAACGCTGCTCGAATCTCTTTCAACATTAAACTTATATTGATACCTTTCCTGCAAATGATACATTGGAGAGGAGAAGAGATTGTAATGACGATTTGGATGGTAAACATTAAGAACAAAAATGTTACTTTTTCGTGACAGAACGAGGGCGAGATGGAAGATGTTGCACAAGCTGCCATATCAGTCTTCTCTATATAAGCTAATGTGATAAGATAGCTATGAATGACATGAGAACAAACATGACCTTTTAGCACTTAGTTTAAGTTTCAACCAAAACCATTGTACTCAGAAGAAGGTTTAAGGTTTAGAAATTAGGAGGTGACAACTGACAACTTCAAGCTGGTCGAAAGGAAAAATGAACAAAAACTCAAACAAACAACATGGTGAACGAGAGTGTAGAATTCTAAGGTGCTAATCAGTTGCCACAGGAGAAATTGCAGACCCAGCTCATTGGAAGAAAGGCATAAAAATTGAATCAACAAGATATAGGAATGACATGATCATGTAAAAAGACTAAACAAGTTAAGAGTTGGAACTTACAGAACACTAACGCCTACGACAGAAAGAGGCCGGGGATAGTCTTCAATCTCTTTATCCTTTTGATCTGCAACTGGAATTCCCAAAGAAGAAACCGTTGCAAGATCACCTTCTGGAAGTGATGATTGCACACTGTTTTCAGATCCCACTTGTTCAGGATAAAGATCATCAGTTCCAATTCTCAATATTTCTTCAGTTAGGGATGGAAGCCTATCGCTGGCCTGAAAAAGGCAATTAAACATTTATAATGTGGCTGTAAAAGTTAATTACAAATAGAAACTGCAGTAACTATCCAATTTTCCATGGACAAAGTTCAAGTGATAGAACATCATGAAAGCACAAACCTCAGGAAGGTCAATCTTATTTAGCACCACAACAGATGGTCTTTCAAGGTAATTAGGATTGTACATCCGCAATTCCTGTAGAATATTACTCATACTTTGTCAAAGAAATACATGAATCTAATCCAATACTGAGGTCTTTCTATCATATGATTAACCAACCAACCACGTTAATCGATTACTATATGGGAATATACAATATATGTTATGGCCTTGAGATTTCTAAGCAATCACCCAAAAAGTATCAATAAGAGAACAGACTGCAGGGAAGTTTTAAAAAAGAAACAAAGGTGAAAACTTACTTCTCTCACAGTCCTATAATCATCAACAGGGTTCTCGGCAGCAGCATCAACGACATGAACCAAGAGTCGGGTCCTTCTCAGATGTCTCAGGAAGTTGCGACCAAGACCCTAAAGAACTTAACAGATTAGATAATTGAAGCTTCCATTCAATCCTTTTATGAGAAAAACAAAAAACAAAATACATTATGCAATACCTTACCCAAATGAGCACCTTCTATAAGACCTGGTAAGTCTGCTAAAGTAGCTTCAGATTGATACATCCCTGCTCCTAAACTGGGATCCCCATCAAGGCGGCCAAGGTTTGGAATTAAAGTAGTGAAAGGATAGTCTGCAATATCGGGTTTCGCAAGAGTTATGGCTGCCAGAAGCGTTGATTTTCCAGCATTCGGAAGTCCCTACAACAATCAAGAACAGAAAAGGCTAGTGGTTAGATGATAGCAATCGTAACAAGTAGTTCAAAACCATGACTCAGAACTCCACAAATGGTTCGAATCACCATTACATTTCTGAAAAGTACTGAAGATAAAGGGTAAGAGTTGAGATGTATTTACTAGAGAAATTACTGAGACTTTACCCTGCAGAAAGATAGAAAAGAGGGATACAACAAAATAAACTGGATGTACTCACCACCAGACCAACGTCAGCAACTACCCGAAGAATCAACTCCAAACTGACCTCTTCCCCTGGTTGACCAAATACCAGAACCTGAAAATAAATGATTTCTGATTAATAAGTGAACAACATAAAATTGCAAGACAAGAAGAGAGAATTTGCTATTGGAAATATCATTGCATTTAACTAATTTTCATGTGAAAGTCTTGTTTCTTTTTCTAGGTAGGAAACACATTAATATCACACATGTATTAATACAAATATGTCAATGTTCACAATCCTCACCTTATCACTTTCATCTCTCATCACATTGGAGGTCAGAGACATAATCTTTTTCTTTCTACTCTCTGGCGTATCTATCAGGCTTATCTGCACAAGACAAGTAAAACTGGGATATCTATAAATAATGATAATATTATTGAATTATCAAAGTTCAAGAGTCATTCAGATACGATTTCCATTCTAACAATTTCGAATCACATGAAAATTAAAACTTGGAATGTCAAGTACGGGAAGATAAACATAATCATCATTAAGAAAAAGGTTAAAATCTAGTTTCTCTCTGAAGTTCATCCTGTTCCTAATTTGGCACTAAATTTTAAGATGTATTATTACCCTCAAGTTTAAAGTTCCAAAAGGAATCCATGTAATTTTTTCTTTGACTCATATATTAATTGCAAAAACTAAATTTGAAACTTTTTAGATTTTGAGGGGCTAAAATATAAACTTTTAACTTTAGCGACCAAGTAGAAACGTGCATAAATTTATGAACCACCACTAAAATTAAGCTCGTTTTAGTAAAAAGTTAACAGAGAAGAAACGTCCATCATACCCCTCCTTGTCCTCCTCTAGCAACAAGAACCTCATCACCTGGATGCACCAGATCAGCCAACAATTTTCCTCTTTTACGTTTTACAACAGTACCTATACCACAAAAACTCATACAATCAGGAAAAAAAACTGCAATAAGAATTTGTAATAATCATTACTCCAGCGCGCAAAGTAAGATAACAGTGGTAAGGTTGAAAAGGTTTAATGGATTTCTTGACTAGAGCCAGCCAATATACTGTGGCATCAGCCAGCAAGCTATTTGGAGCCGGAAAAGGAGAGAAATAAGTGAGGAAAATAAGATCATATGCATTCAATAACTCATTCAATCTATTCCATCTCTTTACATTAAATAGCAAGTTTGTACCTAAATCAACAATGAATCAGACAAACCTATAGGAACAGGAATACGCAGAGTTGGAGCAGCAAATCCATTATGCAATTGGGAGGTCAAAACGCCCATTGCATCAACATTGCCACCACGTTTTGCATTAAACCGGCTCTTGGTGTGAAACTCCAGCAGCGAGTCTTTCCCCTCATCAGCATAAATTACCACATCTCCTCCACGCCCACCCATGGGAAGAATTAGAGACCCATCAAAGTCCCTTTTATACAAACTTTTCTTCTTCGCCTTGTCCTTGTCCTTCCCGTGTTTTCCTTGGGACTTGCTTGTTTGTTGATTAGGCATATTGAGAACTGTACCATGGCCTCCATCTCCAGAACGAACTGTTATGATAGCCTGATCAAAATACTTATGAGGTTCCTTTGTTAATGTAGCTGGGTTAGCTGAAGAGTCCACGAACCTAGCTAATTTGCACTTAACTGAGCAGTAGCTCAAATACCCAGGGAAATCGCTGTTTCTGTAGTGCCTATGGATAACAAAATTAAGGAGTTATTGCCAAACAAACACAGAAGCTTGTATAAGAAATGGTAAACAGATTTAGTGTACAAGTGTATAAAGAACTGAACGCTGCCACTACAATTGAAGAACAGACATATGCCTAGAGCTCGCCGCCAAAGGACTGAATGAAGAATATTCATTGAGCAGAAATTGAGAGTTACAGGAGAATAGAACCATACCTCTTTGGGAAGACGCTAGAGAAGAAGAAGTTCTGGTCATGAAAAACATACGAGGAAGACGATGGAAGAGAAAGAATTGATACCATTATCCCAAAAAATTCAGATAGTTGGAAAAACAGAAATGTTACAGAGTTGGGATCTTCTGCAGAATCATGAACAGGCAGCGAGGTGTGCTACCGATGAGCCCAAGAACTCGATTTTGAGCCCAAATATCTAAAGCCCAATCTCTAGTCTATTTTGTTTCCTTCGTTACGTAATGCACACTGTTTTCAGTTTCTTTCTCACAAGTCACAATCAATTTTCTGCGAATTTCTCCCAAATTTTTTCTCATTAATCAGAAATTGTACTTGATGAATTAATCGATCTCTCAAAATATCTCAGGACTAATATTCTAATCAACCTTGCGATAAAGAAAATTGTGAATAATTATCATAATTAAAATTTTATCTTAGTCACTTTTAAACCATTTTTCTAAGTTTATTCTCCCGCGAAACGGCTCAACAGCTGAAGTTAAACTCGTCCCTCTCAATTTTATATTTTCTTAAAGAGATTCTTCTTATAATCTGTTTCATTAAGTACCAGCCAAACACCATTAGAACGAGAGTAAATTCAATAATTAGTGATTATACCATTTCCCGTTTGTCCAAGATTTCAGTGAAATGATTGAAAGCATTCTCATTTAGATCCATTTATATCCCGATTTTATCAGTTGATATTCATCCCTGAACAACAAAAAGAATATGAAATATTACTGAAAAGATTCCATTCTTCGATTCTCAATTAGTTTGTAGGCAAATCCCACAAAGCCTAACTGGAACAAAATTCAATGTGAGTTTCTCCAAGTATTTTTCTCTTTTGACCACAATACTTAATTCTAGTTTTCCACGACACACCTCGAGTAATCGAAACAAAAGTCAGACTTTTACATATTGGACAATCCAACAAACGAGGACTAGATCGACTCATTTGATGGTGCAGGCTTTTCTTTACACAAACAACGCTGGCATTTGATGACATCGCACAAGACAAGGTAGAGTTTCTCACACGTTCCTCCGTGTCAAAACCGGACTATGACTACGAGACACAACAATGTTAGCCAATATCTCAATGTAGTAAATTTTGAAAAATAAAAGAAAATAAATAAAAATAGCAAGCAGCAAAATTAGAGACAGCATGTACAATCACAATACAAGCCATTCGGGCAACTAGGTCACCAACCGACCGAAAGGAAATGAATTTTTGCTCAGGAGACCCAGATGACTCTGTTTATGCCTACAAGGCACCTAAAGCATATGAAGAGAGGACCAAACTTCCATACCACAACCGTAAGTGGCAACAAGATCTGAAGCTGGATGCACCTCGTTGCTGTGAGCCAGGACGAACTCCTTGAATTAGCTTTTCAGAAAATCCCTCAAAGAAAATGGTTGAAGACCATCCTGCAAATGCAGAGATAAAAGCAAATATGTAAGAATAGTTACAAGCGTGTTTCTTAACATGGCTTTCCATTGAGTAATAATCATTTATAAAACATCTAGTAATTGAAGCAAACAGAAAATGATACTAGCATCACGTGTTCAGGCAGAAAATATGATCCTAGAATAAAATTACTTGACTTTAAAGTTAAGGCACAATTAGCATCAGTGATATACATTAATGTAAGTAAACATATCAATAATGTCACGAGGATCATCTCTTGCACATTAATACTGAAGAGTCGACACATTGAAGAAATTGATAACAAACTTACACATGTTAAGACCTGCACACGTGCACTTATATGCATCAACAAAGCAGCACAGCACATATGTAATTTAAAGTGTTCATATTACCTTGCCCAGCTCTTGGCTCAAGGACTGTCTAACTACAGTCGCCTGCTTTATCAGCCTTTCCATTGCTGTATAGCTTGGCAAGTTTGCATGTGCTGATATCAACCAAGATCACAGGAATAGGAATAAGGAGTTGATCACACAATATATAGAGATTAGATTTAAAATATGTATCGAATAGAAAAAAAAAACTCCCTTATAGTATCAAGGGAAATGCCAAATAAAGTCATGAAAAGAAAAATAACAAACCAAGAATTTCTCGATTTAGACTTTCTGCTACTCTTTGCCGGTAATCCACACTAAGCAGATGAAACATTGGAGACTTTTCTGGTTCTTCATAAGCAAGGAGGGCCATGAAATCCTACAATGACATACAGATTAGTATTTCAAGCTTTTCAACTTAATTAAGTAAGCTAGTTCAGCCCGCTGAATAAAGGAATGAGGGGAAATAAATAAAATAAAATGCCAGAAAATATAGAGGATATTCCAAGTCAGGCTACCAGCTACGCACTTCAAGTTTTTCCACATATTTATGCAACTTCCCAAAAGGGGCAAGCTTGACCTGAGCAAATTCCAGGGCCTCGGTGCTGCAATGTAAACAAACAAGAACGAGTATCGAAATTTACGAACGGTTATACCAAATGCCCAGCCGATCATCAGGGACTGAGTAATAAGGTTAAGGTACACATAAAATTATGCGGATGGTGGGGGCTCACCATTTCCTAGAGCAAACTAGTTCAACAAAATGAAGGCTCAAAAGATCAAAATGCAAGTCCTCATTCTTCTCAAGTAAACCATGTGCTACCTCTTCTGTTAACTCAATGGCCTTAAGTGCATTCCCTTCTATTGCAAAATCATAAATTCCTGAAAACACAAAAAGTTACCATTAGATTCAAAAAATTTAGATTGAATTTTGAGGAAAGATAAAAGCAGATTTATTGTAAACCAACACATTTAAATCAACACTAAGCTCATAGATTATAAGTTTTAAATCCATATCATTCAGATTGTTTTGAGGGAATTCAGTATCCAGGCTGAGTCGCCTTGCAGTGACTTTATCCTAGACTCAGGGGCCACTTAGGACAGATTAATGGATCATTATTCCTTACTAGAGATTTCTAAAATAAGCCATCACGTTTCACACCAGAAGAGTCTATCTCTATCTTATAAGCAGGCAAAAGAATAAATTCATATCATTCACATTGTTTGAGGGAGGGAATCAGGCAATCAGATGTAGAGTTATATTATATTTGAGCAACAAGAAACAGTCTCCAGATTTTCAAATTAACAAGAGAGGGAAATTTGACAAACTTTTTCTTTTTTCCATGTCAACAAGATAATCAGTGTGCTGTTTAAGCCCAGTACAGGTAGTGAACGACTCTGCAGTTTCTTTATAACAATTATGAACAAGGTATGATAGAACAATGTTCTGGATGTCACCATCATTGATAGCCTGTCATGAAATGTGAGAAAAAGAAATTTCTTAGAATTTACAACAAGTAAATAAAATTAACAATTTGACAAGAAACAAACTGGTGAAAACCATTGCGGTAACCAATATCAGTTTCTTATTTGCCTATAATGAATTTTCAGAGGGCGATCACACAAGGAAACAGGAAATTAAAAATTAATATTATTTACACCCAAAAAGAACCAGGCATGGAAATTTCTCGCATAGAAGCAACCAACCTTGTGCTATCCGAGCTCAATAGCAGTTCTTGAAATGCCTATCCAATTGCATACGTCTACCATACAATCAAGTTACCAACACATTACTAAAGGGTTGTACACTAATATAACCTCACCAATTCTCCAAGAGCATCATCTAATTAACTATAATAAAAGCTTTCCTGACGTAAACAGAAGATGATTGTTCGATATCCGATGTCAGAAACTAGTTGTTTCTTATCTAGACTAGCAAATAAACATGAACAAGGAGGGAGGTGAACTACGAACTACAATTTCAATTATTCCACTAGTCCTCGTTCGAAGAGAGAGGGCAAAACCATTAGAAAAATGTATTTATGATAGCAAGAGAAAGAACGTAAGGAAAGGCTAGGGTCCAGTCCAACTAAAACTTGACAAATTGAACAAGATAAGGAAAAACAAAGTAATCGAGCAATGGCGACAAAGCAGAACAAAAATGAACGAGTGCTTTACTAATCTGAAGAGGATAAGCAGTGAAGTTTGATAGATTTCGTCATCAGAAATTGAGAGGAGAAGGAACTCACGATGTGGTCGTAGTGACGAGGATCGACGTCCATGGTTAACCGTCGGCCGGCGAGAAATACAGCAGTTGAATAATGAAACGTTAAGTCAACAAAGCGGCGGAGGAGGAGAGGACCGCGATTTGTGAGTCGCCGTTGCGATGAGGAGGAAGATGTTTCATGGAGTTCGATCTCTCGAATCGGCCCTCTTCGTCTTGGACTTGCGCGGTACGAAAATGAAAATGATCCAACTCTGTATCGGAAATTTTTGCAGCCCGATACTCAGGTTTTTTACCGCAAGTCTTGTGCACGCGCTCCGTCAAAATCTTCCGGATAAGATTGGAAGTTACGGCGTCCACCAATTATTATTGTCTTTTTTTACCTCAACCAATTAACCTTTTTTTTTATAAGTCAACCAAATTAACTTTCTTTTTTTTCTTAAATAACCAATTAACTTTCAGTTAATCCATAAACATTGAACTCAAAAAAATTAAATAAATAAAATAATCCATAAACATTTGAAAAATGATATTTTTCTACATGATTGAGCTTTTACATCATTCTTTCAGAAAATGATTGAATAATAATGATTAAAAAAAAAAAAAAAGTCAATTGAGTTACACTCAAATTTACATTAAACATCTCTGGCATTAATCATAATAGAAGTTTAAATTCTTAAAGTAGAAATCAACTAAAAGCATTAATAATCTTTATGATAGGTGGAGAATTTTATTCTTACATTGCGTCTACGATATTATATTCTAAAGAAAATGAAGACCTCATTTTTCATATTTTAACCATAATTACTTTACTTTATTCCATTACTTTTTGGCACGGATGCTCTATGTCATAATGCCACGATCTCAAATTGTGCGACGTCATGTGATGTGGTCATGATTCTACTTCGTTCGTGACTCTTCTTCAACATGAACATGGTAATATTGGTATCACAGAGATCCTACCGTGCCAGTTAGAGATCATAAATCCCAATTGGGCTAAGTTCTCACAGAATTGGAGATGGATCAGGCCCACCAATTTAAAGGGCCAAGCCCAGAAATTTAATACTCTGATTTCATCTAATCCAAAAATTTTCAGTCTATCAGTAGCTCAACAACAAAACCAGGAAACTTTTGTAGATGCCCTTCACATTACATCATTAAAACTACCTCATTTATATGAATATTTTCATATTTGATAAATTTTAATTGCTATATTTGAATAGAGAAAAGCCACTTATCATTGGCTTCTGAAGATAAACTTAAACTGCAACAAGGGCGAGGGAGAATTGCAGACGGCAGTACATACAAGAATATCAGACATTGCTCGACTGAAGGAAAACCTTGAAAAGAGGGGGAGGCGAAGTGTTTCACTAGTGAGAATTGATACCTGGCTTGCTTAAGTGAGCTCATTTACAGGCTCCCAGGTCCCTCATTATAGTAAAATGTCAATTATTTTGACTAAAAAAATCATGATCTACATCTGAGTGCATTGTAATGGCCAATCATGTAGGATATTTAATACCTGAATACAGTTATAACGAGCATTAAATCTGAAACTCCCAGCATGAAGATTTTAAAAGCAGTGAGGAAGTTAGAAAAAGAAAAATGTATAGCAGATAGAAACATTATAAACCATCAACTCTGAGTGGATATGTTCTTTCTTGAAGCTGCCTTTTCTGTCATATCCAAAAATGAACAGAACAGATCACATGATTACAAAACAGATCGTTGTTTCGTTGCAAACTAGGGGGAAAATGAGAACACTGGGGCTTACAAGGAAGGCATGGTGAAGTCAGCTGATCAAAGATCCTCACCATCCCATTCATCCGCCAAACCAAACAGATTTAAGTTCCTTGTTGGGCTTCCCTTTCCTCAATCTCAGTAAAAAAAATAATCTAATTCAAACAAATGTCAAATTCAAACTCTTTGTGAACTTCCTTGAAAACTTATGTGTGCAAAGCAAGCTATGGTAGCGTGTTCTTATTTCACTCCCCTGTGGAGTTTGTATCCTCGAGCATTATTCTCTTTTCGTTTATCAATGAAAAATTTCGTTTCTTGTTCAAAAGAAGCAAGTTATGGTAGCGTAGAAGATAGATGCAAGCTAAGGTCCAAATGACCAAAACTCATTGTGTTGGCTAAATTTCTATGTAAATGAACTAATAGAACAATACCCATCATAAAAAACAGACCATACAAGAAATTTTACCATCCAAAATTCCAACACAACACAATGCACTATCTCACTCCATCCTGACATTGCCCAACAAGAGCAATCTAATTCTGCTTTCATTAGTACAATAAATCCTTCCATACAATCAAAGACTAACATCTGACTCTAATCTTCAATGGGAAGATCTTTAGATGTTTAGCTTTGAGAACCATAGACCTCTCAATATTATCCAATCCAAGTGAAACCAAAGTCTGGCTTCACAAAAGAAGGAAAGCCAAGAACTCAAATTCTTCACCTAAACCCTTCAGATCATGTGCAATTTCTATATCAAGTATGTAAGCATTGGTACACCAGATGAAGCGAATTGAATTATATATCAAAATTTACAGCTTTAACAACATTCGTCCTTTGTATAAAATACGTGTAAAGGCAAGCAAAATTAAGCATTAGTACCTCCAATTTGCTTCCTTATGCTTCAACAATCTAGCTTAATCTCTTTCCAGTTGCCACAGAAACCTCTCAAACTTGCCTTTCAACTGTTAGACGGGAACACATCTTTAACAGCAGAAGCGGCGGTCAAGTAATTAAGAGTGTTTCTCAATGTCTCCTTCTCCCTTTTCAACCTCGCCGCCGTATCCTCCAATTCGAGCAATGCCTGTTGCTCTCTCGGCGCGCCTTCAAAAGTGCTTCCTACGAAGAACGAGAAAGGAGTTGGAAATAAGTTCCTTCTCAAATCCTGAACCTCCTTCTCCGGCTTTCCACTCAGCCGGTTCGACAACCGAATCACGTCCTTCATGTACGATTCTACCTCGTTCGCCAGCGCATCCAAATCCTCTTCTCCACTGCCGGACGGCCGGTCCTCGAGCCACGTAACTTCCGCGACGAGGTACGGTTTCGTCCGAACAAGATTGGTGACTCTGAACCGCTCTTGACCCTTACAGATAAGGAAAAATCGATCGTCAACGAGTCGCTCGTGTTTGACAACCTCACCAACACATCCAACATCCGTCGTACCGGAAACAGCATCCGTATAAATAACTCCGAATCGAAGATCGGTCTGAAGCAGAGTGTGCATCATCATCCGGTAGCGAAACTCAAAGATCTGCAAAGGAAGAATAGCGCCGGGGAAGAGAACAAGAGGAAGGGGGAATAGCGGAAGCTCGACAACATCGTCGGATTTCGGAGAGCCGGTGTGGTGTTTTTCCGGGAAAGACGAAGCAGAACATTTGAGCGTATTGGGCTTGTGACGGCGGTGGGGAAGGGCGGCGGCCGGAGAGAAGAATCTAGGGCTAGGGCTGAAGGTAGAGGAAATGGTATTGGGGTTTAAAATGGGTTTATGGGATAGAGAAGAAGAGGAAGATGAGGGAATGAGCTGAGGGAGAGCCATGGAAATGAAGCGCTGCCAGTGTTCAAGTGTTTTAGATAGAGAGAAACCAAATTGTTGGCTTGCCTGTAGAGACAACGTTCTTTGAGCTCTCTGCCTCACAAAAATCAAATCAAATTCTTCCAGAAAATTAAAAATATATTTACTTCATTTCCATCCCTCTCTTTCTCTCTCCAATCAAGAAAAATCTGGTGGTTTTAAGGAGAGGCCAACTCCAATTGAGATTGTGGATAATATGGAGAGAGAGACAGACAGACAGACAGAGATAGAGCAAAAGACAGAATAGAGAGAGAAAATTCTGAGGATGTGGAATTGTGGATTGAGATTTTCCAGCAGAGCCGAAAAAAACCCGCTGGTACGACTGTAATAATACCGTTTTCATTGGGCTCACCTAGGCCCATTATTCGTTGAGAAGCCCATAGAAGCCCAGATCATATTTGGAGGCCCAACAATTTTGGGGCTCGTGTGAACGGCCTTGTAAAGTTGCGTACCGCGTAGTGTAAACTGCAAAAATCAGATGCTCTCTCTTTCTGCTTATTCCTTAGCTGTATTTGGTCTGTTCTAAGTTTCGAACGCACTTTCATCGTCGGCGTTTGCGAAAGAATGTTCGGATTCTTGAAGATGAGTAAACGGAGCTCTCGGAGCCTTCCGAATGGTTCGATTTCATATGCACCGCAAATGCGGCTTTCCTGTTTGCACGTTCATTTTCTCCTTTTCTTCCACTATAAATTGAGCCGTTCATGTTTGTATTCTCCATTGTTCAATTTCCTCGTCGGGCGACGATCTTACAGAGAGAAGAACTTACAAGTTACAACTTCCTTTGATTTTGTTTTTAAGCTCGAAAATGGCGGAAAAGAGCGGAGTGATTGCCTGCCATACCGTTGGATCATGGAAGCAGCAGCTCCTCAAAGGAAAACAATCCGATAAACTGGTACTGCTTGATCCGAACTCTATTAGTTTCACGTGTTCTTTCTCTTCCTCGTATGTGTTTGTCTTCCTCTTTCTAAACAATTTCAATTCTACAGATTGTTGTGGACTTCACTGCTACGTGGTGCGGTCCATGCCGTGCCATGGCTCCAGTTTTTGCGGAGTTGGCTAAGAAGATGACTAATGTCATATTCTTGAAGGTCGATGTTGATGAATTGGTTGTAAGTTGATTCGAACCCTGCCCTATAAAACTTCAGTATTGTTAATTGAGTGATATTGTTAAGACTTAAAACCAATCGAATTCTTTTCTGCAGACTGTTGCTGCGGAATGGGGAGTGAGTGCACTCCCTTGCTTCATGTTCTTGAAGAATGGGAAGGTGGTGGACAGGTTTGTAGGTGCAAGAAAGGATGCCTTGCAGAAGATTGTATTACAGCATGCCTAATGGGAAGTCTACGTTGAGGGATACCAATAGACCACCATCTGGTTCTTTGGTTTTCATTCGAAGAGGAAAAAGTTTATGCAACTTTTGTGAGTTGCTATAAATTGATTCTTTCAGTTAGAACAACTTTGATTTTGCTTGTGTTAGATTGTTTTTCAATCAGTTTACATTTCGAGGCTATCGGACTTATTATGTAATTCATGAGCTATTCTTTTGTTGAATAAAAATGAGCACCCATGTCAAGTTGCTCAATACATTATCAGTAGTTTTTGTATCTGCTTGTTTCATTAAATCATATCATTTTTGGACACTTCAAAATTTTAACTTGCAGCTAGGTTTAAATTTCATCTTACCATTTTTCTGCTAAGGTGCTAATGAAAATACTGATCCAAATTGAATAGATGGTTAAAATGAGGGAAGGGGGGAATTCATCAAAAGAGAAAATGACTCGGATGATGATTAATTCATACTCTTTTATAACTCACTCATCCCCTTGGATTAATACAAGGCCTAGGGAATAGGGACTCTGGGACAAATGGCTACTTTCAAGAAAACAATGTAATGAGCTCCAACCTTCCCACTCGCAGGGACTTGTGATTTTCAGTGATGATAACTTACACATGTCTATCATATATAATATGCAATGCAACATATGATCAATGGAATTTACCTTCAACCTGTAAGTTAAGTCTCCTTGGCTTCACAACATGAAACAGCATGATGACAAGGAGGAAATTTTCTTATGATCCGTGTCCATTGATATCTGTTATGGCACAATCGACTTCAACTAATAATTGCTTCAATTCATTCGGACATGGGTCTACTCCAAAGTTGCCTCTGGTTGTTGATACCAAGCAACTCTCCTGCCCAAGGCATTTCTGCAGAAATATTTCAAATTATGACAGTTAGTCTTAAAATAGCCTTCAAAACTTTATGTGAATGTTAGTCTTGAAATAGTTTTGTACGGTGCACTAAAGTTTGTACAAAATAAGATCCTATTTGATAGAAAATGTGAAAGGACCTTCTCCAATATGGCATGAGAATCTGGTGCATGGCAAGTTCCCTTTTGGTAACTTCCGCAAGTTCCAGAAGGAGTTCCAAAACTCGCAAATTTTATGGCTGATATGACCTGCCCTGGATTACATTGCAGGTGAAGTGAATCTGATTCCCCATTGCTTTCAATGACGTAACTTTCATTTTTAACTTGGTGTTCAACTGCCTCACCACAAACACCAGTCACAGACCTCCTCAAAAGTGATATTTTGGATGCATCGCCACCAAGTTCTTCAAACAACACCAATACATTGTTAGTTGGCTTTAACCAGGATCGAGGAACGTGATACCTGGAAGAACATAAAAGAAATGCGGGGAATCAGCTTCGGAAAATCAATGAATCATCTGATAAATAGTGTCTGCATGCAGACATATATTTGTTGGCTGCATGTATGATGCTGATGTATGATCTAAACTCGTACAAAGATTAGAATTTGATTCTATTATATAGAGTTACCATCGTTGGGTTGGCTGCCCACAACCATCTTCACATTTGCGAGGTCTGTATGTCCCAGCATAACTACACCTACTGCAGCCACCTTTTGCATAAGCCATCCAATATCTTCCAATACTCTGTCCATTAATCCATGCTTGGCCCTTGCCCATGCTTCTCAAGTCCAGAGCTAATGGCTCGTTCCCCCCTGGCGCATTGAAACTAGCCTGCAAGTTCCAGCTCAATTATAGAACTTCCTCATCTGAGTAACTAATTCAGGCTGCATCTCTTTCCACTTTTCTGAGGAATTTTACCTTATACCAAGTCAATGGTCGCTGACCTTGTAAAGCAAGAGATCCTTTTATCCAGTCAACAGATGCAGCTTCGGTTGGAGAGACCAGATTCATTGCCTCTCCTTTTAAGCCTACCTGTTGCCGGTCAAGAATGTTAGACAGAATCAATTGAAAGAGAAATCCTGCCCATCCAAATGATTAAACATTTCAGTCTTTTTACCTGGTAGTTCCATTTCTGCCAAGTCAAATCCTTATTTCCCTCGTTAAGCCCACTTATCGAAATTGGACCAAGGATACCCGTTTGCCATGTCTCAAAATGAAACCCAACATTCTAACATCAAAATGAAAATCGGCAATCAGTTAACCTGATTAAATCAGTACACTATGGCGTTTTTTCTTTTTTGTGGATAGCATCAGTCCACTATGGTTAAAAATCTAATCTCCTATGCACACCTAAGATTATAGTTATAGCAAATACAAGGTGTACTTTCTGTCCATATGCTTGCTTTAAAACTTAAAAGTGGATTTATGGGGAAGGAGTTAACTGGTAAGCCGACTGCGATGCTGAGTAGAGCAATTTTATTCATTCCGGCACGTAAGTTGATAGGACCTGTAAATGTAAATTCTCGATGTTCCAAACTTCCAAAAGCCGACCCTGTATTATGTGTTACAATTCAACTTCACTGAACTGTGATTTGGTTGGAATTTTCAAGTGAAAGGTGCGCTACTTCTAAGATTCAAGATCATTAAAAAGCTAATGACATAAATCCAATCACATTAAAGATGAAATCTGAAGGATTGAAGGCAGACCTGAGAACTGTCCATTGATAAAAACATGGAGAGCATGGCCAGCTGATTTCACAAATAAAGTGGGCTTTTGTCCTCCTCGAAGAAATGCTTCTGATGAACTGATGCCAACACTGGAATATAATGCAAATTGATTGTCAATGCAAAAGCATATCATACAATATAAAATAGGCCTCTCTATTATATCTCATATCCCACTTGCAGATCTATCATAACCTAAATGAATAAGTGTTCTGTATGTATTTCCTAGTAGGGACAATCAGAAGTACATCAAGACATTCTGAAGTGAATTGCATTCCTTGAGCTATATGGTGTGGTAGTCCATTTACATGTACAGATGTAGACAGTTAATTGAAATCTTTGGTGCATGAAGGTCAAGTTTTTATACAAAGCTATATTGATAAGAAAGCTTTTACATAATATTATAAACTAGATAGTTGAAGATACCATATAATTCCAAGCTCACCTTGTAATGTACCAAAGATAGTCACTGGTATCTCTAGTGACATTTATCTGCTCCAAGAGTCCAGCAACAGTCATTCTTGAACTGCCTCCTAGAGAAGCTGTATCTTCATTATAAGTTTCCCAAGACAACTTGGAAATTGTTGGCAACATTTGAGTTCGTGCAATATGAACTCCAACCTTGATGAACACAGAACTATCTGAATTTTTGCAATGTAGAACAAGAAAATGTACACAAAAACATGTCCTAAATTTCAAGATTAAGATTTCCAATAATGAACTGTAGAATCTATACCTTCGCAGTGTTGAACACAACACGCTTACAGTCGGGAAGGATGCTTATTGACCAAGGAGGCAGAGTGTAATGCATATTGTTGAACACCACTGTAGCTGCAGAATTTGTATGGTAATTTGCAAGAAAAGCAGCACACCTTCCAGGTCCCGAAGAGAAAACGTGAGCCTGGGGAATTACCATAGTTGAGCTCAGAAACATCATCACGATTTGTGAAGAAAATCATTGAATAAACGAAAAGCCCAACCTGCTCATAGGCTCCTAGTGAGGTAACAGTAGGATCTGAAGTAACTAAAGCGTGCTCACATAACTTAATGGCCCTATGGAGATCCTTCAGATGGCCATATTTTGGTTGCCTGAACATACCTAAAAGTAGTAAAGTAGTTAACTTCGCCTGCCAGTACCAGAAATAGAACCGCAGATCATTTTCTTTCAGGGATAATGTCGATAAATATATTTTTAGTGTTGGTGAAGAAACGATTATATCTGAAGATGGGAGTTTCAATTGTTCAGGAAATAAACGTTTCTAAGAAAAAAAAATTGCACGTTTTTAAAATTATCTGCAATTTTTTGTGAGATACATTGGATCCAACATACTCACTAAAAAAATTCTCAAACACTTGAGACATTTTTATGATATGTTCAGCCTTCTCACCATATTCATCAAGTGGAGCATCATAATCATAACTAGTTGTAATGAATGGGCCTCCAGCAGTTCGTCCAAAGTTGGTTCCTCCATGATACTTTGGTTAATCACAAACAAGCAAAGTGGATTAAGTTTTATGTCAGGCGTAAGTCCATAAAAGCAGCGAAGTGAGTTGAGCAAGTTAACCAACCATGTAATAGTTCAAAAAAGAACCACCCTTTTGTATGAAGCGAGCAACTGCAAATGCCAAATCTTGGACAGGTCTACGATAAACAGGACCACCAAACTCTGTAAACCTTTAATTACAGGGTAAGTTGTTAAGGTAGAAGGATTAGAATAGTAACTTTATTAATAGATTGGATATCCAGAGGATTGATAAATAAGATATGTACCAGCCACTCCAAGCCTCTGTCCATAATGTAGGCTTGTAAGGCTTATTAGGCGAGAAGTCATCACAATAAAAACCATTGCACGAATTTATCTGTCATCAAAAAATGGGGAATATATACTCAGAATTTTCCAGTGAGATTTAAAAATACGTTTCTGCGCCTGTAAACAAAAAAGAGATGGCTTACCACAGGATCAGGAGCATCATCTTCCTTGCACATCACCCAAGGCACTCCTGTATTCAGTCCAACAGCCATTTTTGCCGCCCAATTAACGTATGCATGACCAGCAGCTCCAAGGGATCTACTTTGTGGCCCATACTCGTTTTCAATCTAAGAAAAGAAAACAAAATTGAAATGAAAATTTTAGACCTTCTTTTCTAACTATTTGGTTTGTAGTTTTTGAATTAAACATATAAACACTACTCCTACCTATCTCCTACCTATGAGTTTCTTTGTTTTATTATTTGCTTCGTAAAAATGCTTTCAAAATTTAAGCTAAATTTTAAGAACTAAAAAAAAGTAGTTTTTAAAATCTTGAGGTTTTGGAATTTTAGTAAGAATTCAAATGTTAATAGTAAAGAAATTGTGAGGAAACAAGTATAAATTTCAAAAACAGAAAACCAAAAACAAAATTGTTCTCAAACCGGACCTTAGTAAGTTCGTTTCTTAAATAAATTTATCCCACAAGTTTATACTTGACAATAAATTCAAATTGTCATGGCAACAGAGAAGTTCTTTATTCTGAGGTCCTCTTTTAGCAAAATTAACAGTATTGTTTCTCACTTATAAACGATATCCAAGCATTGATTGTAACCTCCCCATATGGACACATCACAAAAGCTTCTCAACCTTACCTGGGAAAGGATAATGGGGCCACCTTGTGAGGCAAATAGCCTTTCATTCTTCATCATTTGTACAATTTTCTGGGTGAACCCTTGCATTGCCATCTGGAGAGCAAAAAACCAGAAAAAACTACTGACTGTAAACTTCATTAGCTGCTAGTGAAAGTCCCAAGTAATTTCCAACAACAGAGTTTTAAGAATCAGATGATAATAAATGGAGAAAAATTAACCTTGAAAGGCTCATTATCAGTTCTAAAGCTGATTCCAGGGACAAACTTTAACCAAACGGGAAATCCACTGTACAATAAAATATGAATGGAAAATAGTCAAGTGTATCAATAATAAACACTATGTCAGAGTCATTTACCACGAAGAGAAATAACAGAGAGAAGAAAATAGAACTGCATCTGATTTCAAGCATTTACTCCAAAAACTGACAATCAGTAAGTAAGGGGGGAAGTTTTGGGTACCCAAAATTCCACTCTGCACAAACATAAGGTCCAATGCGAAGATGAGCATAAAGACCCACTCTCTGCACCGTCTTTATGAACCGTACCAGATCGTACCTCCCCTCAAAATCATACTGAGACAAGTGAGAGTGAACAAATTGAGCTCAAAATTTACCAAAATTTCAATGCATAAATGATTTCTAAGACAGTACATTGCCAGGAGAAGGTTCGTGAACATTCCAGAAGACATAGGTATCGATTACATCCAATCCTCCATCCTTCGCCTTCTGAATAAGATCCTCCCACATCTACCAGAGCCAAATCGAAGAAACAGGGAAGCAAATGTGAGTGAAACTCTTAAACGATTGCACGATGAATTCAACAGTACAAGAGATACGTACTTCAGGAGTGCTTCTAGGGTAGTGAATGGAGCCGGAAATGAGGATTCGCCTTTGGCCATTGATGAGAATGGCCTTCTTATCATAAGTCACACTGCAATGAGTGGATCGAAAACCAGCCAATGCGGCCATGAAAATGAAGAACAGCAACCTGGAAACCGAGAAAGTTTCCATGGATTTGATTTACTCTTCAACTTCGAAGCTCTGAAGAATCTGAATCGGAATACTGATCTACTCCACTGGTTTATTGTAGCTACTAATTGAAATCCGCAAAAGGAGAAGAACCAATCATTGAGCTGTGAGCGTAAGCCTGAAGTGAACGTTCCACCAAATAGTCAGACTTACAACTCACAAGTCACACCTATAAACTACAAAAGCTATGGCTATGGTGTGAATGTAAATGAGAATTATGAGCAGTAGCAATATCAGTTTGTTTATAAATGTACATTTTTCTAGTTCAGCTTCTGCATCTGAGCTTTTTCCAGATGAAACAAAATTAGTTTAAAAGCTTTGATTAGCTTCAGTAACGTTAATGACAACTGTCGAATTAAGGCAGATGCGGCCAAACAGAGCTTGAAAGAGATGGTTCTTTCTTAATGCGATTCACTGACAAATCTTACCAAATTGATTATTTAATTTTTGAATGTAAAAGTATACTTATTTAACTGTACACTTTATTAATGAATCGGTCTAGATTAATATATGTTATGATGATTTAATATTATTTTACTGTATAAAAATCATGCTATTCAATAGGACTCAGAAATTAATAGTTTCAAAAAAAAAAAAAAAAAAAAAAAAAAAAAGAGAGACTCAGAAATTAATAATAATAATAATTCTGTTCAATAAATTGTTAAATATGATTCAATTGGATATTGAGTGTTGCGTTTGAGGGCTTTGAACAACTGTGGTTGTGTACTTAAATCATTAAATTCTGTCATCTAAAAGATATTTATTTTTTTGTGTTTGTAAATTTTTATTTTTATCTCAAAGTCTATTAACTTTTATACTACATATTCGATTTCATCCATAAACTTGCATAAATGATACAATATTTATCTTAAAAGTATTGAAACTTTTATCTTCTAGTAGACTTTCATTTAAAACATCATTAAAGCATATTCTTACAAGTATGGGACAATTAGGACATAGAGGAATACATGAAACTTTATACAAATATAACACTATATATTTTGTTTCTTTCTTGAAATTTACTCGTGGTTGAGTGATTTTTCCAAATCAAATGTCTAATTTTGCATTGATTATGCTTTTCATACTTGCTTTCCATTGGAATTAATGAGTTTTTAAATATTTTTATGCAGTCTTTTAATTTAAAATAGCGAGTAAATGTAGCATAGGTAAACCATAATATAAAAAGTGCAACACTTGCTCAAATCTAGCTTCACGGAGTTAAAAAATTAGAATGAAATTGGATACACTTGGTAAAGTCTGGGGTCAATTTTGAATATTTGATCACTTATTTCAATCGCGTATTGTTCCTAGATTTTGTTTAAGTTTTCAAATATTATATTTCTTTTACTGACTTTATAATATTTTGTTTTAGTTTCTATTTTTTCGTGCAAAATTATTTTAGCATCCAGCCATTAATTTCCCATTCATAATTTAACCAAAAAAGAAAAAGAAGAATTCATTTTGAATATGACATCTTACCTAATGCACATTGCTGTTCATCCATCATCCATGCACGTGCCTGTCAAATAAACAAACCAAATATGTTCCATTATCATGTTTCTATTAGATAAATGACAAAAATGCAAACACAAAAAATGGAATAATATCATACACAACATTTAAAATAAAAATATAAAATTTCAAAGTTGAGGATACTCCTTATTCCTTATCCCCTTTTCCTTTATTATTTTCTTAATTCCAATAAGGGATAACTTTTCATAAATAAAAAAAAAAAAAAAAAAAAAAAAAAAAAAAAAAAAAACCAATAAGGGATAAAGGATAATATTAAATTACAATCAGTTTGAATATAACTTTTTTTTTTTCAAATCTTAATTCAACGTCAGGTTATATCTTTTAAATAAAAAAACATGTTTGAACTAATTAGCATATACCGTCAATTAAAAGGTCAAAAGCTTGAATCTCTCCCAAACTAAATAAATAATGTGCTAAGAGGAAAGAAAATAAAAAATAAAAGGCAAGCATACAATCATTTAATTTTAAGATATGGGTATTAATTTGGTAGTGTCACGTGTATTGGAACAATGTTCTTGGGCTGCATGTGCCCGGTGCCCTACCTCGCCTTTTCATCCTCCGACTGTCCCGCTTGTTGGATAGCCCACTGCCAAGTTCCAATCCTATTGTCTTAAATTAATAAAAATATCAAAGTTTTATTTGTTTTATATATATATGAAAATAAAAGGAAAATTTCTATTCAAAAAAGGGAGGAATTTTTCAATTTTTCCCTTTAAACTTATCGAATTCTATAAATTTTCACCATCAACTTTCCTTTTATTAAAAATAGTTAATAAGGGTGGTAGGTAAGGATGAAAAATAATCAAGAAAAAAAAAATAATAAAAAAAGAGTTTTCAGAACGACAAGGGAAAAGAGTGAGAATAGGTAAAGTTCTATGAAATTTGTTGTTTGATCTCCTAACCCGTATTTTTTTATCATTTGAAATTAATTTTTCTTTTTGAAGAATATTTGAAAGCGCTAAAACGAGCATAGCTCAACAGTAATTGAATTGTCTTTTTTTTTTTTCTGATCAATTTCTATTGACAAAACATGTCATTTTTTGTTGTCAATTTCTTACTTAAATTGAACAACTAATACAAGAAGTTCTAATCTTTAGAAACTAAACTAGATAAGATAGAAAGATGAGATTTACCCAACCCATTAAAATTATATTTTAACTCAATAATAATGATAAATTGTATGTAAGTCTATATCGTCAATCGATTTTTTTCTTCCAAAATATCATCAATCATCATTAATTAAAAAGTTAGAAATTAAATATCCTCGTGGTTTTATTTGCAGGAAGGGCCAGCTTGGGCTGTCACACAGCCTGTTTTTTTTTTTTTTTTTTTTTTTTTATTATTATTATTATTATTATTATTATTTTATTTTATTTTTAATGGAGATCAAAGCTTTCAATGAAAGCATAACTCATTTAATTTTCAAATAATGCACCCCTAGCCCAGCTACTTTACACAAAATACTTCTTTTTTTCTTTTTAGATAACGTTACACAAAATACTTCAGTTAGTAGTAATGTAACTTAATTTTTTTTTTTACCTAATGATAATCATATATTATTAATATCGAGACTCGTATAATTAGCTTTTAAAATTATTTATTATGAACTAGTTCAATTTATCTTTTTTTTTTTTTTTATATGAACCATTTCAATTTATCTTTTTTTTTTTTTTTAAACATGTGACGTTATCTTAGAAAATTTACATACATATATCTTCAACCGGATGACTTTTGTGTATCATATATTTTTTTTTAAAAAAAAAAGAATTATTACTCTATGTTTTTCTAGAAAATGGGAGCATCACATCTTATAAATAATTGAACCTTTTGCGTTTCAAGCCTATGGAAAGAAATCATTTGAAATTAACCGAAATAATTTACAAATCCTAATGAATGGAATAAAACCTTCTTTTAATAATAATACTTTGAACCAAACCAATTAATTATAGGCTGGTGGCCATGTGGCTTGTTAAAATTTAGACGAGCCAGAACTTAAAACGAGTTTCTTCGACATTAGTTCGTTGCTTAGAGAGCAAATTGCTTAGAGTGCAAACAAGAAATGTACATGGAACAGTCGAGTCAACGCCGTTCTTACGCCGTTTGTTTCTCTTGTCTATGTTTTGGCATCGGGCACTGGGAATTCACGACCTTCGCTAGATTTCCGTTCCGTTTACGTCGGGCAGGTTGTTTTGATTCTCCGAGGAAGACAGGTTGCCATGCTAGACGAGAGTGCCACGTTCTTTCTTTACATTGCCCGAGTCTGATCATGTGGTGCTTTTTTTTGGACAATTTATTTTAAAAACTATATATATATATATATATAATTTTAAAACTATGCACTTAGTAGTTTGTTTTTTAAGATTGTTTTCCGAATATGAATTGATTATGTGATTCATATGGCAAAATTTTGAAGACATCATTTTTGTACTTTCATTCTATCTAGATGACTTGAAATTTTAAAATGTAAGGTTACACATTGAAGAGATAAAAACTTAATAAATACTGTATTTCATATTATAAATTCATTTTTTACACTAAAAATAAATAATATATTATATTATAAACCATACAATACTGTAAAATAACAACGTTATACAATTTATAACAAAAATATGTTTATAGATTAAGTAATAATAATAGTTGAAATTAACCACTTCTATAGTTTATAAATATATTATTAAACACATTTTGAACAATGATTTTAATTGAGATTAAATTTTTTAATTTTACCATCGAATTTTTTTAAAATACAACGTAATTTTGGTTTTTATTGAACTCCTTGTTCCTAACAAAGATCATAATATAGTTATAACATTAAAATTATTGTGGTTTTTTTTTTTTTTATAGTTCAACAACATTTGGAGGTGGGAGATTCGAACCTCCGACATTTTGGTTGAGAGTACATGTCAATTACCACTCAGTTATGCTCACTTTAGCAAATTATCGTGGTTATAGGGAGATGAAATGAAACAATTTTATTTTTATACTAAACCATGAACAATCACAGTTAAAATAAATGTTAAAAAAAAAACATCATCATAATTAAAATAAACAAAATTAAAGTGGTGTTTGATAACCATTTAGTTTTTTTGTTCTTTAAAATCATGCTTGTTTTCTCTTAATTTTCTTATCGTGTTTTCATATTTGTTAAAAAAACATTTGAATTTTTAGTCAAACTCAAAAAACAAAACACATGCTTTTGCAAACTACTATTTTTAGTTTTCAAAATTTGACTTGGTTTTTTAAAATATAAGAAGAAGTTAGATTAACAAAACATAGAAACTTATCAATGTAAGCAATGTTTATAAACTACCAAAGTGAGCATAGTTCAATGGTAACTAGCATGTATTATCGACGAAGAGGTCAAAGATTCAAATCCCCTACCCCCAATTGTTGTTGAACTAAAAAAAATAGTGTTTATAAACTTATTTTTCAAGAACAAAAAATAAAAAATCAAATGGTTATCAAACGGAGTCTAAAAAACCATATTTTCAATTATATCGAAACATAAATATAACACGTTTTGATTCATGGATATCCAAATAGAAATATCTATGTCAATAAAGTATGAGCAATGAAAGTGATACAAAGTTACAAACTTTCTAACGGTGGCCATAAATACTTTTTGGTTATATGACTCTCAAGTATATATACACATGCATTAAGCAAATTTCATTAAAAATCTACATCATTCAACCTCCTTTTTGACAGAGGAAAAGTTAGTTCATACATGCCAACATAATAAACCCTAATTTGCTAATTTTCTTGTTTATTGTTTCTAATTTTATTAAGAAATCTAAGCATTTGATAACTATGTATGTTTATTCTCTCTCATTTTTTTTTAAGAAACACTCCCAAAATTTGTATAAAATTTTTGGGAACAACTAAAACTAGTTTCTCATTTTTTTGTTCCCGTTTCCAATTTTTTCCAAAACACAAATAAGAATATAGGTTTATTATTATTGAATGTATAGGTGTTAGGTTCATGAAATTCTATTTTTCTTTATTAAAAATTAAAAAACGGAAACAATAAATGAGAACGTTACCAAACGGGCCCTAAAACTAACCTAATGACTATTACAAGTAAATAAAGACCAAGGTTATGTTTGGGAGTGATTTTGGCATGTTTGGCAAAGAAATAAAATTAATTTTTAAAAAAATATATGGAATCAATTTAAATTGATTTTTTGAGAAATTTGCTAAATGAATGGTTAAAGGATGGGCTTGGGCCAATCAAAAGAATGGGCTTACACCCTTGCAAATAACATTTGAACCCGACATAAGTCTCCAAATACATTTTAAAAGATATTGCAAAATATATAATAAAAACATCTATTTGTGGGTATTGTTAAAGCTAGTTCATTTAAAATTATATTTGTTCCATGAACTGCTCTTCATTGTCCAAACACTCCATTGTTTGCACATCTAAATTAAAATTTTTTAAAACTTTAATTTAATTGACTTGGTTCAATTGTTCATATTAGGTAGGTGTTTTTAGATTAACAAAAGAGGATTTCACCCTTTTTTAATTTTATTTTTTGTACTTATATTCATATTGGTGTTATTTTTGTCCACGTTTTATATATTTTTTACTTTTTTTATGGTATATACAAGTGTGGAATAACCAATAATATTAAACTTTTGTTTATACATGAAATAGCATCTTGCATTAAGAATTAGGAAAAGTCACATAAGCTACCACTAATATTAAATGTTTATCTATTCAATTTATGAAAATATGAATAGAGCGTTGCCATGCCATGTCAATAAATACCTTTATTTGGAATATTTAGAATATATTTTATTGAGTTGTTTAACTTCTCACCCACAATATTAACAAAACCTTCTGATCGAAAGTGTAAATTTAATTTGATTTATAAACTACAAGTACTAAGTTGTTACGTAATAATAGTATTTTGATGAGAATTTGTACAATAAAAATTAAATTGTTACCAATTTGAAAGTACAAATACAAAAATTTTATATACTAAAGTTTTGAGATTAATTTGTTACCATTTTTAGAGTATAAATGGTTATAAACTAAAGTTTAGAGACTAAATTGTTATTAAAAAAAATATATGTTTGCTTAATTTTAATTTGTTTTTTAAAAGATATAAATTGATTTCCATCATTTAAAATTTTAATGAATACCATTATTAATTTAAAGCTTTAATGGATTCAATTTATATAGTTTATGAAAATATATTTTTTTTAATTTTATTTAAAAAAGAATGGAAAGAAAAATCTATCAAGGTGTTGTGCAATGTTCCGAGTAGTTTTAGACCGTTTTTTAGAATTTATCCCTAACATTTAATGGTGTAAAACTACTCGGAGTCGAAATCCCCAAATAATTTTCCGTCACGTAGACATTATACATTTATACTACACAACCGATGACTGACATATATAATGGCAGTTTTAATTTTTTCAGAAGCCCGGGAGCATATCTTATCGATGACGAGCGCCTCGCTTGCAAGTTTTTTCCCCCGCCCTTCAATCCGTCAGTCTTGTTCTCCATGCACTTCTTTGAAGCAGAATCGCCCATTTTCCCCCTTCACCTTAAGCAACGATCCGAGGAATTCTATCAGAACCCTTGGAAGAGCTTTTCAACAAGGGCCTGCCGTTGTTTCCTCTGATAATCTCCCTCGCCATGGTTCTTTTGTCAAGCCTATTCAGGAAGTAGGAGGAACCGAAGATGTTGACCAGCTCATCGATGGCGTCTCGAGCACTGAACCAGAGCCCAAATCGCAGTTATCGAGTAGGGTTAAAAAGAAGGTACAAGAAGATGGGGAAAGCCTCGAGAGTAGGTTTAAGCTGCGAAATGGAAGGGAGGTATGTTTCTTAAGCATTCCTTTTCCCCCTTTAGACAGTAGCTTGTTGTGTTATTACTCCTTGTTCACTTCGAATTGTAGAATCAATTGAGATACCAAGATTCTTATGCCCCTTATTTCGATGTATCTCTTTCATTTATGCTTCTTCTTCCAACTGCCCCACATGATTTAGGACGTAGAGTAGGATGCTTCATACTTTTGAAGGTTGGGTGGTTTAGCTAAACAATCAGAGGTAGAATTCATGACTTATTCTATATTTGGGTGGATTGGAGCATTTACAAATTTTCGTTGGGCATGATGAACAACGACGCCCGCAAATGAGGATGGTAAATATCAACTGCGGGTTATGAAAATTGGATGGTTGCTTTGAAATTCAACACGAACTTTTTAAGTAACCAAACTTTCATTGAACAAATGAAAAAATATAAGGATGTACAAAGAAAACAGGCCCGAAGGAGGAGTCTGCCTCTAACTAAAAAAGGGACTCCAATCCAATATAAGAAGACTAAGACCATAATTACAAAACAGGAGAGAGTTAGGTTCTGCGTTTCGCTTTGGGTTTTTAAAATTTTTGAAAACGTCTATTGTCAGAATTAAAGGGACGCATTCCCATAGGTAGGGCAGAACATACTTAAGATATGGTGAACATAGAGGATGCTGTATGGTACAGTTAAGAAATGTGATCAAAACGTGTTCGATAAAATGCTTGGTTAAAGTAATTTGGGAAAGAGAATCATACCTGGCTTTCTTCATTCATTCTTCTACACTTGATTGTAAATAATGCTCCCGACTTTTCTTTTAATAAAAAAGATGGATTTATGGATCTTATCCGTCTATGGTATTTTAAAAAAACGGAAATGAAGAATTTGACTTATTCATTAATTCAGGTTTTTGAAGAAAAAGCCTACCTTGTTGGTGTAGAGCGGAAAGGAGATGTTGACCAACTTTTTAGCATTGACGAATCTCTGAAAGAACTAGCACAGTTAGCTGACACAGCTGGACTAAAGGTCGTTGGTTCAACATATCAAAAGTGAGTTCTGTGGATACTTCCGTGTGCCTTTCTGTAGATAAATGTGTTCCTTGCACTGGCGTCTTTGATTGATTTTGGGTCATATTTGGAATAGAATTGTCTTATATCTTCTTTTTTCCTCTCAATTTGCTGCCTTCATTCTGTTAATATCATAAGTTCTATTTGAAATGTTCCCAATCAGCCTGGCTTTCGGCTGTTCTTCTGTTCTCAATGAAAGCCCATGTCTCTTGTCCAATAATAATGATAAAAATTCTCTCCAATCAAACCAAGTGTCATAGGACATTAGGAGATCTGGCGTGATCTTCTTAGGTATATTTATGATTAGATCATTTACTATACTAGGTTTACTAATGGAAACCAAGTTCAATGGTGTCAAAAAATTTCCTGCCACATGCATTTCTTAATATTAATATATTTTCAAATGGCGGTGAATGTTTATATAAATTTGTCTCTCTATTTAATACTCTTTTTTTAATGTGCAAGTATGTCAAACGGCTTTGATGTGGGCTATACTATCCCTTCTTTTAAACATCCTACCAATTTTTTTTTTTAATTTTATTTTTCCGTTTTCTGTTCTTTCCAGCATATTTCAGGGTAGTTTCTAGTTAGTGCTCGTTTGGGTTTGATAACAATTGTATTTTTTGTTTTTTGTTTTTACAAATAGGCTTATTTACTCTGAATTTCTTTGTTTTTGTGGTATTTTTGAGAACTTTTTTTTTTTTTTGAAAGAAATCTGATCCTCGATCGTTAAATGCTGCACTTTTTTTATTCTCACCCTAAAGTATTTAATTATTTTACCTTTTTCTTTTTGTATGTAATGATCTGCAGACTAGCTTCTCCAAACCCAAGGACTTACATAGGATCTGGGAAAGTTGCAGAAATCAAGAGTGCAATTCATGCATTAGGTATAGAGACTGTGATATTTGATGATGAGCTTTCAGCAGGGTGAGCTTCTTCTTCTTCTTCTTCTTCTTCCTCCTTTTTTTTTTTTTACTGTTCTGTTAATGTATATTATCATTTCTTATGAGCGAGGAAACATTGCACCATGTGTATTAATTTTATTTTATCTTATCAGGTTTTATAACGATTTCTTCAAAAAGCTTCCTCAATAGCATACCTTTCTGTTCATTTCTTGTTTGAGTTGTGATTAGAGGTTGCTATTTTTCAAATTGTGTGGGGGCTTGGCATTGTTTTTCTGTTAGACTGTTACACATCTATCTTCTTGTTCAAGACAACTAAACCTTTTTCCCTTGTCAAAGAACTTATAGTCTCTTCTTTCAGGCAATTGCGAAACTTGGAAAAATCATTTGGCGGAGATGTAAGAGTTTGTGATCGTACTGCCCTAATCCTGGATATCTTCAATCAGAGAGCAGCAACACATGAGGCATCTCTACAGGCAAGGCAACATTTATGCACTCAAATGACTTCTCTTTAGTTATCTTCAAGGGATGCCTTTTATTTGGGAGGTGGGGGGTGAAGGGGTAGGACGCAATAGTTTTCTTCCCAATGTTCTTATTTTCTGATTGATTTAGTATATACACAAGAATCTTGTTGTTAAGTCAAGTAAACTTTCTCTTTAGGTGGCATTGGCACAAATGGAATACCAGCTACCTCGACTTACAAAGATGTGGACTCACCTTGAGCGTCAAGCAGGAGGACAGGTGAAAGGTATGGGTGAGAAACAAATTGAAGTAGACAAGCGTATCTTACGAACACAAGTAAGCAATCTTCTTTATTGAATTTTAGTACAATCAGTATTTGCTTCTGCCGTTCTAATTTTTAGCATATCAAGAAACTGGATATTTCTCGTATACTTACTGGAAAGTGAAGGGGGAAAATGAAAGACAGATGGATGGCTACTTTTTTTAATATCTCTGTGCAAATGCAAAATTAACACTGAATCCATGTCAGCTTCTATTGGTCTAAACAAAACTTATGCTGGAAAACCATTTTGAGCCTTTAGATTCCTAATTTTTCAATATTGAGAGCTTTTCATTTCTAGTCTGTATTTATTAGTGAATGCATCTTAAATTTTCACCAAGGGCTTGGATATTGTTCCAGCCAAATTTCTCATGATAAAGGGTATTCTGCTTATGTATGATATGCTATGTTCAAAAGGTTATTCTTTGGCTTATTTGTTGAAAATGAGTTTGAATAATGATATTCTCGTTTTGTATGATATTCTATGTTCAAAAGGTTATTCTTTGGCCTATCTATTGAAAACAAGTTTGAATGTAAATACATATCCATTGCTAGATTGGTGTTCTAAGGAAGGAATTAGAGTCTGTCAGGATGCATCGAAAACAGTACAGAAGCCGACGATTTTCTGTACCTGTCCCAGTAGTTTCTTTGGTAAGCAAACTCACATGAGCGTGAACTTTCTTTACTTTCTACCTTTGTGTGTGTGAGGGTAGTTCTTGTTGCCAATATATTAGAGGCCTTCAATGATGTTTAGGTTGGATACACAAATGCTGGAAAGAGTACACTCTTGAATCAGTTGACTGGAGCTGAAGTCCTTGCAGAGGATCGACTCTTTGCAACCCTTGATCCTACTACAAGAAGGGTTCAGGTACTTTCAGCTAGACTTAATCTTGCAGTGTTATCATGTTCATGAGTCATCATCATTGGCATTATAGTAATGCAGTTAGAAAGGAGGTCTGCTATTGAAGTTTGGATGAGACGTGTAGTAAATTGGTTGTATATTGCTGTGGATAAGCCATGAATGCAACACTTCTGACAGCAATATACAACAGATGTAAATGGTTTAGTTTTCCTTTTGTACCTCCTTCATTCTTCATATATGAAGCTCAAAACATACTGCTAATAAATTAATTTTCTTATTCTATTCATCGTTGTCATTATTTTTTTGTGATAAGAAACATTGCATTTACTTAAAATGTTTATGCAAGAGAAGTGATGATCAAGCATCCTCCCTACAGAAGCGCTAAAGTGATGTCTAAATTATTTGCTTCATATTCATATGCTTCTCTTCTAATCAACTGGATAGCTTTTTGTAATCACTCATGGACTTTCTACTTTAACCTTGTTGTTCTTATCCTCAGAATCATGTGATTTTCTTCTTTCCAATCTCCTAGAAGATAGACCTTAATAAATTGGTTGAAAGAAAATTTGGCTCGTCTTTAGAAGGAGGCCCATAAACTAGTTAAAAGAAGTCTGCTAGTATTAGGAGCACACGATGAGAAATTGAAGCCTCAAAGAAGTTTCTTCTGGAGAATTGAAGCAAAAATGCATTGAGCAGATAAATGCTTGCTGTCTTTGCTGGCCTTTTGACTAAGAATACACCAATGAGAGCTAAAATAGTTACTGGGCTCTTTTTGAATCTATTGAAGGTGTTAATGTTCATATTGAACAAAAGCTGTTTACTGTTAATCAACATATTAGGTCTTCATTTCTGATATCATGGTATTGTGATTGATGTGTTACAGTTACACAGTCTATGAAATAATGGGCCTTTCCTGGCTAACTAACAATCTGCTGCCAGATTTTTATTTTAAACCAACTTGTTATCTATCATCCTGGAAGTACCACAATTTTGAAAATGAGTTTGTCACAGGACCCCGGCTTACAACTGCTCATGCCTTAGAATGGTATCAAGCATCCTTATAATTAGATAGGGGGGGGGGGGGGGGAATGGAGGAAAATAGAATAGAGATATGGAGAGAGAGATGATAAAGAAAAAGGAATTAGCAGAAAAAAGTAGGAAGAGAATTCAAAGGCTCAAGCAATCAATTCTTTACTTAAGTTTTACTGACTACAAGAAAGGTGCCCAAATTTTTTTCGTCATTAAAAGATATTTGATCAATCAGTAATGAATTGAAAAACTTACAAGAGAACAGAATTCCAATATCTCATAAAATCTTCTAATCATTAATGACGTTTGTTTTATTCTTTAAAGATTTTCAAAAGGATAAAAATGTGTGTAATGAAGTTGTTATAAATTTAGAACTATTTTTTAATTCATTTTTTTCACTTAAGATGCTTGTTTCACACTCTCCAGATGAAGAATGGGAACGAGTTTCTGCTTACTGATACTGTTGGTTTCATCCAAAAGTTACCAACTATGCTGGTGAGATTTGCAGCCACAAGATAAGCATCATATAGTCACACGTCATCTATCATTTCATTCTGAATCTGCTGGTACCATAAATCTGTCATTTTTTTTAGTTTCATTAATTTTGAGAGGATGGTTTTTCATTTGTTTTTCTGAAGACTGAAGATGTAAAGTAAAATCCCCAGATAGCTTTATTGTTATCTCTGTTTAAGTCCTACAGGTTGCTGCGTTCAGAGCAACATTAGAGGAGATATCAGAATCATCATTGTTGGTTCACGTGGTGGACATCAGGTGATTGGTTAGTCCATTGATATTTCTGATTACCCTAATCTATTTTCTGATTGGTTATTTTATCAATTTCAGCCATCCGCTGGCTGAGCAACAGATAGAGGCCGTGGATAAAGTTCTTTCAGAACTGGATGTGTCATCAATTCCTAAGTTGATGGTTTGGAACAAGGTAAAGGAAAAAAATATGATGGTAATCACCCAAAAGAGGGGAAAAAAAGAAGAGGAAAAAGGAAAGAAAGAAAAAAATCTAATTGCAATATGCATCTGACTACAAAATGTCAAACGACAGGTTGACAAGGTCAGTGATCCTCAACATATTAGACTGGAAGCAGAGAAGAGAGGAGATGTTGTTTGTGTATCTGCGCTGAGTGGTGATGGTTTGGACGAATTCTGCGATGCAGTTCAGGGAAAATTGAAGGTTTATTAACTTTGTATCCTTAAAAATGGTTGTTTTTCTCTATTCTTTGTTAGCAGCAGTTGGCACTGCTTTAAACCTAAAATATGAAGACAAGATCAGAAATGATTGTTTTGAATGGACAGGACTCAATGGTTTGGGTAGAAGCCTTGATCCCGTTTGATAGGGGCGAGCTCCTGAGCACTGTGCATCAGGTTGGAGTGGTAGAGAAAACTGTAAGTTGACGGAGGATCCTTTTCAATTTTCATTTATTTTTCTTATTATACACATTTGGGATATTTTTAGATATCTTGAGAGTGCATTTGGCTGAAGCAATTTGTTGGTCTATTTCAAAAAATGGTAGTAGGAAAAGTAACTTATTTGAAAACGTCATTCTGAAAACCGATAGGGAATCCACTATTAATGTCCATTGCTCCTAGCTATCTTGACTTTCTATTATTACATTAATAGATTTCTCTAAACAAAATAATATACATTTACTAGCAAGAAATGGAAAATAATGATGTTAGATGACCCCTCCTTCGGATCTATTTCGATCTCTATGTTGGGCATGGTCATCACTTGTTTACTTCTGGAGTAACTTTCATTGTCATCTTATGCTGGCAGGAATATACAGAGAACGGAACACTGGTCCAGGCATTCGTTCCCCTCCGGTTTTCAAGGCTGCTTACACCAATGAGGCAACTATGTATATCCTGACCTCAGCTTGCCCAATTTTATCATTTCTGTTGCATTGTTCACAGGACAAAGGAAGAGACTCCCGTTTGTTCTAATTGTGTAAAAACATGGAATCACCCTCCATGCGATTGTGAATATATGATATCCTAAATTGTTGAATTTTGATGTGCAAAGAAGTTCAGTGAGCGTTGGAATGTCGTCTTCGGCTATTTGCCCTCTCTGCTCTCACCCGAAGACGTAATCGGTGCTCAAGCAAGAGTTATAGTACTAAACCATAGAGTATTCTGTTCATTAGCTTAAAGGAAACTCTAGAGATGATCTTCAGCTTGTACCTAGGCAGTAATTTTGTAAGAAAAACAGATTGTAAATAGGGAGGCCAAGCAAGCAGTGGCAATAGTTCTGTTCAGAGGCCCAGCCAAATGGGATTATGGAAGAAAGAAAAAGCAACTTTGCTCTAGAAATTATTTGGTATTTGGTCAGATTTTTTTCCTTTTTGGTTGGTACATATCTTTCGGTCACGCATCATTATCAGGAGTCGTTGGCCTGAAGTCATGAGTTAAAAATTCGATTGGGTCGGTGATCTGCCCTACGCAGGACCAGAATCTGACCCATAATTAGAACATTTATATATAGAAACCTTCTGGGGATTGGGTAAAATTTTGGATTCAATGTGTATTGAAGTCATTGTTTAGCTCAGCACATCTCTCTTTTCCTATCCCATGGCCTAATGAGCCCTCTTTTTGCAAAATAAAGCCATTCATAATGCTAAACTCCACTAAGCTAATAAAGAGTAAAATGACAGAAAATGTTACAAAAATTGGAAAGATATTCAACTTCAATCAATATAATATTATATGCTGATGAGTTAGTGCTTTAATTGCAAGTTTTGGCATAAAAATTTGTGGTACTTTTCTTCTTGATAACGTGCATTGTTCACCTTTTTCTATCTTACTAACTGCAGGTTAAAAAAAATTAAAAAAAAATCAGCTCAAATTTCCAAATTTATCAAAATCCACCGACTGAAGCTGCAGGGTCAACATTGAAGAAACGAAGAGGAAAGTGGCTTTACTAAAGTTCCCACTTAGGTTCCTCTCTTTCACTGGAAATTATTCAAAAACATCACCAAAATGTCAATGTCTAATAAATATACGGGTAAACTTTTTAATCTCTCCAATATGTCTTACTAATATAAAAGTAATATGATAACCGTTCTAAACATCATAATAATGTTGGGGTGGGACCAAAGTCTCACACTGGTTAGATAAGAGAATGATCATAGGTATATAAGGGAGGACAAGTATCTCCATTAGTATGAGGTTTTTTGGGTGAAACTAAAAGCAAAATCATGAGAGCTTATGTTCAAAGTTTGACAATATCATACCACTATAGAGATCTATGGAGTGTTCGCCTGTTCGGTAGTCCCTAACAAATAAAATTTTCTATTTCATTAAATTGAGGATGTACTATTATTTATAGATTTTGTCAAATCTGATAATTATAATTATTGTACTATTATTTCTAGATTCAAATATTATTTTAGCCCTTACATCTTTACATTTACTAGATTTTGGATCTTATGGTTTTAAAAAATCAGCACCAAAATAAAATAAATATAATTTAAAAATTATATCATCTACGACATTAAACATTCTTTCAAAGGATGACAATGTCGTACCCCATTATTGGCACCTAAAAATAAATATGATTTTTGAAATTTGAACTATAAATAAGACTTCCTAATTAATGACCAAAAACATAATTTAACTGAAATAAAGTTGTACTAATGGTTAAGAGGTTTTCTCCTCCCATATTGTGTAAAAAAAAAAAAAAAAAAAACGATTTTGCAGCATAAAAAATGAAAATGAGTTGAATTGAATTAAATAAGTATTAGGAGGGAGACAGAGACAAATTAATGTTTGGAGTCATGAGAAATGAAAGTTGATAGGAGAACGTGGTAATATGCGAATCAGAAAAGACAGCTTAATGTTTCAAATATTTATTTAATGTTCTGTTTGGTTACTGCAGCCATGTGAGACGTAAGGCAATTCATGGACTTCCCATTATAATACACTTTCTTAATAGTGCTTTTGCTTTATGTAAACTGTACTTTAATTCCATTATCATTATTATTAATATTATTAACAGCCTTAGGGGAACCCTAAGTATAAACTAATTACATTTATCTATAATTTCCTCCATCTTTATTTTAAATTTTAAATATCTTCCATATCTTCGATTTTTAATTGATTATAGAAATTTGTTCGTATTTTGACAATATATCTTTCCAGCAAAGTCCGTAAATCTCCCTCAAATCTGATCTATCTTCTCTCTAAACATGTTAAGAATATTATGTCATTTTCTCAATCATAAATCACATTATAGAATAATTATATTTTCTTTGCTTATTCAGAAAACATGGCATAGTTTGTTCAATATTAAGATAAGTCATATTCATAAGAGATGGTTAATTTATCTAAATCTTCTAATTACTTTTTTTTTTTTGAAATAAAATCTTATAATTACTTTTAAACCAAACTCTTTTTAGCTAGGAATTATCTTTTCCTCAAAGTCTACCTTAACCGTGTAATTAAGCCAAAAAAAAAAAAAAAAAAACGTCGTGTATGCATATATTAATAAAACAAACACTTACTTCTGGTTTGATAACCATTTGATTTTTGGTTTTTGAAAATTATGCTTGTTTTTTTTCAATTTCTTTACCATGATTTTCATTTTTGTTAAGTAGACATTTGAATTCTTAGCCAAATTCCAAAAACAAAAACAAATTTTTGAAAACTACTTTTTTTTTTTTTTTTTTTTTCAATTTTTGACTTGGTTTTTGAAAACATGTGAATGTTTTATATAATAAAACAAATAAAGTTGTGGGTGAAAGTAGTGTTTATAACCTTAATTTTCAAAAACCAAAAACCAAAAACAAAATGGTTATCAAACGAGACCTCATAATTCCCTAGTGAAAACCTTAATACCAAGTACATTGAACCATTGTAATATTTTATGTATTTTTCTGGTGTACGTACTGACTATTGGCTAACATTATAAAGAATAATTCAAGTATTATCTTAAAGTAGATGGTCTACAAGACAACCCCATATATTACAAATGCTTTAACTCTTTAAAATTTTTGTTTTTAATTAATATAGATTCTTGTAGTTTTTGTCTTTTGTAATTTTATAAATAGTGGTGGTAAGATGAGCATTTGCGAATAAAGTGATTTAGCCAAAAAAAACACAAAATTTCATTCTTCTCTTATCTTTATCTTATTATTTTATAATTAACTTCATCAAGATCAAGTCAAGTGGCCGATCTCCATAATTGATTCAAACCATAGATATAAAATCAAGATAATTCACAAGATTTAAAAATCTAAATAAATGAATGGGCCATCAAAATATCGTTCAACAAGTCGCATATCAACTCTCTCTTTTTACGAATTTTATAGGCTCGAATTCCCTTCAAAGCATTTGCAATTATTCTAGATAAATGATTAAATTAAACAACGAATAAAATAATTATATTTTCCTTGCGGTGAGGAAAAGGGGAGGAAGAAAAAGAGAAAATATTTCATTAAGTAATGATAGAAAGATTATATTATATGAATATATAATAACAAAGGGGGGCCCTTCAAATGCATCAAAAGCCCCATTACATCATATACTGAAAACGACCCATTCCCCAATCCAAACAAAATCCGAGAAACCAGTTTACACTTTTTTTTTTTTTTTTTTTTTGGGTTCTTTTCCCAAACTTTGAAAATACTTTCTTCAATCATATTGATTTTCTTCCAACCCAACCCCCCAAAATCGAAAACTAATATTTATATAAATATTTTACACTTTTAATTCTCCGATCAACCAATCTAATCCGATCCAATCCATCGAGACAGAGCAAAGGAGATTAGATTAGATTGGATTAAGATTAAACTAAACGTAACCCTTCTTCTAAATCAGTAGTGAAGCACGTGATGATCAGCAGAAGCCACAATGGGTTGTTGAGTGAGGAAGAAGGAGTTGAGGAATAATGGGTTATGATCAAAATCAAGATCGAAATCAAAATCATGAAAGTTTAGAAGAAAATGATCTTCTTCTTCGTTGTTGTTGTTGTTGTTGATTTGGAAGAGGATCTGGTTTAAGGAGTCTAATCTATGGGTAAGTTCCAGAATCTGAGCTTTCAAAACAGAGTTTTCGGCTTCGACGTTGAGAAAAAGATGCGTTGTGAGATTAATTCTGGAAATCATTTGGTTTTTGTTTTCCCTCAACTGGCTAACTTGCGCCATCAGCCCGTCCAAGTGCTGCTGTTTTCGCATCCTCGATCGCCTCGCCGATTCCCGATTCGATTGCATTCGTTTTCTTTTTCTTTGGTCCATCAATTGCCTCAGCTCCTCTTCAGAACCAGAGCTCTGGTTCTGAAGCACAATCTGAGATAATGAACCTGAAGAATTCCCACTAGAACAACCCATAATAACAAAGCAAAAAACAACAATAACAACACACTATAATTACTATTATATATATATATATATATAGGGATTTCTGTATTTACACTTGATAGACCCAGAAGCTAAATTCAGGGGGATTTTGATTTTGATTTTTTTTTGTTTTTTTTTTGGTTGGGAATATTGGAGGAGGTGAAATAAAAAACTATACTAGAATGGGAGTGAGGGGAAGTGGTTCATGAGAAAACGTAGAACCAGTGGAGGAAGACGACGGAGAAAGATTGGACTAAATGGGTGCGGCGGCGGAGAGAGGAGCTTATGATGAAACCGGAACGGAGGATTTCACTGAGAACTGGAGACATCAATCTCAAGCGTTAACGATAAGGTTTCCAGCATCTATGTTGAGAGCTATGGAACAGATTGAATCTCTCGGGGACGGCGGAGAGAGAGAAAAAGAGAGAGAGAGAGAGAGAGAGAGAGAGGCTGCCGGAGGAGAGGGAAGAAGGGAAGGGAATTTGAGAGTGGCGAAGAGGCAATATATAGAAAGAGGAGGGGGGGAAAAAGAGAAGAAAAGGAAAATGAAGGGTGGAAAAGAAAAGGTGAAAGTGAGAGGGGGGGCATCGGAATGGAATCGTGGAGGGCGGTGATTGGGCGTGTGCGGTGCAGATGGATCGTTCGCAACCGTCCAATTCCAGCTGGGAAGCAGTATCGTAGAGCCCCCCCCGCCACTCCCTTTCGACTGCTTCGAACCTCTATATCCATTAATAAAATAGTTTTATAAGGTTTAAATTATATATTTTAGGATACTAAAAAAAAAAAAAAAATTAGGTTTATATACTACGTTTGTCCGTCCTTATCCTTATTTGAAGTTAATTTTTATCGAAATAGCAATTATTTCTATGTAATAAAAGGTAATATGTCATATGTCTCTAAAATTTATGAAGAAAAAACTAATAAAGATTTTTAAAAATTTAGCAAAAAGCCAATTGGCCTGATTTTAAATTTTATTGAAAATGCGAGTATTAAAATTAGACATTTGAAAGTATGTACTCAAATAAAATAAAATTTAAAGTACGAGGATCAAAAAGGTATTTTAACCTATAATTTATTCGAACATCTTCTTAGACTTTGTTGCTTAAATGTTGACATTTGTTTAACTCAACAAATGTGAGATGGGAGATTAAACACATGAAAAGGTAATAAGAGTTTTATTGATTAAACTATACTCAAATTAATATTTGAATGTCGATGTCATGGCAATGAAGATTTAAACCTTTAATTTATTTTTTGTCGAGATTATAATATTTTAACTAGTTGAATTATATTTCGATAGGATTTTGTTAGAGGTGGATTGAACTTGTGAGTAATAATTTAACATAATATCCTAAAAAGAATGTGCCCACTAGATAAAAACATATGCTATGAGTTTTAATTTGACGTGTGAGTGGATGGAATGCATTTTATACTAAGATTTTCGGGCTTTCAGTCTTTATTTTATTCAACATGAGCATAATTCAATCGACATAAATCTTGTACGGATGATCAAGAAATTTGTGGTTCGAGTCACCCCACCTCATGTTAGTCAAAAACAAAATCTTTATTTTATTATAGTATTCTACTTTGTTGAGTAAGTTGTAACAATATGTAGCTTTATTTAGCAACCGCAAGTTTTAGTTTTAGTAATGCACTGCCTCTAACAAAAACTCTCATATATATATATATATATTTTCCTTTTTCCTTTAAATTAAAAAAAAAAAAAAAAAAAAAAAAAAAAAAAAAAAAAAAAACTTGTCCCCACTGCTACTTTCGCAAGGAAGACGCTGGAATGTGCTCGTAATCCCCATCGTGTTTCACATTTTTAAATTTATTTTTGTATGGAGACTGCCCACAACGCTTTCAAAATGTTAACAAATTTTCAAAAATATCCTCTTCAATTTTAGTCATAAAATCCAAATATTATAAATGAGTGAATTAATAGACTCTCACTTTTATAGACAAAATCTCACTCATTCATTCCATTCCATTGATATGCCGTATTGAACATTTATATTTTATAATACTAATATTAGAGATTTATTGAAATTAATTGGAAGTCGAAGTCCTAGGTTTCAGAAAAGAAAAAGAAAAAAGAATTGAAAGCTCTACTAAATTCCTTAAAAATTTAGAGAATAAATAGATAAATAATAAATTTATGAAACGACTAAAAAAGGCCTGCATAAATTCCTGGTTTGTCTCTTCTTTTTACTCTGTCATTTTCATTGCCTCCGTTTCGGTTTTTACCGACACCGGCAAACCCCAAAACTTTACGCCGGGAGACTGACTGCATCTTTAGTTGCTGAGCCGACACGTCGCACCCGAAAAGCTGAACAAGGGAAAGTAGTAATGTTATTATCATGACGGTTGAAGGGCATTATCGTCTTTTGCACATAATGCCCACTTTGTCCTTAAAGTTAATCCACCTCAACCAATCACATTCCGCAGCTTCTATTAATATGGGGTTGTTATTAAAAAAAAAAAAAAATTCATGGGGTTGCTTTTGTAAATCATGAAAATCTTGGGGCAGCAAACTTGCAAGGAAAATATTTGGCACTTACCCAAATCTTCCCTAATTAACATAAATTTCACCTGCCAACTTAAGCATTGCTCCAAGAATTTTAAACGTCACCAACGTTTTTAAAACTTGCTGATTTGAGCATACATCTCAATAAACAAAGCATTTGTTTTGTGATGAACATAAAACTTGTACTAATGACCAATAGGTCTGTGGTTCGAATCTTCTCATCCCATATGTGAAAAAAAAAAAGACATTTGTTACTCTGAGTTAAGATTAAAAAAAACCTAAATTTTCAAATTATAATTTTTTTTTTTTGGTTCAAAAGATGTAAGAGTGGAAGGATTCAAACTCTGAACACCATATGTTTTAATCAGACAATAAGAATAGCAAAGATTTTGACCTTACAATCTCTAAGGAGGAACATAATATCTAAACACGGGGATGGTACAACTCATAAAAAGAGACACTAATATCTAACTATTTGAATTTTACTCAAGTTAACTAATCTTTTTCATTGACAGTATTGATGGAACGTTGACACTAGAATTGACATCCGTACCTAATGCTTTTTCTTGACTTGTTGAGGATTACATGTTTTTACCCCGAAGGTGTAAAAAAATGCAAAATAAGTAAATGGTAAAGTGATTAATTAATCTCCTCAGCAGCTCAAAATGGGATCAAATCATAGTGGGGGAAATAAAAAGAACGTGTAAAATGGCTGCTTTTGGGGCCTTGCCTTGGTGCAGTAAACTAAAGCTTTAAAGCCATGATTCAAGAAAAAAGCAAAAGGTAACATCGTGGGGCAACATTATAACGTTGGAACCTTTCAAATACTTTAGGAAGAGAGAGGCAGAAACAGAGAAAGCTAATATACAAACACCAAAACAATATCATTGGACAAGGTTAACATCTTTCAATGCTTTTTTATTTTGATTTAAGACCTAATTCTTTTAACTTATTAGTCCATTATTTATTTATTTATTTCCCTTCACTTGCAACATAAGAAACTATCTCAGAATAATGATTTAAAATAAAGCAATGTTTTTGTTTGATTATAGACTGTCTTATTTTTACATAATTTACCAAATTTGAGTATAGAGTGCTTATTTAAGCATATGTTAATTGAGACTTGTGATTACATAAACTATCTAAAAAGTAAATGAAAACAAGGAATTAACTTTTTTTAACTTAAAACAACAAAAGTTTCTTTATATGTTTGAGTCTTACGTGCATTTTTATACTTATTTGATTTTAATCTCCATTATTATTATTCATGAAATTTTAAATTAAAGATTGTTTTATTTTAGTCTTGAAAATTGTGTACATAAAAACCTATTTTATTCTAAAACCTAATGCATATATCTAATGGGTAGGTTAGATGTTTGAAATTAGATGATGCAATAGGTCATGTGTTGAAATAGACTGAAATTTGTATTAAATATTCAAGAAAAAATGGAGAGAAATGCCCAAGTCGTAGTTTTTTATGCAAAATTTAGAAGCTAAGACAAAATATTTCAAAAGCTTAAGAACTAAAAGAAGACATTTGAAAGTTTTAAAAACCTTTCAATATTTTAGAAACCAAAGTAGAACATTTATTAGATCTGGTCTGGTCGAACAAAAATAGAAATTAAAATCTTTATTTAATTATTTATTGTCAAACTTCCAACTAGGCATGGCCTTCACCATACACAAGAAAAAGCCTAAAAAGATCAAAGGGGAAAAAAGGATTGCAATATCTTTCACCATTTACCAACTTGCACTCTCCCCCATCACAAACTTTTGTCTCTTTGGTGCCTCTTAGCAACACATGGGTCCATAGCTTAAAGCTTGATAGACATTAAACAAGTACTAGGCTCTCTCTTATTGCTCTATTTTTGGAGAGAGAGAAAGAGAGAGATTAATTGAGCAAGTGTTGATAGTGGATGTGGATGAACAGGATTGTTGCATTAAAATTTTAACCCTAAGAGGTAAAAGGAAAAAATAAACCATATCTTTCTTGATTTAGACACAAATCAAGTGGTATAAAAAAATACAAAATAAAGGGTTTTAGAGAGTTCTACATACATTTAATATAGGTTTCCAAAAAACACAAACTTTTGCTCAATTATTGCAATGGGATAGTGAAAGTTTAGGTGGTGGTTGCAAAGGGGTTTGGCTTGATTTTGAAACAGTGCAAAAACTCCCAAAAAAGAGTAGTATTCCCCACTATCTATATATCAGCATATGTGGGTAAGAAATATGCATTTCTTGTATAAAAAGCTAAAAAGATAGTGCTAGAGGACAAGGCAAAGGGGCAGAGGCATTAAAAGTTGTTTCTCATCTGGGGCACTGAGGCAACCTTAATGAGTCTCCAGTGCCCTAAAGAACTGGACAAATCTCCATAGATAGGGCACCCCCTCCCTCTTTATAAAAGGGCATTTGCTAGCTTTATAAGAGGCCAATGGATACAAGTTGAACTACCTTTACTTATATAAGATGGTTGCCTTGATAATGTCTATAGGAACATTAGCAAAATAACCAAAAAAAACATAATGAAAGGTTTTTTTATTTTTTATTTTTTATTTTTAGTTTAGCAACATGTAGAATGAAAGAATTTATTGACCGAGAGCATATGTTTTAACCAGTTGATCTGTCAGACAAAACTCACCTGATTAAAAAAAATTGGAATAGAAGTATAAGACAACCAACGATACTGCAATAACACTGCAATATAATATATATGTATATATGCGCATAAAGAGAACTCTAACCCTAATAAAAGAGCTTTTGAAAAGTTACCAAATCGTGTGTATATATATTTCAAATAAAAAAAGAGAACCAAGAACGTTTTGTTTTTTCCAAAAGATTATATATATAAAGAGAGAAATGAGAAAAGAAAACTCCTAAAAAGTAATAAGAAAAATATTAAATAAAAAGTAATAGCAAGAAAAATGGTTGGAGGAGACTCGAGGGATGTGTGATTGATTTCTTTTCTCAAGTTCTGCAATGCAAACTTATATAAAAATTTGTATTTTTTTAGTTGAAGTTATAATCTCTCAACAAATCGAATAATGTTCAAGTTAACAAGGGTCAAACCTGATATAGTTTTAGTATATAGATTTTCAAATTTGTATCTAACCATCATCAACTTAGCTACTATTATTTAATAATTTTTTTCCAAACCTATATCAATCTTACTGTTTTTTTTTTTTTCATTGAACTAAAAAATAAGGCCCCGTTTGATAACCATTTCAGTTTTTGGTTTTTGGTTTTTCTGTTTTTGGTTTTTGGTTTTTGGTTTTTTGTTTTTTAAAAACAAAAACCATATATGATTGATAACTGTTTTTTGTTTTCAGTTTTTTAAAAATTAGAGAGATGAAAAGATGTTTTTAGAGAGAGAAAGATGTGTAGAGACATTGAAACAAAAATTTAGAGACACAAATATAATATTTTCGAGAGAAAAGTTAAACATAGAAAAGTTAGAGACGTAAAAAAAAATGTTTAGAGAGAGAATATTAGTTAGACTCCATAAAAGATATTAGTTATAGAAAAAAAAGAAAAAAAGTTAGGTTAGAAGAGATAAATTTTAGATAGAAAAATTAAGTAAAAAGAGAAATTTTAGAGAGATAGCAAGGTTAAGAGTAAAAGATATGCTAGAAAAAATAATGATAAATTAGAAAAATAAAGAAAAGGTGTAGTGAGAGAAAATTTTGGGAGATTTTTTTTTCAAAAGAAAATGTAGAATATGTTTATTAGGAATAGAAAAGTTATATATGGATAAATTTTTAGAAATAGATGAGTTATAGAGGAAAAAAAATTTTGAGAGAAAAAATTTTAGAGAGAGAAAAAGAGATTTTGTTGAGAGAAAAATGTTTTAGAGAGAGAAAAAATATAAAAAAGAATTTGTCAGAAAGAAATAGGTAAAAGAGGAAAAAATAATAAGCATTAGAAGAAAAATGAGTTTTTGAAAAACAGAAATCTGTTTTTAAAAACTACTTTTTTTGGTTTTTGAAATTTACTTATAATTTCAAAAACGTTTTTAAAAAACAGAAAACCAAAAACAAAAATGGTTATCAAACAACCCTGTTTTTAAAAAATGAAAAACAAAAACAGAAAACAGAAAACAAAATGGTTATCAAACGGCCCCTAAATTATATGACTAGAATCAAATCATCAACTTTTAAAATAATAATAGATATATTTATCTACGAGTCATGCTTAAATATATTTATTATTTTCATCGGATATATAAATAAAACAAAGGAGAAGTCACAATAAAGAACTCAAATGTATATTGTCAATTAAAATTCTGGATTGAGGAAATGGAGGAAAGAGGGTGGTGGAAAGTAAGTGAAGTGGGATTCTCAAAACAGGTTCCCTCTCTTCTCGAAGGAAGGTTTTGAAAGAAGCGAGAGAGCGGGAATTAAAATGTTTGAGTTGTTCTCCGGTGGAACCCCACGAAAAGGATTGAGAGGGACACAGATAATTGTGTTAATTAATGAGAATCTTATTTGTAGTTGAAAATATATACACAGTAACTTCACTTTGATTTGTCTGTATATAAACTTTTTACAGATCAAGTGAACCCTAGACGAGAGGTTAAATTAAAAAATAAATAAATTTAACAACTCGGGAGATTTCGGTGGCCCACCGATATTCCTCGACGATTTGGCTTTGTTCTTTTCTGCTTTGTTCTCTTTCACTGAATTCCTCGCCATCGACTCGATGCTCTGTTATTATTACTACTTTACTGCACCTGCTTCATAACACATGTGCCCAGCCCAGATGTCGTTAATCGGGTCGGGTCGGTCCGTTCGGTTCACGTGAAATTTCAACGTCTGCAATTTACCTTCCAATCCTTGTAAACATTCATTACATATTACATTTCAGTAAAGTTACAAGTTCTAAAATCTTTTTATTATATCCTACATTTGTTGTGTATTTAAAAATAAAAATTTTATGCGACCCTTGATCCTTTTAACTAGAAATTATCTTACGAGATTACTATAACAATGTATCACATAGACTAACTCCACTAAGTTATGCCTTTTTAACTAATAGTAGGTTCTTGATGCATTTGCCAGATAGAATTATAAATTAACTGATATGGTATTTTAAGGTTAAATTAAAATTTTAGTGCATAAATTTTAACAAGTATATGATACATATATAAATTTTCAATTTTGTGTATAGTAAATCCTTAAACTATAATGTCAAATAGGTCTCTAAGCTTTTAATTTTGGGTCTAATAGATCTTCAAAATATTCAATTTTTTTTTAAAAAAAATCATCAATCTTTTAAACATAACATTGAATTTTGCATCTCATAAAGCATAAAACTTTCAACTTTGTGTCCAAATAAGTCCATGAATTTTTTTAATAAATATTGATAGGACAATGATCTAATAGACACATAATTGAAAGTTTATGGACTTATTACTTATTAGATACATAATCATAAGTTAAATACGTTTTAAAGCTTAAAAACCTATGAAAACAAAATTGAAATTTCAAAGGCACATGTTAAAATTTAAGTACTATGACACAAATCTAAAAGCTCTAGAAATGATGGTAATGTTTCTCCCAATACTTACAAATTATTTACGGATGCTACGGTGCATGTGAATAAAGTAGGATCCGGTTTTGGGAACAGTAGTTCTTCGTCCAGATGGGACCTTTATGGCAGCAATGGAAATGATGGATGCGATTAGTTACTCGCCTTTGGCAATAGAGTGCCAAGCCATTATACAAGGTATCAGACTCTTACTGCGATTGCAAATTAGGGATGCTTGTGTATATTCATACTTTGTCAACACTATTAAAATGATCAAGGGGGAGCAGAGTATCACATTCGAAGTGTACCATTGGGTGGTTCAAATTCAAGACTTGGCAAATGAATTTTCCATTTTAAAATTTGTTCATATTTCTAGAAATAGAAATAGGAGAGCTGATAATTTAGCTAAAGATACTTTAGCTCAAAATAGATTCATGTTATGATTATCTCAGTTTCCATCAGGATTATTGTCAATGGGTGCTGATGTCGATTGCAAATGTAATCTGGTTTGTAACTGTTTAGATCAATGAAAATTCAAGTTCTTTAGAAAAAAAAAATAATAAAATAAAAATAAAAGGTCTAGAAATGATAATTTAACTTTATTTGAATTTATGAATCTTATATTATTCCCGAGCGTTGTCTAGTGTTTACACGAGAAATTCTCCCAGGCTGCTAGCGGCTATTTTGAAAGCCCAAGCCCAGCCATGGCGAAAAGACAAAACCGGTCACCGGGCAGGGGCAGATAAATTAAACCATGTGGGTCAAAACAAACACTCGTTTTAAAAAGGAAGCAAAATATCCACCAAGGTACATTTTCAAGAATGTGCTCTCAAGTCATGCTTTTGCAAAAGGCAGTAGTTTGACTGTCGTCCATTCCATTTCACTATTATTTCTTTTAAGAAATTTTATTTTGTATCATAAGACTAGAGAGACATCAACAACTTTTTCTTTTTTAAAAATTATATGCTTTCAAGATTTGTTCCTGGGAATCCAAATTTTGCTTTGCAACTAGCCTCAGTCAGAATCACATTCCTTAATTTTATTTTTGGCAACCGTTTATTCTGTTTCTGTTAGGTTTTGGTTCAAAAGCTGTTTGACATTCGTACTTTCAATAACTAATTTTTAATTCATTTATTTATATATAAAAGAAAAAAAAAAGTTTCCAAAAGAAGACCCTACATGATATCGTTTTCTTATTGGATTGTAGGATGCTAAAAAGTAAATAAATTTTCTCAGCTATTAAACAGAATCAAATATGAACGTCTAATGAACAATAGATTTGAATTTATCTTGCAGTATACTTAAAAAAAAAAAAAAGTTAAACAATGTTTGATAAAAGGTTATGCTATTATTCTTGTTGATGGTCCAATTTCGTTCGGACGATCTGCCTTCGCTCCAAGTGAAGGAGTGGGGAAGACGTGACCTGCAAGACAAGCAAACGTTGCACACCAGTGTGGTGTAGACCACACACTCCGATGCTTAAGTTAGTTCTGGACAGGAAAACAACAGGATGTCTCAGAGTTAATCAATGTACCTGTGTGTGCCCGGATTCTCATTTTTCGATCCCCATCACAGGGCAATTCCAGTCGCATTTATAGTTTCTTCCCCGTAGGGTTTTTGATTGGGCAGGACCTGAAATACACGACTTGGGCTTGTGCCCCTGGTCGGCCTTGGCAATGAGCTGAGGCCGAGCATTCTCCTCGGCCTCATTCCCAGGCCGAGGCCGAGGAGAATAAATGGGGCCGGGGAGGGCCCCGACCCTTCCTCCGTTTGCCTTGGGCAGCTTTTCGTCAATCTGGGCCCGACAATTCTGGGCAATCCGAACCGAAAAGTTGATGGTTAATTCTATTCATAACAATTCTGAACAAAATTTAGGCTATTTTTAAGTTCATAATGAGAAAATTTTATCACTAGATTTTTTTTTACAAATTGTTAGATAAATATATGAAACTATGAAATAGTTTTAAAATAAAAAAATAAGTCTTAGATCTTAATTTTGCAATTTTTTTTTTAAATTTTATTTGTTCTAGATATTTTCTTAATTTTACCAGTTTACTGTTTGTTAATCTCCTACTTGTAATATATTTAAAAGTCTTGGTCACTTTTCAATTCACCCTACTTAAAAGGACCATTCTAGCAAAATTTTCAGTGGTTTGGTTTATGGGCCTGTAGTTTCCCAATGGTTCAGCTCACGACCCATAGTGACAAAATGGGCTGGGAAGATAAGAGTTAAAATTGTCGGCCCAATTTTGTTTTCGTGGGCACGTGATTTTCATGTGACATCTACCGACGTGGCAAACAGCAAGCAAGTCCGAGTCTACCTTCTTTCCGAGGGAGTGCTCGGGTAGTCTCCCATCCGGTTGAGTTCCTTCGCGCCCGTTGTCTCTCCGAATCGGAGACGATACTAAGTTTTGATAAACTCCATACGGTTGCTCAGTTATTGGCCATGATTTCGCAGTTCTTCGTGCTCTCGCAGAGAGGCGACAACATTGTATTCCGAGATTGTAAGTTTCTTTCCAGATCTGATGTGTTTTAGTTTTTTCTTATTCCGTTCTTTGAATTGCATCGGTTCTGGTTTCAATTTTTGCTTACTGTTTTCTTTCACGTAATCTAGTCTGAATCAGAGCAGCGTGACGTACTTAGAAAACCTGAAACCTTGTAATTTGTCTGTTTCGAGGATGAGATTTTTGTTGTTTTGAACTGTCGTACCAATCGCAAATTAGCGCTACTTCAGCTTATGAGTATGAAATTGGTCTGCAATTTGATACGACGAATACAATTTCTTCAATATGTCGTGGTTATTGTTAAATGCATGCAGATCGTGGTGAAGTACCGAAGGGAAGTGCTGAGATCTTTTTCCGAAAAGTGAAATTCTGGAAGGAAGACGGAGAAGGAGATGCGCCACCTGTCTTTGTAGGTATTTTCTTGTGTTGACTGCGTGGTAGTCTGCTGGCATATTGTCTTCTGCATACTCAGTGGAGTGTTAGAATTTCGAAATGAAAATTAAAGGCAATTATTAGACTTCCTTTGATGATTTCCTAATAGGCAGTAGTGTTCCCTACCTTCTGCATCGTAAATACTAGCTAGTATGAAATCTATGATATCTTCGAGCATTTGTTTCCTGCATTTCACCAGCTTTTGTAGCTATTGATGTGTCTCTCAGATGGTACATTGAGTGCGATGTATGCTAAAATGATTATTACAAACCATTAAGTTTTATGATTTTCATAATAGGCAATCTATGGTATCTTTGTGCATCTATTTACTGCATTACACCAGCTTGTGCAAGCCATAGACTTAGTGTCTTGGAATAGGACATCGAGTGCAATGTATGCTGAAATAATTGTGATAACGAACGTAATAGTTTTATGCATTAAAGATATTGGACTCTATGATTCTTGGTGTATTTTATTGACTTCTCTTCTTAATGAGATATTTTAATCATACAAATTCTTTCTCATATATATTAATTTTACATTTCTTTTGGTGTCATCTTTCTTTGGCGGCAGAATTTGGATGGTGTAAACTACTTTCATGTGAAGGTTGTAGGACTGTTATTTGTTGCTACAACAAGGATTAATGCATCGCCTTCTCTTGTTCTTGAACTTCTTCAAAGAATTGCACGTGTCATTAAAGATTACCTAGGGGTTCTCAATGAAGATTCCCTCAGGAAAAACTTTGTTCTTGTGTATGAGTTGCTGGATGAAGTTATTGTAAGTTTCTTATTCTCTCCTTATCCTTTTCCAGGATTTAATAAATAAACTGCTTGATTTGCTCTACCTTATTGTGTTGCAAATCATTTGTTTTATGCTTGCGGGTAGTTAAGTTTTTCTTTTAAAAGCCTCATGGCTGTAGTGTAACTATTTTGAAAATATGTTGTGTGATTGTAACTTGCTAAATTTTAAATATGCATCTTGTTATATGGTTTTCAATTGGTATTAGGATTTTGGTTATGTACAAACAACTTCAACTGAGGTTCTGAAGTCATATGTATTTAATGAGCCAATTGTGGTTGATGCTGCACGCTTGCCTCCCCTTGGTCCGGCTTCCATTTTTGTGGTATTTCCTATACTATGTGACAATTTTTTCAAGTTATATGCTATAAATATTTCTTTAGTGGACTTTGTCTACTTGTCTCTTTGAAGCAAGGGAGCAAACGGATGCCAGGTACGGCTGTCACCAAGTCTGTGGTTGCAAATGAGCCTGGAGGTAGAAAAAGAGAGGAAATTTTTGTTGACATAATTGAGAAGATTAGTGTTACATTCAGCTCAAGTGTGAGTATTTCTTGTTATTCTTTAGTGCTTCAGTTATTCTTCTGCGTTATCTTCAACTCAGTTAAACTTATCAGAAAATTCATATGGATGTTTTTAATGTATTTAATGCGTTGCTGTTGACTGATCTATTTTAAATTTACTTTTTATACATCAGCATTTGATACCTGCATACTTTTGACTGCTGGAATTGGAATGAGAAAGGAGATTTTTCATGTGGTTTTTCTATTTCATGTACAATGGAAAGACAATCCTTAATTTCTTAACTACTCATTACCTTCTCAAAAGTTTTGGGTGAACAAAGGATGCATCCTGCATAATTCTATCTGGGTATGTCTTTGGTGGCTCATGCTTGAAAAGCTTTCCCTGTGTAGCTGTGACTGAATTTAAATAATATGGTTTGCATGGAGGAAGTTAATAGTTGGCTAGTTTACCTTGATGAAGCAGCTGTAAATAGCGGCGCAAGGGGTCACTAGTCAGTGATTGAGGCAGACTATTACTTGTTAAAACGTAAAAGTAGGAGTCAATAGAAAAGCTTTGGGAGAATTCTAGAATTCTTTGATTTCCTTGTTATTTTTTCGAACTAATAGAAATGTTTGTGTGAGCCCTATCGTTTTGCTCATTCATTGATGACATGAGCACTACATGTTTGGAGAAAATGAGAGAAGAATTAACTTCTGAGACTTGATATTCTTTAATTTGAATTTGGTGCCCAAAGTTTTCCTTGATGTATCTTGTTAATGTTAATTGGTACCATGTTTTTAGCTTATTATTCTACAAGTGGCAAGCATCTCATCTTAATAGGAAAAGGGAAATTATCCAACAATGTGTTGTGATAGTTCATGCTAAATGTATGTATTTTTTTGCATCGGTATTTTCATAATGACTTATTATATCCTAATGGTTATGTAGTAGGGTCAGACAATTGTTCTGTACGATTAATCGAGGTGTACATAAGTTGGCTTGGACACTCACAAATGTACAAAGAAAATAATGAATTATTATATGTTGACTACAGGGTTATATACTTACTTCAGAGATTGATGGTACCATTCAAATGAAGAGCTATCTTACGGGTAACCCAGAAATCCGACTGGCTCTTAATGAGGACTTGAGCATTGGAAGAGGTGGACGATCAATCTATGGTAAGGTTCTGCATAATTATTGATAGCCTTGACCAGGATATGGGAACTAAGAAAAGGATGCTAAACTCAAACAAAAAAGAATGAAAAAAAACGAGCATTTGAATTTCCCACCATCTACCCGAATGACCTATCTATTCAATTGATTAAATAGACCGTGTTACTAAAGAAATAAACCCAATTAATGCATCAGCGTACATTCAATCATTTTAACAAGTCTTTTGACTAAATAAATCAAGCCATAGAGCATAGAGACATATATGAATATTCTAAGAATGGTTTCGAGCATGACATGGATGGACAGCCGATTGACCAACAATCTGTATTCTGTTAGGGTGTTGATTATTAATATATGTCAGAGAAGCGAGCTACGGGAACATGAGCTTTGTGTGTGTGTGTGTGTTTGGGGGGGGGGGGGGGGCACTTGTAAGTTGTAACTAGATGGTAACTGTTTCGGGAAGTAGAGAAGTCATATGGAGTATATATATAGGAGCTAGGAAGATCTAAGCGGTTGAATTGATTGTGAAAGTTATATACCCCCTCTTTTTATCAATAAATAAAGGCAAATTCTATCATATTCGATGGGTTTTCTTTATTATTCTCTCCTATACGTGTATATGGTTTTGTATGTGTGTTTTTAATCCTTTTTTCTCTCCGGTTGATGTTTTCTATCAACTACAATGATGGATGATTATAGGTTTAGTATAAATTACTACCTCCATATTTCAATTTGGAACCTTTTTTAGTTATTGATATTATAAGTGACTGATATCTATTTGCACCAAAAACTTTATGTTTATGTGTTCAATTAAAGGAGAGATGGTTGGCATCTCCCCTGGTAGGGTCGGGAACTGCCCTTCCCTGTTAATATATAGAGGAAGAAGTTTTTATCTATTTAATGTATTTCTTTTGTTTGAGTGCTTACTATTTTTCTCAACCTATTATATTTTCCTGGGACTCATTCAGGTTCAATCTGTGTTGACAGATTATAGCAGTTCATCTGGTGGCGGGACAGTTATCCTTGATGATTGTAATTTTCACGAATCTGTGCATCTTGATAATTTTGACATTGACAGAACTTTGGTCTTGGTTAGTAAACGAAAAAAAAAAGACAAGTTATTTGCTTTAGCTTGTGAATTGGGACTCATTCTTGATTCAATTTTAAAAGGTACCACCAGAAGGTGAATTTCCTGTCATGAATTATCGAATGACTCAGGAATTCAAGCCTCCATTTCGCATTAATGCCTTAATTGAAGAAGCAGGGCCCCTTAAGGTTGAAATAACTTGCCTCCTGTATGTTAACATTCTTCATGATTTTTGTTACTGAAAAGGACTGATTTCTTTCAGGCTGAAGTAATTCTAAAAGTTCGTGCTGAATTTGCCTCAAACATCACAGCAAACACAATTATGGTTCAGATGCCACTGCCAACTTTCACGACAAGGTATGTGTACAGAAAAAGGTCATTCGTAATTGGTTGTGGTTTGAACTCATTTCTTGGCATTTAGTTGAATAATCTCCGCTGCTTTTATCATTTTTCTTAATTTCTCTATATTTATTCATTTTCAGAGTCAGCTTTGAGTTGGAACCCGGAGCAGTAGGAAATACAACAGATTTTAAAGAAGCGAACAAGAGGCTTGAATGGGGTTTGAAGAAGGCAAGACATTTGCTTTAACTTTTCTCTTAAATAAGCTTTTCTTTTATCAATAATTTTAGAGAGCCTGAGTGGCAAGTTATTCTGAGCATATGATTTGTCTCTATACTTTCTTTTCATAATCAATGAATAATCAGTTTATTCATTAATCATCTAATACTTTTGTAAGTTAGGCTCCCTACTTAGAATTACTCATTTTTATAGTTTGTCTTACGTATGTGCCGATTGTAGAGCCTTTTCGTAACCCTTTTGGAACGGTTGGGTATTTCCTTCTTCCTTTTCACTAATTCAAAGGAACTATCTGTTTTTTTTTAAAAAAAATATATATTTATATATCTTTTAACTGAACGTGTTGGGTATCGAGTCTCTATTATTTGATCATTAACAAGCCAAAGAGCTACAAGCTCAATTATGTTCACTAGGTCAATTTGGGAGGATCAGCTTCTCTCCCTTCTCAAAACTCTCACAATTTCTCCTTGCCTCACTCGTGCATCACTTCCCCATACAAGTACCAAGAAGAATCCAACACAAATAACTTCCCTGTCTATTACCCTTTTCGCCCCTCCTCTTAGTTACTCTCTAACTATTGACGGCATAACAGAATGCCAGTATCTTGTTCTCTTACTATTAGATGTCTGCTTTAATTATATTGTTACTAATAGGCGTTACATGGCAGATTGTTGGTGGATCTGAACATACTTTGCGTGCAAGGCTCACATTTTCACAAGAATCACATGGTAACTATTTTTGTACATTGAGGGACAAGATATTTTTCTTAGGAAGTAAAAATATGCATTTAAAATAGGGGCAGTTGCATAGATGACAAATTGGACCAAAGTAATAGCAAATATAGCAAAATTAATTGTACAAGACCAAAAAGCTGTTGTCGGATTCTATCCGTGTCTATCACTGATAGACTCTGATTATTTATCGCTGATAGACTTCTATTAATCAAAGTCTATCAGTGATAGTCACTGATAGACACTAATAGACACAGATAGATTTTGATTAAACAGAGTTTATCAGTGATAGACACTGATAGATTCTGAAAAATCGAAGTCTATCAGTAGACTGATAGATTCTGATTAATCAGAGTCTATCGCTGATAAACTCTGATAATCGAAGTCTATCAGATAGACTCCGATAGATTTTGCTATATTTGCAATTTTTTTTTACATGGTGCTATATTTGCTATTAATTTGGTCCAATTTGACACCCACTGCAATTTTCCTTTAAAATATACTTTGTATGGCAGGCAACATCGTGAAAGAAGCTGGACCTGTTAGTATGACCTTCACAATTCCAATGTACAATGCTTCAAGGCTCCAGGCATGTTATCTGAACAGAATCAAATCGTCTCCCTATGATCATTTCCTTTGATAATCGATTATAAGATGCCAACATCTTCCCTTTTTACTCGCAGGTTAAGTACTTGCAGATTGCAAAGAAGTCTAACACCTATAATCCGTATAGGTGGGTGAGATATGTGACTCAAGCAAATTCATACGTCGCTCGGTTGTGAATGTAACCTTCCTCAATCTCGATTCTCTCTTTTATTATTTTGACCTGCTCTGTCAGTGAGCAAAATAAACGCTTGTTGTGGGTTGGTTATCTGAGGCTATGTTTGGTGCATATGCGGACTTGTTTTTATCCTTCTGTAGAGTACGAGTATCCACCCTCAAAGTGCATCTCTCAGGATAACTGTGATCTACAATGTTCATAGTGGAATGCTTAAAGTTATCAATATGTCAAACTGCATTGTAAAATAATTATTAGGAAACTACGGCTTATGGGCTATATACTTTCAGCCAGAGTGGCCCATATTCTAGTAGTAGGACAGGTCGGTGCTCTTAATGTTACTTTGATGTATTTGGTTTGGACTTTTGAACTTAATGATGGTATTTGAATATAAAGTTTTGAGTTTAAACTTTTATGTTGTTATTCTTTCTTCACTTCTTAGTGTATTTGTAGGATGGATGCAAATATTTGAGTTCACGAGTGTGTGTTTGTTGAGAATATGCCAAATATATTGAATGGAGTTTAAATTATTGGTTCAACTTTTGTAGTTCAGTACCGATTGAAGAAGAAATTAGAATAGAAAGAAAGGACAATGAAAGGAACAGTGGTGAATTAATAAAATATTAAATGAAGAAAAAAGACTACAAATGGGCACATTCAATGTTGAATGAAGTATATTAAAAGGGAATTAATGGTATATTACCTTTGGATCAGCGTATGAATGGAAGAACATATCTTGGGGTTAGCGTATGAATAGAAGAATATTGAATGATGCATTTTGAATAGAGCCCATGGTTTTATCTTTTCTTTCCTTTAACAAGTCAATTCACCTGAATAAATATCGATTAGAAATTAGAAAGATGCAATTGGCAAAGTGCTGCGGAAAATTGTTTTCGTTGCCTTAAATTTTATATGGTTTTCACTTTCACTTCAAATGGATGCGATAAGATATTTTTTCACTGCTGGGTATGGACAGCCAAAAATGCGAGTCTCATCATTTCAATCACAAAAAAGTCGATTAGAGGTCCAGCCCAGCGGTAATCTATGAATTATGATATAGTATATGTCGAGTCAAGTACATCGAATTCGTTCAATTCTATTAGAAAGATGAGCATTTTCTGACTGTGAAAAAACCTTTCAAATAATGAAATTTTGTTGTTGGCCAAGGATCAGATTTCATTTCATTGGCCGAGCTGGCCTTGGCATCGTAGGCTCGTAGCTTGGGATAAAGAAGTCAAATGAGTTAGCTTGCTAAAATTAGACATTGATGGCAGGAAACTGTAACTCTTTAGGGACAGTTCTACATTTTTCTGACACTTGGGAATCAGAAGTTTAATCCTTCAAACTGGTTGCAAAGATTTTTTTCCAAGGATCATGAAGACGACCTATCTAATTTGGTTTGATTATTGTAGGTCTCGAGACTGCGTCAAGAAAGTTTCACATTTGATGAAAGATAGTCTTTTTTTTTTTTTTTTTTTTTTTTTTTTTTTTTTTTTTTTTTTTTTTTTTTCTTCTGAAGAAAGATAAAAGATATTCTTAATGATATAAAATCTACTTTCTTGCAGGTAAGAGGCTCTTTCTGGGGGGTCCAGTTTCTTGGATCTCACATTGTTCCACGTGGTTAGATGAATTGAAAAAAATATTCGTGTAAAAAAAAAGATTATTTTCTAATTGAATAAAACTCGGTTGCATACCGGTATGTAGGGATCTCACTACATACCCATCAAAATCTTTACAACTAAGAGAGAGGAAGGGAAAAAATGAGAAAATCTTTTTATCTCTCTTAATTGTCAACATTTTAATGGTGGTATGTAGGGTGATCCCTAGATATCGGTATGCAGCTAAGTTTTTTCTTTTCTAATTTACAGTTTCTTTTCCCTTCATTTGATTGCAAGGGGGAAAAAGAGTGTGTTCTTCCTCTCAACCTACAACTTATTGCCTTTTGCTTTTTTTTTTTTATATAAAAAAATAAAATTAGCATGTAAAGTAAAGACATAATAAACTTTAAATTAACTATATCTTGTAATTGTAGTCATCACTTAAGATTTTAACTACACTTTATAGCATTGTAGTAACTATTGGTGACTGACTTCCTTGCTTTATTTTATTGATCAGTTCATTTCTTTGCTTTAATTTTTGTTAGTAAAATAAATGTGGGGTAAAAGGATTTGAACTTTCGACCTCAAAGAAAGGAATGCATTCCAATTACCGATGACCTATGCTCACCATGACCTTTTCTTGCTTTGATTAGTCTCATATAATTCTTTGAACGATTTATCGGTTAAGAGAGGCTTGTCCACTCGTGATAAAAAATAAAAATTCGTTGCTATAATAATTAGACAAGGCATCTAATCTGATCGTGCAAGTCCTGGTGACAAGATTTTATTTTCATTGGATGGGAAGACTAAGGAAGGATTTCACTTAAGTGTGGACCACAACACAAAAGTTAAAAAGAGAGTAATTTGACATTGATACGAAAGAATTGCTTTCTTTGACTCACACTCACACCCACACCGCTCACTGCCTTCATTTTCACTTAGTTTCCTGCTGATTTGGAGAATGCTGACATCATCTCTTTCTCATGAAACCAATTTTACCCTCTCTTTTTTCTTCAAGAAAGTCGAAATCTTCCTTCCATTCAATTGTCATTCTATTATAATCATGAAATTTATTTAATAATTGATGACAACTTTGTAATTACATTTTTTTTTTTTTGGTAAATGATCTTGTTTAAGAATAACACGCTTTTGAATATTAAAGTTAATTTTAAAAAACAATGAGATGTTTGATAATGATGTTGGGTTTTATTTTCTATTTATAAAAAAGTAAGCTTGTTTGTTGATAATTTATTCTTTTTCATATTTTACTTCTTAAAAAGAAGTTAAAAAAATCTAAAAACTATTTGAAAGTTGAAAGTTGAAAAATTATTTGAACGTTGAAAAATAATTGAAAGTTTGGTCTAAAGGGTGAAAAATAATACAAAGAAATGGATACCAAATAATCTCAATTTTTAAAAATAAAAGGCAAATAAAATAAAACCATAAGAAATAGCAAAACTTCATTTCTATTTTAAAATTTTAGTTGGGATTCCAAAGCCTATTAAAGAATAAGAAGCAAATCAAGACTATAAAAATATCTATTTTTCTTTTAATTTAAAAAAAAAAAAAGAAAAAGAAAACTATCTCTAAATTTCAAACTGAACCATAGATGGGTCATTAATATAAGTTTTACGTTAGTTAAACTATGTTTATGTTGACAATTTCGAGACAAGTATATAGGTAAACTATTACCTTACTAATTTCGATACTATAAATATACACATCATCTTGTAGATTACCATAAAAGCCCTCGACATCCTCTTCTCTTGCCTTCGAAGTTCACAACCAAAAAAACAAAAGGAAATCAATGGCAGAGGCCGTGATAATAAAATCTCAGCAACAACTCCCAAAGTGCGTGTATCGAAACGACCCCGTTTTGATAAAACCAAGCAGCGAAACTCCCCAGCACATTCTAGCACTTTCCGACATCGACGACCAACTTTTCCTAAGGTTTTCGATTAAGTGTGTTTTGGTTTTCAGAGGATCGGTGGAAGCAGATTGGTTGAAAACGGCTCTTTCGAGAGTTCTCGTGGATTATTATCCGCTGGCCGGGCGGCTCAGGACTTGTCCGGAACAGCACCACAAGCTTCAAGTTGACTGTAATGGAGAAGGCGCTTTGTTCGTTGAAGCGCTTTTGGACGTCGAATCTCAGCATTTTCTTTCTTTTTCTCGGAACCCAAACAGGTCTTGGAGAACCCTTTTGTATAAGCTGGAAACCCTAAATTTCGCTCACCTCCCTCCTCTCCTTGTTCAGGTTATATTTTTTACCTACGTTCTTTATTATTATTATTATTATTATTATTTTATAACTTTTGGTTTAAATGCTATTTTAGTTTTCATTATGTTTATTTTGATGTTTATAGTTTCAACTTTTATGCATTTTAGTGTAATGTGTGTACTATCTAAACCTTCATTTTGGATCTTCTACTTTTAAAAATTGGTAATTTTAGTCCATTGATTTCATTTTTACTGGCATAAACACTACAATCACAATTTTTTTAAAATGTAGCATTAATTTGTCCTATAAAGAGCTTTTGTTGCATGTAGAATTATTCTTAAAATTTTTTAGACAAGAGTCAAAATAGGGACTTTTATAAATAATTAAAAATCTGAAAAAGTTCAGGAGTCAAAAATAGAATTTTAAATCATAAAAATTTTATGTTGTTTTCTTTTTTCGTTTTTCTTTTATTTTTTATTGTTCATGATATTATATTGCAAATAAGAAGGCGAGGGTTTAGATTTACAACTCATGAAAAAAATAGAATAAGCTCGAGTGGGTGAAAATGTTAGAAAATTGTAGGTATAATAACTTTGAAGAGAGTTAGAAATATGCCTATTAATTAGTAGACAATTCCTTCAATTACTCTCGGAAGTGCTAGAAAGTGAGAAATTAAGATAAGTCAAATGTGGTGTATAGACCCTTTTGCAATTCAATCTCAAATATTAGTTCAATTATATATCATTCATTTGGTTTAATTATAATATATTTTTAATGTTAAAAGATTTAATTGTAATCCTTCCACTAACCTTCTGTACAATAAAGTCTAAAAATACTAAAATGTTAACTGAACTACAAGCTAAAAAATGTTTTAACCTATGACTTAATATCACAAGAAAAACCTAAGCCCCACAAGGATTTTGAAAGGAAATTCTTTGAAAAAAAAAAAAAAGTTGAAAAGAAATTTTAAAAACTAAGAATCAACTTGTGTATTATCACCTTTTCCCAAAACAAAAAAAAAAATGTTTATTATCACTTTTCTAACTTCAATAATTAGTTTTAAAAGTTACCCCTTGTTTGCTAATATTATTCTTTGTTTTTTTTTTTTTAAGTTGCTAATATTATTCTTTATTTTTTGATATATTAAATAATAATAATAATAATAGAAAATAAGAAGTATGGTAGTATTTAAAAATTAGAGAATTTTCAGGTTACATATCTCCGGTGCGGCGGTATGATTCTAAGCACGGCGATCAATCACTGTTTATGCGACGGCGTCGGAAAATCCCAATTTCTGCATGCCTGGGCCCACGTAACTTCTCAATCAAATCTCGTCCGTCCGTCCATCCCACCGTTCCACAGCCGCCACGTGTTAACTCACCAAGGCCCCACCAAAATCCACTGCGCTCACCCCCAGTATACCAAAACCCCACGCGCCAACTGGCACGTCGACATCACCAAATCCCTCCAATCTCAGCCGTTGATCACCTCTTCCTCAATCTTCACCACCTCTCAGATCCTCCGCCTCAAACCCTCCTCCAACTGCACCACATTCGAAACCCTAGCTTCGCACACGTGGCGCTCCTGGATTCGCTCCCTCGATCTCCCCCCTTCGCTCCACGTCAAGCTCCTTTTCCCTGTAAATATCCGCAGCAAAGTCTGCCCCAAAATCCCTCAAGGCTATTACGGAAATGCCTTCGTTCTCGGATGCGCTGAGGCTTCCGTTAACGAATTGGCCGTTGCGGACGACTTAAACGGCGTCGTTCGCTTGGTGCAGAACGCAAAATCGATCATCGATGACGATTACGTCAAGTCGACGATCGTTCTGCTCGAGGACAAAAGCCTCCAAGCCGACTTGTCGGCGACTCTGATTATAACGGACTGGTCGAAATTGGGATTACAGGACTTGGATTTTGGGGCTGGGAAACCTCTACATATGAGCCCTTTGGTCAGCGATGTGTTCTGCTTGTTTCTGCCGGTGATCGGAGATGTTAAGGCCGTCAGAGTCCTCGTGTCGGTTCCGGCGAATGTCGTCGAGAAGTTTGAATATTACATGACCGGAGAGTACTTTTCCGATAAAGAAACAACGCTTTGAAAGTGGTTGGGCCCTGGACTTGACGTGGAATCGGCCTTTCAGCCCATATACGAAACAAATGGGCTTTCTATATGGGCCTTATATTGTTGGTCCGATCTGGCCCAATAGGCCCGAAAATAAATTCACTCATGCAGAAATGGTTGTCTCACTGTATGGTAAAATACTGGCAACTTCATGAGTAACTTTCTCGCGCAATTATTTGTTTAATAATTTGTGTGTCTTTCGAGTATGGCCTTGGAAATTTAAATTTAATTTGTTAATAATTGCTGCCGTAAAATTAATTACTCGTTATTTTAACACGTCTAGTTGTCAGTGATTCGAGCAGTACGAATCTCAGTAACTTTTTTTTTTCCATTTGTAGTAAAGAAAAGCTAAAAGGGTACCTAATATCTTTAATAGGTGTTTGATATAAAGTTTCAAAGATCCATATTGCGTACATTTCCTTCTCAACCTACAGAAATAATTAATTGAAAACGAAAAGTAAGAAACTTAGGAGAGAATCTTGAGAGGTATTAATTTTTATTATTTTTTTTAAATAGCACATTATTCACCTTGTTTTATTTGGGAAATTATAGTCAAATTGAAATGTCTAATTGAAACAAACAATCTTATCTTTAAAGCAAAAATTGCCAAAATTGAAATTGAACCGACCTCATCTTTTCAATTTGTCTATTGAAGCACATAAAGATAAGATGGAGGAAAAGAGTTGGACCTAATAATTTTAATTTTGGGAAACAAAGACAAATGAATGAACCAAAAATTTAAAAGGTCAACTTGTATAATATATAAATGGAAAAAAGGGAAAACAATATAATTTAATGTATATGTTTCTTTTTAAATAACTAAGGTTGGAAAAAAGACAAAACTTCTGTTCATAGATGCCCCTTTATTCTCTAAATGTGTTTGCTGTGGTGTACCGCACCATTGGAGATTTGTTTTTAAGAAGCCCGATTTCTTTTAACTCTTCTGCCATTAATGAGTAAAGCTTTTATCTCTTTTTCTTGTTTGGAACTTGAAAAAAAAAAACCAAGGGGAGGAGCATGTCTCATGTCTGTACGATACCTGGTTAAGAAAAGACACTAAAACATTGTCAACATGCCTATGTTTTTTTTTTAATAATTAATATCAAGAAATATAAAGTAATTAGATTACCAATTTACCAATGTGTTTTTATGTAAATAAGATGTGTCCCGTATTCAATATGGTGAAAGTAGGGACTAAATTTATTCAAACCTTATTAAACTTTTAGGCATGGATAAGTAGTTTTTGTTAATGTGAGCTTGTTTTTTAGGTCCACTAAAGACTTGTATTAAAAAGATGTTATTTCTTATAAATTCAAGGATTTATTTGGAATACCTTCATAATTAGCTTTTTTTTTTTTAAGAAAAAGTATTTATACCTTACATTTTTAAAAACTTGTTATACATATATATAGTTGCACGATATTGAAAAGTGACTTTGTTAATTATAAATACTTTTTCTTTTTAGATTTTCGGTTAATCACTTTAAAATCATTTTTGGGCAACCTATCTTTCGGAAAAAAAAAACTAAATTGATTTAATTTTTAAATGATTTTTATTTATTAAGATTTTTTAAAAAAAATATATTTTTGATCCTAAATTCCAGATAAACTATTACAAGCACATTTTAAATTATTAACTTTTTCGAAAGTGCTTATAGAAAAATTGATTTTGCTTAAAAAAACTTTTTTTTTTTGCTTAAGTTATTCCAAACACACTATAAGTTGTTTGTCATTTTTAATTTATATACGACTTTATTCACTCCATTAACATCATCAAGCTTAATCCATTTGAATAAATAATATAAAATTTTATGAAGGACATGATGATAAATCATATAGAAAAGAAGGAAAAAAAAAAGAATTAGTACATATGAATGAGTTATTTCATATGCTCTATGTAGAGCTAAAAAATATATAATATACTAATATATAAAGTTTAAACAAGGTTCTTTGGATCTATAAAATAGTGTAAAAAGAAGGAAAGGGGAGAGTATGGCCCCTAAGCATTTAAATAGTTTTCCTTTGCCCTAAATTTTAGAAAGCAAATATTCTCCTGTTCCAATGTTTTGTCTTCTTCTGAAAACCCCCACCTTTACATCTCCTACTTTAAACCCTTCTTTTAAGGGCTGTGCCCCAAAAAGACTAAAAAATCAGATCTTTAATTTTTAATATATTCAAAGTGGAATATTATTAATTAGCTAGCGTTGTCAACGAGTTAACAATTATTAACTCATAGGTAACTAAATAATAATCTGCTTTTTATTTTCAATTATGGTTTAAAATTAAAACTCATTCACCTTACTATTAATATCCTTCTTTTAGATCTTGTAAGAAGAATCTTTTAAATTCTCAACCAAATTTCAAATACTTTCCCAAACTTGTCATTTTAAACTTTCGTTCAAATTGATTTTTCATTTTAATCCAAACAAACTTAACTTTCAAAAACGGAATCATTGTTGAACGGACTCTAAATAATACGACGGGTTATTTTCCCGCACGCTCGCACACTTATAAAATTAAAAAGCATCTTCCTGCAGGAAAGAAGAGACATCTAAAAGCTGGGTGGTACTCTAAGGGATACTGTTGGTGCAATTGCTCATAGAAAGAAGCTAAAAGATGAATGAGTAAAGAGGGAAAGGCAGAGAGAGTAATTGAGAGGGAAAAGTTACCACTTTGAAAACCCTAAAATCTAAAGAGGGGAAAACAAAAAAAAAACCTTCAGAATAAGTAACTGTATAAGCACAGCTTACCCATCTAGCTAAGTCCAATTAAAAGGATAATAAATGTCTGCAAAGTTGTTCTTGGTGAAATTTAATTAAAACCTGTAGCTGCCTCATAATCTGTCTACATGCATGTATTTACATTAAATTTTTACTGTTTTCCCTGGTTTGATCATTGATGATTCAAATGACATGCTGACTCAAAGTTTAAATTTTATTTTTGAGTATCTAAAATTTTGCTTTTATATGAACCTAACATCAACATGCTCATTTATCTAATTAGTAAACATCTTGGTAAAGAAGTATTAATCAAACTATATATATTAGGTTAAATGTTAGATTTCTTAATCAAATTGGAGTTTGTTTTTGGATGATTAATGAAAAAATAATACTAAGACATTTTGAACCATTTAAAAAGATTCAATTTATGTCAACTTAAGTATAATTTAAAGTTAGAGATTTGAATCCTCACATTGTACGTTAGTCAGGAACTTAAAGTTTTAGTGATTTGACATCATAGTATTAAAATACAAAATCTTGAACTCCGTTTAATATGAATAGTTTACGTGTAGGATTTTGTGGATCAAATTAACATTGAATTCGTACATGAAGTGATGAAGAGTGAAAAAAAAAAAAAAAAGGTAAAACATGCAAAAGAGAGAAAATTTACAATAAGGTAAATATTTTGAGACCGAGACTTTATTATTTTAAGGGGAGGAATCTTTCCAGTACAACAGATCAGAAAGTGAGATTAAAGGAATTAAAAGTTTATAATGCGACTTACATTAATATATACCTAGAAATACAGCAAGCTTTAGTGGGAAAATGAATGTTTTTTTAGTATAACATGAGAAGTTGCTGCTAAGATAAGTAAAGGGGCAAAAAAGGTAAAAGATCTCTATAAAAAAGAAGAAAAGCTTTAAAGAATAAAAAGATATAAATAGTCAAATATATATTTAAAAAAAAAATACCAATGAATGAATTTAAGGCATATTAATGTACAAAATGTGCAGATATAGGAGAGAGGGCTTGCCCATACTCTGATCTCACATTCTCCATCAACTTTTTAGGCTGATGTGATCCTTAGTGGGCCTCATCAAATTATTATAGGTCTTTTTCTTTAAGGTGAATCATACAATTAATTAATTAACTTATTTATCTTTGAATTATTATACCCCTTTTCCTAAGGTGAATCATAACTAATTAACTTATATCTTTTTAATTCTCTCTCATTAGACTCACAATCAAGAGGCACATATTAGAGAATCACGAGATATTCACAGAAAAAGGTCAATATAAATGTACCTCAAATAATTAAATATTACTCAATGGTAAGTTTGATTTTTTTTCTTTTTTCTCTCTCGTGATAAATTAAAAATATACTAATAAATATAGATTTTTAATGAACTTGAAAATGAACTCATTCTGGTTTATTTATTATCTTTTTTTTAAGAAAATAAATATTATAACGCCACACGAGCAAAGGAAAACAGGTCAAAATCGACAACATACAAATCCAACCCAGCACATGGTTTTAATATAGAAGGAGAGGGAAAAAAACTAAAAGAAAGAAACAAATGAGTGTTGAACATTATATTTTATGAAAAATTAGATAGACATATTCTTAAGAATATCTGAGGGTGGTAATAAGTGTGTGATCTAGGTAATACATCAAATTGTCTACTATTCTGAACTAAAATGATTTCTTTCTCTTCTAAATCTCAATTAATTCAATTTGAAATTAGTGCACAAAGATATAAGGTAATTTTTTCAACATGCTCTTCATTTCTTAGTTCATAGTCTTCGCAGTAGTTTCATTGATGTTACCTACCAAATAAAAGTTTGTTCGAATAGACCATGAATATGTATGTTATTTTATACAATATAATATATAGTTGGTAGGTTTAGAAAGTAATAAATTTGCTGCTTGCCACTTGGGTGGTATGGGTGTGACACAAAATTCAAATCTTTCAATAGCATCATAATCAAAGTTTTGAAACAAAAGGGTCATTGCTCCATGGCCCTCATACCCCCACATGAATTGTAATAGCCTAGATTTGCCTTTGCCTATATATATCGATCCAAAAATTGGCTCTTTAATTTAGATCATATTCAATAATGATTATACATATGTATATATTCTCAGCTTCATGTAAACAAAAATGTTTACTTGATTCATGACGATTCGTAGTTCTTTTGCATTGTAACCCTTAAACATGCGTGAAGAGTTTCACCTCTCTCTTCTTCAAATTTTCTTTCTTGAATTTTAATCTGAATTTAAACTAAAGTTTGTTTGTGATTAGGTCTTGAATCTTAACATATTCTCTTTTTCTTTCTCTCATTTAAAGATTTATAATTAATCCTAATTCATATTTGTTTCCGATTGATGTTTATAGAATATGTTTTTTCCTCGAAAAAAGCGTGCGGTGGGGAGCTAGAAGTTACATTATAAAGCAAAGCTTACACTTTTTGCCAAGTAAGTTCAAATCAGAAAATTTTGTGTAAGAAATGCGCGAGTCAAATTTACCTTGAAAAGTTGCTGTGTCCTCGAACCCACAGAAACTATTAATATAATCAAATTAATTCTTTCCTTTTCTTATTATCTCCAAACTGAAAAAATATATATATGTACTCCACTCATCGAGAGCAAGCGTGGCATAAAGGTAAATTTCTCCCTTGATTTGTTTTTCTTTTACATTATTCTCTCTTTTCGTTTTGGTTTTGATTCTCTTAAAATTGACAATAATTTTTTAAAAAAATGATAAAATTTCAATCCCAAGCTATATATAGGAGTAATATGTCATATCAAGGACCAATTCGAAGGACAATTGCTCGAATTAAATATATAAGAATATGGTAATATGATGCTTTTAATAGTTAAAATAAAATGTGGGCTTTGATTTTTATTTATTTTCACTTAAAATTTACTTGAGAAATTTAGATATTTATTTCGGCCTTCAAGGCTAGACTTTGCACGTGGCTTGAGAGTTGCTGGGAGAGAACAACTTTTAATGCATGCTACTAACAATGATGGCTATGGGGCACTCTTACAGAACATGAGGGGCTCTGTGGATAATAAAATTATGTCCACATAATTCCCAATCTTCAACTTCAAAGGTCCACAAATTTTTATGTTTTAAAAATAAAAAGGAAACGGTTTATATTATCTATTCTAGTTGTTATCTGAAACCTATCCTCAAGGCTTTTGACTCTACCTTAAATCTTTAACATAGTAAAAGAAATTAAAATTATATTTTGAAAAAAATTGAATAACGAGTAGCATAAGATAAGCATAAAGTATAAGAGAGTTATCAATATTTCCCGTTTGAAATTAGGATCAATGAACTTTAGAGAACACACACATTGATATGCATGAACAACTCAATATTCCTTTGCATTCAACATTGAGAATATATTAAAAAAAAAAAGATTAAATTATAAGTTTAGTCTTTAAATTTTAATGTTGGCATCTAATAGGTCTCTAAATTTGAAATTTTGTATCTAATAGATCCTCAAATTTTAAAAATACAAAACAAGTCTCTAAGGTCCCGTTTGATAACTATATGGTTTTTTGTTTTTGGTTTTTGGTTTTTAAACTTATAAACACCACTTCCAACTCTAAATTTCTTTGTTTCTTCACCTATCTTCTTCCATGTTTTCAAAAACCAAGCCAATTTTTAAAAACTAAAAAGTAGTTTTCAAAAACTTGTTTTTGTTTTTAGAATTTGATTAGGAATTCAAGTATGTTTTTAACAAAAATGAAAACCATGGTGAGGAAATTTAAAGAAAACAAGCCTAATTTTCAAAAACCAAAAACCAAATGGTTATCAAACGGGGCTTAAACTTTTTACTGTGCATCTAATAGGTCCCTTGCAATATCTAATATTTTCTAAAATTAACAAATCTATATTGAACATGAAATTGAATTTTGTGTCTAATAGGACATAAGAGTTTAAATTTTGTATCTAATATGCTTGTAATCCTTTCTTTTTTTTTAATGTCTAATAGGTCAAGGACCAGAGGCAAAATTTAATTCTAAAAAAAAAAGACACATACAAGAAAATTTAACAACTCAGTAGACATAAAATTGAAATTTTAGAAACTTATTAGACATTGTTTTGATGTTTAATGAAGCGTTAGATACAAAATTGAAAGTTTATGAATCAATTAAATACTTTTTTAAAGTTTAAGACCTATTTGAATAATAATTAAAAAAAAAAGTTGAAGGACTAAACTTGTAATTTAGAGAGGTTGGGATGGGACGAAATTCTTATAATGACGGCATTAGTACTTAATCATAATCCAATATCTAAGGAGCAACAATGTTCATAAAATATATCTAAAAGATTAAATACACAGCTTGAACATTTGATTTTAATGTCAATTATTTCTATAGTTTCTATGTTAAAGCATAAAGTGTTCGAATTTACGTCACGCTATAGAAAATTATTGTTGGGAGATCGTAAATAATATCACGCAAAGGATTAAAAAGTCAATGATTTTAATCTTTCAGAAGACGGAATCAGGATATGACAGCAGAAAAACATAAGACACGATTAGTCGTCTAATACAATAATTATGAAGGAATAGATATTATTATCATGGAAATTGTAATATACTATTACTAACCGACGGATCGAAAAAAGGGAGAATTAAATTAAATTAAATCAAATTATATATATATAGAGAGAGAGATGAAACTGAAAGCGTGTGGTTGCTATCATTTCACTTAGCAAAGTCGTTGTGTTTTGAAAAGCCTTGGGATCGAAGGCAGCAGCTGGGTTTCTTAATCATATCGTAGAGGAAGTAATCATCTTCCTGTAATTGCAGATAATTCGAAAAAAGCCCTAATAGAAAATAAAGAGAAAGAGAGAGAGAGAGAGAGAGAGAAAGAGAATAAATAATTAAAGTTAGTCAGAGGGGTATGGGGATGAATAACCCCACGATCTCTCTTTCTTTCTTTTCAAGGCTACTTTAGTAAGGGGAGAGGTGCAAACTTAAAAAGAGTAAAGAAAGGAAAAAAAAGGAAAATTGGAGAAAAGTGAGGGGGGTAAAAGCAAAATATGATGTGGTTGTTGGTTGTGTTACCTGGGAATGAGCCTGTGGCTTTGTTTCAATGAAGAGATTCTTCCTAACACTTAGAACAAAGCTACTAGGGGGCCTTCCTTCAGCTGCTACTTGTTTTTGTGCCCTTATTACTTAGTTTTTTTTTTTGTTTTGATTTTCCCATCATCTTCTTCTCTTCTTGGGATTTTCAAGCTGCCTTTTATTCTTTTCTTTATATATATATATATATTTATTACTTGTCAACTTCACTCCTTGTGTATATGGAGTCTGCCGCTAATCTCCATCACCACCAGCATCAGCTTCAAGACCAGCTTCTTGTTCCTTCTTCTTCTTCTTCCTCTTTACCCATCATTCCATCTTGTTTTGGCCTTGCAAGCAGCCATGGCTGGACTCCCAATATCTCTCTGTAAGTTCTCTCTCTCGGATTTTTTTTTAGAATACGATACTACAAATATGGGGTAGGGATTTAAATTCTTCTGGACTCTGAGAGAAGGTTCCTGGTGTTTTGACCGTTAAACTATGCTCAAGTTATGGACAAGAAGTTTCTTTGCATTTTGGGGGCTAGGAGTTGAGATTTTCAGATATATGTTTTGACATGGGTGTTGAGAGCTTTTTCTTGAATTCTCTAGAAGTTGCATTTGGGAATTTATGTCATGGATATTTTGTTCTTTTTCAATTTAATTTGTGTGAGGCCCCCCTAAAAAAAAAAAAAGAGAGAAACTTTAACGGCTACGGATTGATTTACTCATATGCTTTTTAGCAACAATAATTGACATATTTCGAACTTCCCCAAGACCCCATTTAATTGCTATAATTATGGAAGCAAATTAGGGTTTGCAAATTTTCATTTTTCTTCTCCAGCTTAAGTAGGCTGCTGTTGTGGAAATTAATGTGGGAGATTTTGCTGTTGTGTTGTGGCAGGAATAATAATAATAATACTTGCAGCAACTACAACAACCCAAGAATATTCAATGGAGTAACTTCTTCACTTCCAAGTAGATCAGATTGTGGGCAGAAAAATACAAACAGTCTATTAACTACTTCTCCAACTCTCAACAGTTCAATGCTTCAAGATTTGGGGTTTCAATGGAGTGGTGTAAATTCAGGCAACTTTTTCTCTCAATCTCTCCATGACCCACAAGCTGAAAAAATCAAAGAAGAAATTTCCCCAGCTGCTGAATCTTTCCCCAAATTCACAGAAATGTTGAACAACCCTTCATGTACAAATCAAGATCTCGATCATTTTCCTTCCACAAATCACGTAAAGAATAATAACAACAACAATGATTCCGATCTGAATGATCTCAGCCACAAGCTCTTGATCAAAACCCTCATTTCGTCCGGCTGTCAGATCAACGGCGGTGATCATATCAAACCCGGAGAATTCTACAACTCTTCCAGATCAAGTAGAGGCCATTTCGCTCAAATTTACCCAAGTATTAATGTCTCTAATTGGAACCTCTCATCTCCGGCGCCGCCGTTCTCAAATTCCTTGGACTTGAACTTACAAACGCCGGCAGATTTGTTGGCCTCCGGCGGAAATTTCAGCCACTCACAGGATAATTTCGGTATTTTTAAAGAAACACTCTCGGATTTTCACGATCAGATCCAACCGCCGCCGCCCAGCCTCCCATGCATTCCAAGTAAAGTGAGTTCTTTCTCTCGAAATTAAAGTTTGAATTTTTTTTTTGTATTAAGATTAAGATTGTTGATTTAGAGAAATTCAAGTTGAGATTTTGGGCCTTAAAAAAAAAAGAGAAAGAAAGTGAAATGTCTTTACCATAAAATTAGAGCATGCAGTAGTAGTAAGAGAGCTGGGGGGGAGGGTTATTGAGGGCTGTCTTTTTGCAGCATGGAAGGTACTTTCAGCTTTATACATTTGTAATTGTAAATGCATCTGCTTTCCCAGTCAACTACTTTCCCTTTCTTTTTCTCTTTTACTTTCTTTTCTTTTTCAACTTTCTTTTCCATCCCCTAAACACTGATTCCTCTTCTCTCCACTTTTTTTTTCCCTTTCTTTTTGGATTCTTAAAGATGACACCATTCAGCAGTGAAGTAACTGAACCAAAACGACCTTGTAACTCCATGGAACCAAGGGTAAATCAACAATCTCCTCCTCTTAAGAAATCGCGATTGGACTCACGCGCTTCTTGCCCACCATTCAAGGTTTCAACACTGTAACTTCATCCTCCATTACATTTAAAGAAATTAAAAAAATTATTTACTCAATCAGTGCATGGTTTTTCTTTTTCTTCGCAGGTTAGAAAAGAGAAACTAGGTGATAGAATCGCAGCTCTTCAACAATTGGTGGCACCCTTTGGCAAGGTACTTATTTAACCTTAGAAAAATACTTAGCTGCATGCAGACCCATTAAAATCTTGACGGCTAAGAAAGATAATGGTAGGAATATCTCTTCTACATACTCGTATGCAGTCAAGTATTATTCTTAACCTTATACCATTTGTACATTAAATATATACTTTCGACTAAAACGTTATTAGGATAAAATGCTCGACTCAAAAATATAAAACTATAGGTCATATCGTCTTAATTTTATTTAATAATAATCTTTTGAATGATTTGACCTGGTGAGATTTTTGAATGACCAAACCTAGATACGTTGTAGAGTTTGTTGGCAGCTCTTTTTAGGATTGGATGCCTGTTTTGTTTGTTTGTTGTCCTTTAAAAACATAGGTTTTAGAATGACGTGTAATGCTTGCTGATGTTGCAGACAGACACAGCATCTGTGTTAATGGAGGCCATTGGATACATAAAATTCCTTCAAAATCAGGTCGAGGTATTTCTTTTTTCCCCCTCTTACTTCCCTTCTCTTCCCGTTTGAATCATGTCGTTTCAAAGAAACTAACCCTTTATAAAATTCCAGACGTTGAGCGTTCCATACATGAAGCCCTCCTGCAACAAAACCACCAAGCCGACACATCGGGTAAAAATAAATAAATAATAAAAGAAAAATATGATTTTCTTCTCTCTGAATTTAATTTGTTTATTATATTATTATATATTTTTCAGAGTTCGGTGGAGGATGGGAATGAAGGGCAGCCAAATCGAGACCTCCGAAGTAGAGGGCTGTGTTTGGTTCCATTGGGGTGCTTGTCCTACGTGACCGGCGACGGCGGCGGTGGCGGCGGAATTTGGCCTCCGCCGGGGTTTAATGGAGGAACTTCTTGATGAATATAATTAAATATATTTATCCCAAGATGAGTTTAAGAAAGATTCTCTAATTAAGGACTAAGGTTCTATGAATTAATGGAGCAAATTTGGTCAGTCTGTTTAAACCAATGGAGAGATACAGAAATGGACCAAGTTTGATCCATTAATATTAATCATTTCATGTATTGTTAATGATCCCTTGGATCCAACTTCACATTATTCTTATTTTGTGATCTGTCAATTATCCCATCACCCTCTTACTTTACCTTAGTCTTGTGCCTAGAACATTTTTCCTCCCTTGATGGTATTATTATTTAAAATCGATAGAGATAAAATTAGTGATAGAAAAGGTATATAACAAAATTTTTTTAATTTATTCTACAAATAAAACTTTATGTTATTTACATTAATACCTCGATTATATACTTATATATATTATTTAGTTTCGAATTCTCTTACCCATGTGTTATGAACAATCACACTTGTGATGATAAAATGAATTGTTTTCTTATGTATCTATTTGTTTCTACGATTACACAACATTAATGTTAATATTTCTAAATTTTTAAGTATTATTATAAATCGAAGTAGTATTAGTTGATAATGAACAAAATTTAATGTACCTATGAAATATAATATTTTTTATATTAAAATATGAAATTATGTTTATCTCAATTATTTACTCTATCTTCTGGTCCTAAATTGTGCTAACAAATTTAATGTTGTTAACGTACGTTTTACTAAATTTTAATAATTCAAGTTGGTTATAAATAAGCAAATAGATAACAATATTTAATTTGTGCATGAAGGACAAATACTACTATTAAACAAAATTTATACCTTAATTATCAGAATACATATGCATCATATATAATTATTTTATTCACTAACATAAGCATAGACCTAACTAGAAATAACTTTTTTCTTAAAAGTTGTGTGGTCAAATCCATGACCCTTGTTTCAATAATATATATTACTCGACTATCAGAATTATAGTAGATGGTAAATAAGACAGATGGAAAACAAATAATATAATAATTATATTATTCATGACTCACGAGTCATGGCACAACATATAACGATATCTAGTCAATTATATGTGCACAAAGGGCAACTGCTATTCAAAGTAAGATAAGAACTAGAAAACGAATGATAATAATATTACTCATGATACAGATTATTCCAAAAGGTATTCAAGGATAAATACTAACAAAAAGAATCACAATTTTTTAAATCGTCAACAATTATGTTTTCTAAAGAAAAACCAATAACAACATGAAAAAAAGATGTCTTTCCAAAAAAAATAACAATAATAAAAGAAAAGAAAAGAGAATGTTTTTTTTTTTTTTTTTTTTTTTCTTTCTTTCTTTCTTTTATTTAAGAAAAGGGAATGTTCCATTAAGAATAAGCTAATAACAATGATAAAAGGATGACTACACATTGACCAGTGTTCTAGAAGTGGACTCTAAGTTTTATTATTTTTATTTTTCATTCCTTATAAATAAAAACACATCAAACATATGAATGTTTAAATTCTAAACAAATTTTATACAAAATATTTAAAAGAAAATGCATTTGTTGGAAAACACATCATTTTGTATACAAATTGTTTAGGCCCGTTTGATAATCATTTCGGCCCTGTTTGATAACTATTTGGTTTTTGGTTTTTTATTTTTGAAAATTATGTTTGTTTTCTCCCAATTTTCATATCATGGTTTTCATCTTTGTTAAAGCACACACTTGAATTCTTAGCCAAATTTCAAAAACAAAAACAAGTTTTTGAAAACTACTTTTTTTAGTTTTCAAAACTTGACTTAGTTTTTTAAAATGTGAGAAGATGGTAGATGACAAAACAAGACTTATACGTTGTAATAGTATTTATAGGCTTAATTTTCAAAAACTAAAAACCAAAAACCAAATGGTTATCAAACGGACCTTCGTTTTTTGTTTTTTATTTTTTAAAATTAAGCCTATAAACACTATTTTTACCCACAAGCTTCTTTGTTTTTTATCTACATTCTTCCCTATGTTTTCAAAAACCGAGCCAATTTTTGAAAAAAAAAAAAGTAGTTTTCAAAAACTTGTTTTTGTTTTTGGAATTTGGCTAGGAACTCAAATGTCTCCTTAACAAAAATGAAAACCATTGTAGGAAGATTGAGAGAAAACAAGCACAATTTTCAAAAACAAAAAAAAAAACAAAAAAATGAAATGATTATCAAACGGGCCTTAGAATTTAAACACTCATATGTTTGGTTATATTTTCTCATAATTGTTTTTATACCTAAGTTATTATACACTTAAAAACTCTTTTTTTTTAAAAAAAAAAAATTGCTTTCAATTGTTTGCCTCAAAATGGTTTATGTTATGCTATTCAAAGTCATGCTCTAGTTGGTGGTGAAATATATTTTTGATATTTTTTTTTCAATTTGTTGAATAATTTTCTAAAGTTTTCATTTCATCATGATGTTGATTGTTGCATTGATTTTTTTTTCCAATTAAGTCTTATTGCCACGAAATGTTAAAATCATTGGCGAAATAATGATTTAGTGTGGGGTACAACTTTATGTCAATTGAGTTGCGGTCTAGTTGACATTTCATATGATAGTTTAGGAACTTTAATTACAAAAATCCATAAATTAGGGATAAGATCGAAACTTTTATTATATTAGAGACTAAAAGAGGGAGGGAAAAAAAACTCTAATGAGACTAAAACATATACTTGATTTGAAATATAAATGGAATTAAATTATAAGTTTTTGGCACATGAAAATTTAAAAAGAGGTGTATAAACTTTTAATCTCGTATTTAATAAGTCATTGAACTTTAAAAATGTATAATATATTTCTAAACTTTATATTTTGTATTTGATAAGTTTCTGACCTATTCAACAACTAAAAGAATAACAGATATTAGGTTTAATATAATCCTAAATTTTTAATATTATATACAATAGATTCCTTAATTTTAAAAAATTAAAAGATTTTTTTTTGGAAAAAAAATTAAAAGATTTATTAGACACAAGGTTAAAACTTCAAGAACTATATAGATACCAAGTTGAAAAAGTTATTATTATTATTATTATTATTTGTTTGAAATAAAGTTGAAAAAGTTACCAGACACATAATAAGTTTAGAAATCTATTAAAAATCGGTAGAGTTAAAGAAATTTATTAAATATAAAATTAGAATATAATTATACTAACCATTAAATCATCAAACTAATTATTTAAAATTAACATATATTTGATAGAAAGGATGATTTATCCCAACCGTCAATTATTAATGTCACATCCACTGAGCTGTCACCGCCGAAGTCTTTGAGAGTAGATATTTTAAGGGGAAATGGAATATAAAACTGATATTTTTCAGACCGCGGGGTAGCCTTATCCAAGAACGTTTCAGGACGATTGTAATACACGTGGCGCTGATCGGAACCCTTTGATCTGGCCCGCCGCCGTCGACGGTATAGAATATTTTATTTATGATGTAAGCCGCATGATTCCGCAGACCCAATTTTATCCGTCGCTTCGCTCTCCTTCCAAAAGGTCACAAACACCCTCCAACGATACTCTAATTTATTATTTGGCTTCTTCGCATTTTCGCCTGCATATTTGGATATATATTTTTTTTTTTAAGAAACATATTTGGATTATTTTTTTTTTTTGAAACAAGAAACATATTTGGATTATTATATATATATATATATATATATATATATATATATATATATATATATATATATTATTAAAGAAACATATACAAGCGACTTAATTCCTTTTAAAAAATTTAATGACTTTATTTCAAAAAAAAAAAAAAAATTGAATGACTTTTAGAAAATTGGAATCATCTTTGAATTGTGAAAAGTATTCATTTTTAGAAATAAATTGTGAAAAGTATTTATTTTTAAGAAATTGCTATTTTAGTTGGTTTGAGTGAAAAGATGAATTCAATTTTCTAAAAGTTATTCATTTTTTTGTCCTTAAAGGAAAAAAGTCGCCATTATAAGTATTCACAATTTATTAATTTCTAGAAAATAAATTGAAATATTTTTCACAATCTATGAACAAACACGTGGCTATCATGAGGTTTCTTTACAAAACTAATATAATTAATATAATGATAATAATCTTTTCAAAAAAAAAAAAATAATGATAATAATATAATGTATTGATTGGAAATCTACCTATTCTTCAAATCATATGATTGAAATTAATGGCTATAGTTTATTTTTTCTTTTTAAAAAATATTTTTTGAGATAAAGATAATGGGATCGACAACTTTATTCTATCCCCAATACAATTAGTAATAAAATTGATTGATTTTTATCTCTTAAGATGTAGCTAGGGATGGGATTGATGACGAAACTACTTTATTTTCATAATACATATATATATATATTTTATGTTCTAACAAATTAAATAAATTTATTCCCTTTAAAAAAATTAAATAAATTTATTAATTAAAGATATAAAAGATTGTTGTCGAGCATATTCTATATATTTGTACTTTTTTTTTAGTTTTACCTTCGTCTTTTTCTTCATCGATGCTCCGAGGGCCAGAATGGTAATTTAAATACCTATGAATGTATGAATAATTAAGCAATGGCGTGTGCTATGAGCAAAAGTCTTCATTCACACTCCCTTCTCTTCGAAGGATCCATTTATCTTCTTGCCTGTCTACCGTTCCTCCTTATCCGTTCATCTTGTCGGTCTTTTCCTTGCGAGTTCTTTTTATTTTTCCGTCAATTTTCTTCTTCGATCTGTATCGTTGATAATTTGTGAACTTAAATTTAGCAATCGATTCCGTGCTTGAAATTCAGATTTTGGATTCTAGAATTCCGGGATCGAGAATCTGGCGCGAATTGTTTTACCGGACGCTGTGATCGCCGATTTTTAGCGTACTATTCGGAGACTCCTGTTACGAGTTTCGGTCGTGATTCGGCCTAATTTTCGTATCTATAAAAGGTAATGGATCTTCAAACGCTTCCGAGTGTTAAGACTGATGATCAAGACCCACTTTATTTACCACTGACAATAATGATTAGATAATTCTGATAGGTAATGGAACACGTTGAATTCGACTTTTTGAATCTATTTAAACTAAGAGTCTGACTATTTTAATTTTCTTCGCCTGAATTTGGTTCACTTCAAATTTCAATTTCCTTTAATTGAAGACTTCAAGATTGTAGTGTTCACTAATTCTATGCGTTGGAATTGCCAATTCCTTTCGGAAATTCAGTTAGTGTCGTAATTTTTGTATTTTTTGGTTCAGATTGGGGATTGTGCTTACTGATTTTTTCTGATTATTTTCATTTGGGTGAATTGAAGGACGCGAGATGGGGTCGTTGCAAGGACCAGTTGTTTGCCCTACTATTCGTGCGAAGCAAGCAGGATTTTGTTCTCTGCCAATTAATCGTTCTTTATTGGCTTTTAGTTTTCGAAGAGGTGAATTATGGGGATTCACGGGGATCAACGGTTTGAATGCTAAGTTGCCAGCTATTTGTCACAAAGGTTGTGCTAGAAAATGCAAAACATTGCGTTGCAGCTTCAGTTCATCATCTGACGACAATGGAAGTACAGCAGAGAACTTCAACGAGAAGGATGAAGAGTACGTTGAATCAAGCGTGGTTGAGGCTGGTATGCTAAACTGATGGCCTAAATCATATGATTACGTTTTATTTTAATGAATCAAGTGTCTATAAATTAGTATTTATCTTTGATTACGCTGCAGTTTAAGTGATACATTATCTAAGTTATCTGATTAAAAATACTATAGGACCATTTGGGAATTTAATGCTTCTGTATTACTTTTTTTTTGAAAGGTAATGCTTCTGTATTTTAATTTCTATTTGGATGGTGCTATACTGCTATTAACTATGGAAATGTACTTTGATTTGTTTGTTCTGTATAGTTGAGGTGAAAAGTGGTGCGGATGGTTTCATGATTAAAATGAGGGATGGTAGGCACTTAAGGTGTGTTCATAACAACCCTCACGGTGGGCATCTGCCTGATTATGCTCCACATCCCGCAATTGTGTTGAAGATGGAAGATGGGACTGGTCTTCTTCTTCCCATAATCGTGTGTATGTATTAGTGGGTGATAGTTTCTAACATGAGCTTAATGTTATTGAACGAATTTGATTTTTTTTGTCCCCTGTCAACATTTGATCTTTTGCAGTGGAAATGCCGAGCGTGCTGCTAATGGCTGCTGTGCGCAATGTTCCAATTGTATGTTTTCTTTGTCTTCTCTTGAGACTGGATATAATTGCTTTGGAATCTGATATCTTAAAACTTGTGAAATTAAATTAGCAACATTCTATTCCATTGAAAAGGAATTTCTAACAGTTATTATTATTTGGTTCCAGGCCAGACCAACCATGTATCAAGTGGTAAAAGAGATGATTGACAAAATGGGTTATGAAGTATGTCTTGCTTCTTTTTATTCTATTTTTCCACCTTGTCTTTTGAGTTTACCCTGCAGTATACATGTGTTTTTAAAGCTTAGGTGGGAATTGGAATGTGGCCTCTTTCTGATGTAATCACGAATATTTATCTATCTATGCAGGTCAAACTTGTAAGGGTTACCAAGAGAGTGCACGAGGCATATTTTGCTCAGTTATACCTCTCAAAGGCATGTATTAATTTCTCCCTCTGAATTCTGTACCCTTCTCTTGGGTAAGTTTAAAAGATAAAATTTTTATATTTTTTCAGATTGGTTGTGAGACTGACTGCATCAGTTTTGATCTCCGACCTTCAGATGCAATAAACATTGCAGTTCGATGCAAGGTAACTTAAAAAGTTTCATGCCTACTTTTTCTTTGTTGAGTAGAGCTTAGGTCAAGTGCCTCTTTAAGTGGCAAAAAGTTTTTTTGAAATATTTCAGTTAGTACGAGGCATTGAATTGCCTGCTAAGTGCAGAAATATTATATTTTTTGGGCTTTTGGATAATTTGTTTATTTGATATTGGTTATAGAATGTCTCTAGTCATTTGTATAAGTTGAATTTAGATGTTTTTCAAATTTATGATTATGTGCTATGATTGCTGAATCATATTCCTTCTTGCAATTGATGCAGGTCCCCATTCAAGTGAACAAGTATCTTGCATACAGTGATGGTATGAGAGTTGTTGAAACTGGGAAGCTGTCAACCCAGACCCCTGCTACGGATGGCTTATTATTCACCGAACTGGATCGGTAATCAAATATTTTTGCAGTCTCACTTTCTGTAGTACATTTTGTTTTTGAAAAATATCTTTAGTATGAATTAATTTCTAAGAAACATGGACACGTGATAAGGTTATAATACAACATGGACAGGGCAATACTTTTGTTTCTAAAAGATTAGGACAGAGGATATATATAGTTTGAGGATTTTCTATGGACTTCATTAGTTTTCGCATTAATGAGCTAGCATTTTAAATTATGATGCATCCATTTAAGATAGAATATGTAACAGTAGAAGTTGAAGTGGCCAATAACTTATATATTCATGAAATGTCTTATATCAAAGGTTTTTTAATAAAAGTGCTTCCGTTTCCATACAATTCTCTAAATAATTCATTTTCTTAAAAGAAAAGAAAACTCAAAATAAAATGTTGGTGCTATTATATGCTTAAAGAATATTGATATGTATTCATTCTAATTTTTTTCATTTTCCTTCTTATTTTTGCCTATACATTTTAATTAATGAGCAAAACTATTGTAAACGATGTGATACTATAATTTATCTGTCAAGGACTCAAGGGTGTAAGCGTCCTATATATGTTGGATACAAAAATGTTATCAAACTGAAGTACTGTGCTTTATAGTTTAAGTTTGTACAATCTTTTTAGATAGGCATAGAATTTGATCTTAAGATTTGAACTGTGCATAACAAAGTTGTGTCTATTCACATCTTTTTCTTTTAGTGTGTGCAAGGAATAAGGGGCCATTAGTAGTCTGTTGACAGCAATTTGAGACTTCTGCTTCATTTGACAAGAGAAAAGGTTTAATTGATTCTTTTGTTTTCAGGCCTAGTGGTCAGCCTTGCGTTGAAGCCAAAGAGTTTAATCTAGTGAGGAATATGCTGATTGCTGCTGTTGAAGAACGCTATAGAGATGCTGGTACAATTCTTTTGCTCGATATGTGTTTTCTTTTTAAAAAAATTATAGTGCATGATCATTACACTTGTATTCATTTTTGAATGTTCTAAATTAATTTTATTTCTCTGGTGTTTGCATTCTTTATAATGTTTTATCACAAAGTTGTTGAACATGTTGACGTTAATGTGAAAATGACATACAATATAAAAAATCGAAATACCAAGAATAAGTAATTGCTTTATATCGGATGACCTTGTGGTGTTGTACTTTTCCATAAACAAACCAATAAAATGTCCGATGTCTTGGATAGTTCTGAAAAATCATCCAAGGTATCCCTCTGTTTAGACGAGTGCTGTTTAAGATAAAAACAAGCCCCATTTCTCCATCAACATGAGATTTTCCTCAGTGTTTGAGCAATTTAAATTTAGTTCTCATCTGTATTTCAGCTCAGTGGAGGGACAAGCTCAATCTGCTGAGGGCTAGGAAGAATTTGGCATAAGAGGTAGACAAAACTTATTATTCTTCTGTATTAACTGAAACGTTGATTGCATATCTTAAACTCTCTATATTCAATATTTCTGTTCCACCTTTCTTTGGTGGGAACAAGAGAATGGAGACTGAAGAATACTTGCCGTTTCAGTTGCTCCTGGAGAAAGCATACCTGTACATAGAACGGAATTGTTCGTGGCCGAGGTTGGTTTGTGTCGGTAAACTATTGCCTCTTGCCTCTTCTACTTGGCATTATGTATTTAGAAACTCTGTGAATATACATATCTATATATATGTGTAGATAGAACTCGTTGGTGTCAGTCGTCATATATGTGTTCTTTGTGATATGCATGACATAACCAATTCCTTCGATGCTTCACAATCACAATGGCAAATTTGAACAACATTGCCTATTTATCTCAGTCACTACTTACCAGACTTTGATGATATTAGAGGCAGTCTCTCGCTGCCAAGATTTTCTTTCAAGTCGTTGACCTAAATTTAGTATAACATGGTGTGTGTATGTATGTGCATATTTTATATATAAATGATTTCCTTCCAAGTCACTTAAACAGGAGAGAATTATAAATGAAGAAACGCCCAAGGGATGGGAAACTGGATATGGAATTGTTGTATTATTATTTAGATTCCGAAAAACAAATTTTCAAATTAAAGTTTGATCGATTATCTGTATGTTAATTTTCTTTAAAATCAATACTGAATATCAATAAGATGAAGATAATAATCGTTCATTAATCATGGATGGTGGATTGTTCATTCATAATAGACCTCTATTCTCTAAAAAGACGATGTTTGTTTATTCATTTGTTAATTGATAAACAAAGGTTAAACGTATATATTGTTTGTACTCTATTTAACATTTAACAAAGTAGCGTTTTTAAATGTTCTATAACAATTTGCGTCATTAAAAAATAAATAAATAAAAAACAATTTGCAATGGAAATACATTTAAATTAATAACTTGCTTATTTATTTTTCAAAAAAAAAAAATAACTTGCTTATTTATTACCAAAGTTGAGATTATAATGTTTAGTAACTTAACAAGTATGTCTATAAATGAACCTATGTCTATAAATGTTGAAAGCTTCATTTTGATTATTTGAAGAAGTTACTGTATGCGAAAGTGACGCTGCTGAAATCAAAATTAAAATGAGATGATAACAATATGGTAAAAATATGATCATTCACAATATATTATCAAATGACAACTGCAAATTTGGAAGATGGAATCCCATATCGAGAACCGACTAGAACTGTGAGCTTAGCTCCACTGAGTATAAATAACGACAATTATGAACCTGCGCAATAGCAGCGCGAAAGATTGAACTAGTCTCACCAATATGCAAAAAACCCGATCCAGATATGTAGTTCTCGGCCTCGCTTTCTAACGAGAGAAGGTCTCTACGATTCTTTTTACGAGGATTGTTTCTTGAAGCGTACGACAAACAGTTATTGATTCTTGTTCGTCGGGACATTCGATCTTGATCTGAGGAAATTTTTCTTTCAAATCCACTGGAACGGCTCGGCTTCTCTACCGATGTAAGTATGAATCTGTTTTTTCTTTCTTCTGTTTTAACTGCGTATGTATCTCTGCGAGACCGAGTAGATTTAGGTTCGGATTATGTCTGTGTTCTTGATGTTGAAGATTCTGTACTACCGCAAAGTCGATCGTAGTCTTATATGTTGTCTCGTTAATTCTGATAATCAAACTTTCTTGTTCCTTGAATATGAGAAATCACCTCAGTGATATATCACCAAAATAAGAAATCCTGCCTTCCGGACTTCAGTCAGCTTCTCGCTTTACTGCTACCATAATTTAGAACAAAACAAAAGAAAAGAACGGTTGATACAGATCAAAACTGGTTTAAACTGTAATGGATTTCATGGAGATGTTTTCCATGTTTTGAATTGGTGAACAAAAGTTAAAGAGTGAAAACTGGTGTTCTCTCTTATGAACCATATTATTAGGCTTGTTGACAGATCTGGCTTCTTGTAGTATCTTTCTCTGTTTAATTCTCTTGTATATTTTAGAGCAAAACCTGCGGAACCTCCATTCATTATCTAAAATAGTAAAGAAAATTCGATTCCGGGGATGCCTGTAGCATTTCGATACGGTAGGGGAGTATCATGCACAAGCTTGAAGAGTGAGTATAATGAATTTATTGCACCTGTACTATGAAAATGATTTTCAGTCGAGTATTGCTTGGATTAACAGGAGAGAAACATCCATTACGGAGAAGATGTGAAAGCAGAGAGTCTTAATTCGAAAACTGCGTAGCAAAATTCTAGTTGATTTTTAGGAGGATAACAATAGCAGCAAATCTAAGCTTTTCCTGCGTCTATACTGAGGTTTGGCGGTTGAGTTGTCTCTTGCTTGCCATGGAGGAATCGAATAAGGCCTTGAAGTGAACTTGTAACGTTGTCACTCTTCATTAGTTCTCCAGCTAATTCAGCAGGTGTTGCCTGAACTTTATTTAATAGCTCTTCAATTTCTTCAAAGAGGGAGTGTTCCTGAATTAATAGGTAATTATATGCCAGTATCTTGAAACCACTGAAGTCGCAGTAAGACATATGCAGGTGCAGATCCATGCGCCCAGGTCTCAACAATGCCGGATCCAGCCGCTCCACGTGGTTAGTGGTCAATACCACTATCCGCTCGTCTCCACAGCTCGACCATAGGCCATCAATGAAGTTCAATAACCCCGACAGAGTAATCTGATTGCAACAGACAATTTAAATAAGCTTCTTCCTCAATATGTCATGAAGCTTTAGATACAAAATATTTAGTTTCCAGCAGGTTAGGGACCTACCTTTTCATCCTCTACAGATTTGGTTTGATTTTCTGAATCTGAACTCCTATCTTGCAGCTCAATAGAACAATCAATGTCCTCAATTACTAATATTGAACAGCTTCCAGTGCCAATCAACAATCTTCTTAAATCTGAATTGCATTGGACTTCCCTCAGATCCATATCATAAATGTCAAACTTCAGATAGTTAGCCATGGCCGCAACCAAGCTTGATTTCCCTGTACCTGGTGGCCCATACAACAAATATCCACGTTTCCAAGCCTTTCCTACTCTTTTATAATACTCTTTCCTCTCAATGAAATTATTGAGATCGTCGATCAATGCCTTCTTAGTTTCAGGGTTCATGGCTATAGTGTCAAATGTCGCTGGATGATTGAGGTCGATTGAACCCCAATAATCAGTGCCACTATAATCTATTGTATGGAGCTTCACGGTCTTCTTCTCATCTTTAATGGCATTTGCTTCTCGCAGAATATGTGGAAGGTAGAATTTCAATGCCATATCCCTGTATTTTTTGTGAAAGCTTACCTCAAAGTGCCTAACATCTGACCGCTCAAGCGCATTGCCATCGCGGTTCTTATTTGAAATCGGCTTTTCAATACGCGAAGAAACCAAAACCCATTTGAATTTGACGCCTTCGTATATGTCCACCAGTTCTTGATTCCTATCTATGGTCACGGCCAATTGCTGCTCTTTCTCCGGCTTGTGGACCTTAATTCTTCGCGAGGATGAAGACAGTTTTGTGCCCAAGTAAACATTAGCAGCGTCAAACATCTGGTTGGCGGTAAGCCCGTCAAGTTCTTCGACGACGATGATCAGCTGGGAGGATAAACGGCTGGAGAAGTCATGGAGGCGCGCGAAGAAATAGTCTCGAACCGCGTCGGGAATTAGTTCGTTGTAGAAGGTTCGAAGGAGAACCACCGAGGCGGTGAGTGATGCCACCACCGATAGAATGGTCCTGGACGAAGGCAAGTTGTCATGAGGACTCCCCATCATTTTGCCGCCTGATGGAATATAGAGCTAACTGAGGAGATAACTTTTCCACGTCAAGCCGGAGAGATTTAGAGACCTTTTGGTCGTGGGTTGGAGTTGCTTGGTGAAAAAGAAAGCGAAGATTGTAGAGGTCAGTATGTTGAAACTAGAAACATCTTCAGCTGATTCGGGGCGTGGCAGTGGCTCGGCGCGGAGCTGTTAGAAATTGTGTTACGAATTACGATTGAAGAGCCCACGCATTGGAACCCCGCGGCGTACGAGAACAGATCCCTATGCGAATGGACAAACCTTTTGGTTTTGGGGCTTTTTTCTTGAGTTCAATAATATGTGGGGTGACTCGAGGTTACAAAACCAACCTTTTGACTGAGATCGTTATGGAAGGGATTTCTGCATTGAACCCTCCAAGCCCATTTATTTGAGGGTCCATGTCACTATATCTGAAGTGATGAGGGAGATGGCCCCACATCGTTCTTGTATTTTTTTTTTGTCTAAAAAAAAAAACATTCTTAATCTTTATATTTCACTTTTATATCGATCTTGTTCCTATACTTTGTGATGTTTCTTTTTTCAATGTCTATTTTATTATTAAAGCTTGTTAAGCATCCTTTTTTTTTATAGTGCTTGTTAAGCATCTTTTTCATCAATAAATATAGAAATCCAACGTTTAAATTATTTATAAATTTATAAATATGATAAATTAGCCTTATGATATTATTGAGCCATGAGTTTGTTTTGATTGACTTTTGAGGCATTCTTTTGGTTGAAGTATAGAGAGAAGTTTAAGACTAATTCTAAGTGCAACCCGAAATATTAACTGGATTTTGTAGTTTCTAAGATTGTAAAATTAATAATTTATTTTGGATTTCTATTATATTTCGATTAGTAGTTTGGATGTTTGATACACTTCAATGAAAAATAGATATAATTATATATTTCATAGAAGTATAAGATTCAAACCAAAGTTATAGTGTAGGGCATTGTAAGACATGGAAAGTGCCCCAAAAAAGCCATGACAAACTATGAATATATAACTATTTAGTTTGGGAGCTCATAAATCCTTAATAGCTTAGCTAGTAGCAATGAGCCTTAAATTTAGACTAATACTTCTATTCTCACTAGTCAATAGGAATGTTTCTACTCATCGGGTTTGATAGCTATTTGTTATTTAAAAGAACAAAAAAGTATATATTTTTTCCACTCTACTTTTGCATTAATTCTCCTACTTGTCAAAAACTTAATGGTAATTGACAAGAGATTCGAAGTTATTTTTCTCAAACTTATCCAAATAAGGACCGACCACACCTTTGGAAATTACTTTTACAAGGACAGAATTATTCATAAAACACATTTCCTAATCACTTAATGGAACAGTAACTATAAGCATCCTCAGTGATAAAATACCACAGACATCGCACATGTGGCATGTCTTGGGCAGATGACTTATGACATCTTTGCTCTCGTTCTTACCATCTTTCTTCTCATCTTTCTCCTCTTTTGCAGGCCCTACGCTCAAAATTGCAGCATACTTTCTGAATTTTCTTACCTTCTTGATGACCTTAACAGGATCAGCTTCGCCGACGACAGTGACCGTGTTTTTCGGTTGATCGAGGTCGACGACTTCATCACCCGCTGCCTGCACTTCCAACATGGCAGTTCCACTGACACTACAGTTTTCTGCAACGAAGAAGTGTCAGATTTTGCAGTACTTAAAGAGGGCCAAACAGTGTTCAATATGTACAAAAGCAAACGAAAGTAGAAGTACTGCAGTTTGTCAGTGTGTGTGTGGCTTTGACGGCACAAGAGAGGGCTGAGCCTCGTATTAATTGGCAACACTATAACATCACATAGAAATGAAGGAACGTTAGAAATTTGGAGTGCGGTGGAACCTTTGACATGGTTTTGGAAAAAGTGAGCCTGGTATCAAAGGAAGATACCGGTGTATCTCATATTGCTCAATATAAATTCTAGTAAACAAACATTGCTGAGTACTTTGATTTACAATTCATTTTATGTGCAGGACGGAAATAAAGTTTGGTCGAAAACTAAATGCGGTGACGGAGTTCGTTGGAGACTACTAAATTCCAACGACTGTTACTGATCATGAAGAATGTTTACATCCCAACCATGCATTTATTTCAGCATTACCTCTTACTTGGTGAAGTTAGTCAATGGAGCAACAGATAAAGCAGTAACAACTTGATCTGTGCAAGAAAATTTCCTTCGCCTGGTAAGTACAAATATCTAACACTTGAAATTCTCTTTTTCCTTTCTTTCTTTCGTGGAAACAATTTAACTGACACACCTTGCAAGAGGTCAGTTAAATTGTCACTAGAAAGTAGAAAGCTTTATTTCTTTTTTTTCTTATATGGTCTATTATATTTTTTATAATTTATTAATATTTTAAAAGTAAATAACTCATATTCTCATACTTTTATTTTTGCACCTTATCTATAAGTTGCTTCTAAGTTAGTTTTCTTATGTAGTCTACTGGTTTTTCATTCATTAATTTTATATTTAATAAGTAAATAAAATTCACTATTAATTTTTATTCAAGAGAAATATAAAATAAATAAACACGAATTTCTCTTTGGCATGGTCGATAATTCATTGATCATATTCGTTTGCCAAACCCGACTGCAGTTTGCAGTAACCTTGGGTGGTTTCGAAGAAAACGGAGAAATGCCAGTGACACCACTGTACAAAATTTTATTGGATTTATTCTCTCGGGTCGCATTTAATTCACTTTTATACACAAATATCTAGCCACCTCATTTTCTACTTTTATTTTTCTCTCCAAAACGTGATAGTTTTATTTTGATTTGATATTTTAAGTTAAATTACAAATTTAATCCACTTTTAAATTTGTGTTTAATAGATTTATGAAGTTAAAAAGTATCCAATAAGTCTTTAAACAATCAATTTTGTGTCTAGTTAGTTTTAAAACTTTTAAAAGTATAACAAATTTATGAATTTTCAAGTTTATGTCTAATAAATTTCTGATATATTCAACATGTTTTTAATTTTATATCTCAAGACGAAAATTTTAATTGTGTTTAACTAGTAGAAATTAAGTTTAAAAAATAGCAAATGGATTAAAGATTTCTATGGACATATTAAACATAAAATAAAACTTTCAATCATAAATTATTCTGTGACCATTTTATTATTCTTAAAAAAGGTACAAATTCCGTTTATTATTCTTTTCTTTTTTTTTTCCAGTCTCATTTTTGTTGCTGTCACATTATTTTCCCTTTCTAAATATTCTGTGACCATTTTATTCTCAATTATTAAACTATCTAAAACATTCTCTTTAAAATTTCACCTTTTTGTCTCTTTAACCTATATTTTTCTCTTTTCAAAAAAAAAAAAAAAAACCTATATTTCTCTGTTGAATACCTCATATCTCTCGTTTTTCTCTCTACAATTTCTCTCCCTAAACTTTTCTTCCTCTAATCTTACTATATCTTCTTCTAATTGCTCTCTATAAAATATTTTGAATTTTCTCTCTCAAACATGTCTTTTCCTCTCCCTAACTTTTTCCTTTTAAGATTTTTCTTAAAAACTAATCTAAAAATTTTCAAAGTAACTTTAAAATAACATTTATAATTACAAAAAATAAAATCATAATTTTTATAATTACTTTTTTGCAGAGACATTAGTGGACTCCACTGTGGAGACTGGAGTAGATCGGGTATAATGAAGAGTGAATAAAAAGAAGATAAAATGTATGAGACAGATTACTTTTTATTAGTGAGAAAAAAGTGTATAAAAAGAAGTTAGTAAAAGACTGCGTACAAAGTCGTACCGTGAGATTTAGTACAAAGGTTCAAAGCAAAAGTACCAATCAATTGCTTTTTTGTTCTTTGTAGCTGTGTAATGCGACTAAATATAAATATTTCAAGCAGAAAGTATTTTAGTCGTGATTTAAAATACTCCCACGCATGAGTAAAGCAAAACGATAAAATGCAGCCAAACATTTCAGCAGAAAATTAACAGCCTTTCAGAAATTCATCTCAAAAAAAAAAAAAAAAAAACAGACCATTCAAATCAATGTATGACCCATTCAGATCCCTGATAATAAAAACACTTCAAAATCCAACAATAGAAAAAACGAACCGTCATAGAGCTCTCCTTGAAATGGTCGCCAAATCCCTCTACAGAGCAAAACTCACGATAGTTCGTTTTGTCCCTTTCTCCTGCACTAGTGGAATTTTCCATCTCTAACGAAAACATATACTACATAGTTATTTATGAATTTCAAAACAAGGACACAGTAGAATTTTCCCCTCTTTTTTTATTTCTAGGCAAAGGTGTCATAGTGGATTCTAACGTACATTAATTTAAACCTTTTTTTAAAAAAGAAAAAATGGTCTTCGATCAGATGATACATACCCCAAATATTGTCAGCAGATATATGCCACGTATGAAGTCCATCCATGCTTTTGTTTGTCGTGAAGATTGGGATATACACAAGCTTCTGCATTGGACTTTGGTAAAACAGCAGACTAAATCTGCGCGAAAGAAAGCATCCAGCTTTGCATAAGAGCATCAAAGAAGTATAATAAGCCACGCGGGAAGAAGATAGTTGAATTGAAGATTAGTGAAGAAAACAGCACAAAACAATATTGCTAATAACAGCATGATAATTAGAATAAAAACAATGAATCACTAGTATACACTAAATAAATGTCCAATTCATGCTTACCAGGAAAGAAGTATGGCCACAAACTTTGGCATGTACTCTCAACGTGTTGTAAATTCACAAGCCATCTGGCCTGTAATAATTGTCTGCCTCTAGCTCTGTCACAAACATCTGAGTGTAGTTGCGAACTATTTTTTTGTCTTGTTCATAGTATTCTTCCATCTTCTTGAAAGGTTTTAGATCCAGGTCTATGAAATTCACCTAAAAGTTTAAGATAGGGTAGAGTTATTAGAAAAACACGAAGAAATCACCATAATAAGTTCGTGGATTCAAAAAGAACCCCGAATTAAACAATAGCATATGCATATTTGACATTTGTGATTCAAGCTATAGCTATTCATCACAGTTAAGACTTCAGACACATTTTATTAAGTATAGTAGACAATGGATTGATAAAGTACCCCAGAAGTTGATTCACACTGCATGGGAAATTGGAACTTTAATGGAAATAATGCAATTTTCCACGGATTTCATTGTTTTTAAATGCTAAGAAAAAGTGTCTTACAAAACGTTTATACATGCATACATATAGTTCAAATAACCTAGAAGTTAGCAGTTAAGTTGAAACTTTTAATTCAATAAAGACAAAGCAAATGAATTTTCAGAGGGCATCTACCTTGTAGTCAAAAGTTTGGTTGGTTGATTCAACAAATATGCTGTTGTATGTAGAGCCAGGACACTCGACGTGCCAAGGTCTAAATGTAATCATCAAACTACAGTCTTTAGCAGTTGCAGCTATTAAAAAGTTCCTCACGATCTCCAAGCTTTGATCAATATGGGCAGAATGTAAAGTGGCACATTTGTTCAACAATTCATCGTCATCCATATGTCTACAAACCAGGCAAGGCTCCGAAATAATGTCATAGTACGCATGAATAGCCCCTTCTATGTCAAAACTGTCAAGCTTTTGAACCTCAAGAAGACGATTCAGACAACCAGATTTATATACAGCCTCAGCAACAAGTAGTAGAAAACTCATTGTTCGAGATCCATTTTCTCTCTGGATAACGGATTGAAGAGCATCTTCAAATGCTTCCTCAATCACCAAATTAGTGTCAACAGCATAGCCACCCGATGCCCCAAGTATTAGGGAACCATTCAAGAAGACACGGAAATTATTCTGAGGGGTAGAGAAAAGATCTTTGACTGCCTTATATATCCGGTCCTGGGATCCAGAGAACAAATCTAGTGGATCGTAATCACTTAACTCAGATATCTGTTCCATAAATTGGATGCAATCAAGTTAAAAACTTAAAACTTTTCAGAAGAATTGTCAAGTAATTATATCGAAGTAAAGTAACAAAAGGCCAGATAGAGGCTCTTTTTCTTTGTGGTAGGCAGAAGATTAGACACTGAAAGTGTAGAATTGGGATCTGACACTTGGAATCACATTTTTAAGTAATACAGAAAAATAATTGATAGGAATCATAAGAACGATCTAGTTAATACCATAGAGACAAAAAGAGAAGCAAAATTACCTCGCCTTTCTGCAACTTCAGTGCTTGGTGCATCCTAAAACGAGTCACATTTTTCTTAATGGCATTTCTTTTGGTTATGAATCGTGAAGTTGGAAGAAATCCCCATTTCGGCTGATTTGGGGAAAAAACGAAAACAGATATTAAATAGAAAAATCACTTTCAAGGGAATAAAATGACCAAATAGGGGGAGGGGGCGATGAGAAGATGAAAATCATTAGGGAGCACCTTTATCTCGACAGATATGCAAAATTCACCTTCACCACCTAAAAACAAAGAAAGGTATACTGGTGATACTCTATTTAATAGAACGGAGCCTATTAGATATAAGTAGAGACTTCCAGATAAGTCTCTACTTATATCTAAAAGCTTTAAAAAATAAAAATAAATTACAAGCGAAGAAAATAATTCATGTATATTAAGATGATTGCTAGTTCTTGACAGTTGACTTGGTTGCCCTTTCAATTGCAAATACGCAATTTTAATTGTAAATTACATTCAAAGCTAATAGAAAAATCTCCTACCTCTTCTATGTTCTCTTTTCCAACTTTTTGCTCATGTTGTACAATGTTTTTCGCTCTAACTAATCTGTAAATAAAAAACATTATGGGAGCTATTTGAAGCTTTCTTCCTTGCTCCTAAGGAGTCTATCAGTTACCAAAAAACCAGTTACACAACAGAACAAGCTTCCTGCTAATAGATAATACAATGCAAGGGTAGTCCATGGCAACTTGGCAAGAAGCAAATGAGCAGACCTCCACAAACCATGAACATGCAAATAGTTGATAGATATTAGGTGTCTGAATTTTTAGTTGATTCAGCTGTTAGCTGGAGAATTTCTTGATAATTAGCACGTTTACTGTGTTAGAAAAAAGCTAGAAAGTCTGTATATATCATAGGCTTGTTTTAACATCAGCAGAAGAATAATAGCTAAAGAGAGCTTGAAGAAACTCTACCTTGTGGAAAAATAGAATGATCAGATTGAAGGAGGACAGAATCACGATGTATATTGACTCGTCCTGCACTAACTCTCCAAGCAGGACGCTGACCAAGAATGTTCTTCTCAATTGTCTCTAGGAATTCTCTCTTTACAAGGACATGGACCTACCAATATTGGTGAAAAACATGGTTAGAATTATTGATTTTGTTTTCTTAGAATATTGATTTTGTTTTCTTATAAAGACTTCAATTGTTCTACAATGAAGATGTAATCATTCTTGAGTTATCACTTTTGTAGTTTGACAATAACTATCATTAACTTAACAAGTGTGTATCTGTTAACTTAGCGAGTTACTTGTCAGTTGTCACAATTACATTTTCAAGAATATGATTTAGTTCGTTCTACGGAGTTATTAGCAGACCTCTAATCTAAGCAAGATTAGAATGAAATGAATATAGTAACATACCCCAGCATCAACATGTTTCGAATCCAATAACGGGATCATTACTTGCTGCACATAGATTTGACACGCAACATCATGATCCGTGCACGATAGGAGGTCCTCTACATCTCTCCACAGAAGGCGCTCATGCACGGACAAGGCCATTAGGTTCCGAACGCTAGCGCAGTGCGATCCATTTCTTGCAGCCTTTTGAATACGTATAATTTTCCCAAACTACGAATAAAATTAGCACAGAGATAAGCGGGGGCCACCAGTAGATTGAAGCGAGTCCAATTTCCAAACGAATAGAAAATTTCATCGATAATTCATTGTCTTACTCGAATACAAAAACAATTCATCAATTTCTTGAAATCTACCAACGAGAAAATATTTTAACAGAGCACTAAACGATCTAATGAAAGCAAAAAGAAAGAGCAAGAAATAGAACAGTGCTAATCGTACTTAAAGATGAAACAGAAAACCGCTGAAAACTGTTCAGGAGATTCTTTCACTAAACTTTAGAGAGAAAAGGAAAAAGAAAAAGAAAAAAAAGGAGTCAATGATCATCTCATTGGACATAAATATCAAGATAGACATACAAAAAGAGGAGAGGATCCAGTGTAAGCGAGGACAAGGTTAACAGCTCCTTCGCCTCTGTAAGTCCAATCAGCAGCATCCTTCTGCTCCAGAACGATTTCCATCCAGCAGATTTCCTCGCAGTCTAAAATTCAAACAATCAAAACTGTAAAATCAAGAGAAATGAACAGAACGGGAGAGAAAAAGAATTTGGAAGCTACATGCAACTGATCGGACCTTTGATAAGAATGCTTTGAGTAGAATGAAGTTCCGGTTCAATTAAAACCCTAACAACTGAGAAGACTAACGCCGATCAGCCACTCAGCTTTGTAAAAATGCACTTCAGAGCCGAAATTCAGGCGAAGACCTTCACCGGAAGAGAGAGCTTCCGCCTTGCAGACGAGTTTGGACTTCGAAATGACGGTGGAAGCATTGCTTCTGCAGACTCCAGCATTTATAATTTTACTCTACGAGAAAGCTCGAAGACTCGTTCACCATAAGAAACGTGGAAAGCTTTTCAAGTAGTAGTGTTGGCCCCACACTTATTTTTGTTTTTAAATAAACTGTAACTTCTCAGTTTCCACTTTCCAGTAATATTTTTATTTCAAGTTTGTTTTAGGTTAAATTACCTTAATCTCTTGAATAATTCTAAATTTCTTATTTAATCTTTTAGATAGATTTCAACTTGATGATTATTTTTTAAAATTTGTCAATAACGTCTTTCTAAAAATAATCTGACTTTTTAATAGAAAGCTGATATAAACATTTGAATTATTATTTCATTAGTGTATTTAAACATGCTGAAATGACCTCTTGTCAAGTTAATTTGATTCGATGTAGGATGAATATAGAATTTGGAAGCATGCACAAGGAAATGATGTTTTTATTGTTTGTTTCGAGTTCAACAACATTTGGTGTCAAGAGATTCGAACCTCTAATCTTTCTATCAATGACACATGTCAATTATCACTAAGCTATGTTCACTTTGGTCGAAATGATGCATGTATGTTTCTTATTATCATACAAAGGATTTGAACACACAGAAACCTAATTGTTTATCAAGGTTTGAAATTAACAGTAGCAATTAACTTTCAGATTTGAGAATTTCAACTATCTCAAGAGATGAGATATACTAATTAGTATAGATACTAGATGAGAGGTGAGATCCATTGCTAAGAACAATACTTTGTTGCATACTGGTGTGTAGGAACCACTATTAAAATGATGATAACTAAGAGAGAGAGGTAGAAAATAAGAATTTTTTTCTCTTCCTAGTTATCAACATTTTAATGGTGGTGTAGGAAGATATTGACATATTGGTATGCAATCAAGTATTGTCCCACAGCTAATCAACTGATGGAAACTGAATACATATGCGACTTGGACTTTTGAGGTTGGTTGTGGTGGCATCAGGTGGATGGTTCGAGATTCAACTGAGGAGACCATTTGTGTTGGGCATAAATGTATTCATGAGAGATGGACGACCCAAAATATTGAAAACATAGCTATGATAGAGGGCCTAAAAGCAATTAAGGGCAATTCAACACCTTTGCTAGTTGGATAGACTTCAAAGCATAGAGTGTATGTCTTAAGAAATTCTAGAATAATGTTAAAATGTTGAGGACTAATTGAGAGGAATTAAGATGCTCTTGCTTTTACCTTCAGGACCAATCATGCGTTTAAAGAGGTCAAGCAACTATGTGAACTAAGTCAATCATAACAAAGGTGAAGGAAAAATGAACAAAAACTCAATGCATGGGGTCATATGATGCTTACGAGAAGAAATTGATGGAGATTTGTGCTAGGAAATTTACTATTGTAATTTTTGTTAGCAAAGTTTATTTGAGGTGTTTATGTTTGAGTCATTGATATAATTTTAGTTAAGATTCTTATTTAACTATTTCTTTTTAAGTTATTTGGAACATTATACTCATGGGTGGACCGGTAAGCTTTTAACTAATTAGTTAAACATACCATGTTCAAATGGTAAATGAGATGTTGTAGGTAGTTGGTTTTTTTTTTTTTTTTTTTTAATGAATTTTACTATATTTGATGATTGAGATTTGTCACCATTTTGCACTTCTTGATTTAGGATTACATGTTTGAGCATTCAAAGTCTATGGAGTGCTCAAATCATGAGGGGGGAATAGTTCTCTTTACCTCATGGTGTTTCATCACAAGGAAACCTTTTCTAAATCTCCCTTGGACTTGTGCTAAATTGATTTTTTGGAGTTTTAATATTTGATAATTAGGGGTTCACAGGATTTCTAATCTTAAATCACTAGGTTTTCGTATCACTAACCTAGAAACTCTTCTGCATATTTAGCTATGTTTTAAAGCAAATATCTTTAGTGATCAATTTGGTTTTACTTAAGGTCGTCACAATGAAGCTGACATTTTGAAAGTATCTCGATTTTGTATCTAAGGTTATTAGAGGCATACAAATTTTAAGATGTACATCCGAAAATTATAGTAGCCTGTCATTGAATAATTTTTTGAGGTGGAAGGCACGTCAAAATAAACAAATAACATAAAAGATAATTGTATCCTAACTAAATTGACTAGTTTTTTTTTTAAAAAAAAAAAAAAAAAAATTAGTACAAATGAATTTGATTACACATAATTTATACAAAAACATTTGGATGTGTTTGGGTTTAGAACGATTCTGGTTGGTGGTTCGATCTCGCATATGAAGAAAACCAACCACATATTCGGTCGTTTGTAGGTTTGAAAATGTTGGATCGAATATGGTCGAGCCGACCTATAATATTTATTTGTATTAAGAATCAAAATATTATAAAAAATTGTAAGTAGTTCACATATATGGCTTTATAATCCATACAGAGTTTAAAATACAATCTAATTCTTTTGTCGTGTCCAAACAAGAAAATTAGATTGCATTTTCTCCGTCCTTACCGAGAGTTGATACTTAATACGCTAGTGTAAGACAACTTGTACCATATCAATTATATATATGGTTTACCTAGGGTGCATTATTCACAATATATATGATAGGATGGTTCGGCTTCGATTTGACAGTTGAACTAAACCGAACCGATTACACCCCTAATTAAACCTATTTATATGTCAAGTAAGGGTCAAACAAAATATAACTTAGTGGTGAAGACAGCTACGCGTATTCTCTAAGGTTAACAGTTTGATTTCCACCCTCTGATTTTCTTCTTAGCTAAAAAAATTTGTCATGTTCACTCAAGAGAATTAAATTGTATTTTTCCTTCTTACTGAAAGTTGATACCTAATACGTCGATATAAGACAACTTGTACCCTATCAATTATATATAGTTTACGTATGGCGCATTATCCGCCACATCTTCTATTACAAGCTAACACTTTTATGATTGCTTTCTATATTTCCGTATATTCCAAACTATCAAAGTCGTTCAATTCAGATCAAACTTATTCATTTTCTCCTGTTTTTTCTTCCTCTTGATATTATTACAACTTGAGGATATCATATAACTATATGCATGCCAGGATGAAGGATCTACTAATATAAATGTGTAAAATAATTAAAACGAAATTAATTATTATTCTTATTAAAACGAATATACAGCAAGTCGCAACAACTTGCAACTTTTTTATTTGAGTACAAGTTGCAACTTCTTTTTTCGTCTCAAAATAAATTTGCACTTTCCTTTTTCTTTTCTTTTAATTTTTTAATTTTTTAATTTTTATTTTATTATTATTTTTTTTTTTTTATAAATTTTAGTGCTAACAAGTAAAAGCTCCCAACCATCCATTTTATTCTATCTTCAATGTTTAAAATATAATTATCTCTAGTTTTCCACTTTGAATGAAGCAAATGACTTTCAAACGGATTAAACAAACCCATTTTAGATCTAAAAAGAATCGAATTATAAAGTACCAAAGTCTGTGGTGGATGTGGATGCCAAACTATTATTCGAGAATAATTTATTCTGCAGAAGTCGATGGAATAAAACATTAGAATAATTTCAAAAAAAAATAAGAAAATAATAATAATAACCGAGAATGGAAGCTTTTTTTTTTTTTTTTTTTTTTTTTTTTGAGAATGAGAATGGAAGCTTTTAATTGTTTCTCTCTCACATTTACAATTCTATCAGGTTTCAAATTTGAACAGAGTTACTTTTGGGTGAATTTAGGTTGACTTTGAAAACACTTTTTCTTTTTCTATAATCGTTTTTCTGACGTCTTCAAAAGTTCTTCATTATTTTTATCCGTTTGTATTTTTCTTTTTCACACCTTCCAAAAATCATCTCAAACAAGCTGAGATATAAATATGTTGTGCACAGGGGCGCACATATCTTGCTGTTAAACAGTATATTAATTGTGTGATAATACAATGTTAGGTATATGTTGAAAGCCTTAGTACACTTTATAAAATTCTATGGTACAGTAACTTGAAAAATCTCAATATCCACTCTAAATTAAATAGATTAAATAGAGTAAATGGAAACTAGATAATTTTTTTTTTTTTCAATAAGATGTGGAAATGAAAGATTTGAATTTTTTTAAGACAACGTAGTTGTCACTCTTATAATGATTAGATATATTAGGAAAGAACATTTTTTTTTCTCTCGGGAATCTAACCGTGAAAATATCATAATATTTTTGTTAACTATAATGAATAATTTCTAGAAGAGAGGGAGAATGGAAGTTTCAATACTATCTCCAAAGAAAATCGTCTTTAGGAAACAAAAATAGATAGTGGGCCCGAATGTTGACGGCCCAAATTATGGCCCGGTCCAAAAAATCTAGTAGATAGGCCCATATATGGAAACTGATAGAGCCTAAATTTTTCTTAACATCTACTATAATATACCGGTCCAAAACTTTTATTAGAAAAAAAGAAGGTAGTTCTTATACATTTGCCTTCAAATGCTTGTTATATTGTTCATGTAGATAAACAAGAAAATGGGTAGGCTACTTTTTTTTTTTTTTTTACAACATGTAGGGGTGGAGAGACTCGAACCACGGACTTCTTGGTCGTTAGTACAAGAGTTATGTCAGTTGAACTATGCTAATATTGGCAAGTGGGTAGGCTACTTGTTGTTAGATAAAGTATATTACTTTTAAAAAATATAATAACAATGACAAAATACATTTTATGTAAATTTCAAATATTAAAATAAAAATAAAATATCTAAAAATTTATAGATCAAAATTAAAATTAAAAAAATACAAAAATAAAAATGTGACTTAAACCAACTTGACCCATGCATGTTTCTTCTCCACTACACCTAAGAATCAACAACACGAAACTTTTGTTATAAATTATCCATTTTCTTTATCGAGCTTAGAAAAATGGGACAACAAAAATTCATCTCGTTTGTATTTTGGATACTGTTGTATAACCGTAAAAAATGTTGAAGTGACTAATTTTGGAAATTTAGAGACGTTGAGGACAATAAAATTATCAGAATTTACCATTTTTATCTAGTAACAATAATATACTTGGATGTTAAGAAAATATCTACTATAGGAAGATTGGTTAGAGAATTTTTTGGTAAAAATGCTAATCCCATGAGTTCATAAAGAGAGTATTTCATTTCAATCTTTTCTGATTTAATGTATTATTCTCATCTCATTACTAACCTCACATAAAGGATCCCATGGAGACTGGTTATGCATCCAACTTGTTCGATTTTTTTTCTTTTCGGAATATAACATTTGAAAAACTGATTCGAAGGCACATTGCACACATGTAATTTTTATTATATGATGAGGAACCAACCGATTCTGCATCATCATGAAGGAATGTAACAGTAAATCTCCTTAGTTCGATTCGCACACAGTGAAATTAAAGATATGTCTTTAAATCAAAATTCATCCCAACTTGTTGCATGCACTCATTATAATTGTTCTTTTTGCCATACTTCAAATTAAAGCCCAATCAAATTTTATTCTTTACTGTTGCCGACACTTAACCTGCGAATCTATGTCCATTATTGTTCCCTCGTTTTGTTTCTCCTAATTAAGATTATGACTTAGCTAATCATTCTTAAAAAACTTTAAGGAATTTTTTTTTTAATCTCCTACATAAATCATAAGAATAGGTTGCAATTAACATTTCAATATTTAGTTTGAGTTGTTGTCAACAAAAATATATAGAGAGAGAGTTATTACCTCCATTAAATTTTACTGTGTTATACACTTAAAAAAATAATAATAATTTACCGTTATAAATTTCACTAGTGGTTTTATTTAAGTATAACAACTTTACAAGATAAGTGTATGATTGCAACAACTTCACAAATTAGGGTGGTTTAAGTTTTAAGGATCAAGATTTTTTTTTTTCTTTCAATTTTATTGAAATGTACCTTTAGTTTACCTCTTGAATATTTGACCAACTAGTTTTTATCACTTTTTTAGTATTACAATTTAAATGGAAGGCATGAGGATTCCAATACCCTTCAATCTTTATATATAGGAGCTTATATTAACGCCTTTTTTTTTTTTGGTTAAGCTCTTTATGTTAAATTCTATAGTTTTTTGCCTATTGAATTTTATTTTTCCCAAGGAATTGTTTCAATGTTGTAATGTTATGTTTGATCCTTAAACTTATTTATTTATTTTTTTCGTTGACTGTATTTGTTTTTCTTTTTCACAACATTTGAGGTGGAGAATTTAAACACGACTTCTATCATTAGTACAAGTTTTATACTAGTTGAATTAGGTTCTTTTTGAAAAAAAAATACTAAAGAGTTTAAGAAGAAACTATAAGGATAGATTAACTAAAAAAAACATGACTTAAGAGAGTGATTGGTTCTCTCTCTTTCAGTCCATTGATTAAACTAAAGACTACCTTTTAATGATGTTTAACATTTTATCGCATAAAATTGACGTACTGCCTTTTTCCAAAAAAAATTAAAAACAAAAAAAAATGACATTTTGCTTCACTATCATCCAATTTTCAACATTTCCTAATATTTAGGATAAATTATTCTATACAACTTTTACTTGATTTCCTGACAGTTAGATTTAAAAACAAATTAAAAATTAAAAAAAGATTGTCCTTCGTCATGTGATGTAAGGGACGCACAAACCCATCCTAGAATAACAACCATTCAACTATTTCAAAGTAATAATAATAACAACAACAACCATTCAACCAAACCAACTCATCACAATTCAATATTTAAATAACATTTTTTTTCAACCACTTCTTTTTCTCCAACAATAGTCGCATTGGATTATGATACACCAAATAAAAGATGAGCCTTTAATATACAATTACAGGCCATATATTGACACGTATCAATTATTGAAGTTATCTCAATTTAATAGGTTTTTGTCTACAAATAAATTACAATGTGACCTAGCTACAAATAAGTACATATAATAAAATAAAAATATAGAAAGAAAAAAAAAATAAAATGAGAAGAATAGAAGATGTAAAGGTTGTATATGATCAAATTTGACAACTGCACAATAACAATAGATGAACAAAACTTCCTGAACACTCGAATGAGTTCAAAAAGTTGTTGAGGTGGTATGAATAACTTCAAAAGCACTTCAAAACACAAAATGTTGAATATGTTATTATTTTTTGTTGTTGTATAATTTAAATAATCAAAACTATTTAAATTTTCAACGGTTATGAATCTATTTTTTAGACATTAAATTTGTAATTAAATAATCCATTTGTCAATTAAAAAAAAAATCTATTTATACTCCTAAACTTTGGGGTTCTTTATATCACTTAAAACTCTAAACTAATAACTATGCATCAATTGAAATTGTAAATTTTCATAATTAAATCAATTTAGACCATATGTTATGAGTGGTTTTTCATTTTCTCGTATTTCTGTTATTTTCTCTCTTATTTAGAAAGAATTATGGTTTTTTTTTTCTACTCTGGTAGGATGTTGAGAAAAGAATATTTTATTTAGGTGATTTTGAGTTGATTTTAAACATAATCAAGTAAAAATAGTTATAAATCATCAATGAGCGTCTAAATATATTCATTACTAAAATTTAGAGTGTAAACAGATACTCTTTTAACATTATTAGTTTGAGTTTTCAAACTTTAATCCTATAAATTGATTTATAAAAATTAAATAATAATAACTAAAAAAAATCTCCACCACTCTCTTTCACATCAAAATCAAACAAAAAGTACCCACGTTCAAAAATGTGAGAGAGACGTTACATGGAAAGGAGAGAGTGTGAAAAAAAAAAGAAAAAGATACTTTTGATTTTTTTTTTTTTTTTTTTTTTTTTAAATATACTTCTGAAATCAATTCAGAAAAATGTGACCAGCGATGATAAGATTTATTGACAGTCACTAAGGTCAACTGTAGACGTGGCATTCGGTAATATTCTTTGAAGAAGAAAAACAAAAATAAAAACGAAGAATCAAAAAGTCGCATGAGTTTGGATCACATTTTATAGCACGTGTTTGGGCTTTAGCAAAACTTGCGTAATAAAAAATATATATACTTAATCAATAAAAAATAGTTTCCAATTTCTCTACTACATTTAGTTACGTGCTCCAAAATATTATTTTTAAGTTTCCATAATTTTTTTTTTTTTTTTTTTTGACAATAAGTTTCCATAATTATTTAAGAAGCATTTAGATTATTTGTTTTCTTATGTTTCTATTTCCAGTCAAGTCCTGAAATTTCTATACTTTTTTATTTTGTCTCTTTTTTTTTCAATATTTGTATTATCAAACAATTAACAAGACTGAAATCCGTTTGAAAACTTAAACCTAACTCTTTTCTCTCTATACATAGTACAACACAACGATGGAGAGATTCGAACACCTGTCTTCTTGATCAGGGATATATGCTGCTCAGATATGCTCCCTTCAATATTATTATTATTATTATTATTTTATTACAACTTTTATGCAGTTAAATTTCGTATATATAATAATTGAAGAATAATATGGTGCTTTTATTTTGAGAATAAAAGAGAACTGATTTAGAGGGCACTACCTAACTTTTAAAATGGGCATCTTCTTGTACAGGTTGGAGAAACTTGGCTTCCATTGAGATGCTTCGCAAATTTCAAGTTGTTGAATTGATTGATGCCATGATTTTTTTTTTTTTTTTTTTTGTCTTTTTTCTTTTAAGTTTAAAATGGCTGTTAGGACTTAGGAAGGATATATAGGTATTAAATATATATAAAATATTTGATTAAAGTAGAAGTTTTAGTCCCTAAATTTTCAGGTTTATGTCTAAAAGGTTTATAAACTTTAAAAAGTGTCTAGCTAATAGGTCTTGAACTTTCAATTTTGTGTTTAATAGATTCCTGAACTTTCACGTTTTGTCTAATAGGTCCATAAACTTTCAATTTTGAACTTTCAAGGTCGTATCAATTTAGTTTATGAACGTTAAAAAACTTTCAAATAAGTCCTCAAACTTTCAATTTTGTTTCCAATAAGTCTTTGAATTTTGAAAAGTATCTCATAGGTCCTTAAACTTTCACTTTGGTGTCCAATAGGTCCCTCGACTTTTAATTTTGTGTCTAATAAATCTTTGACCTATTCAACATTTTTTAAAATTCACAAGTCTACCAGATACAAAATTGAAAGTTTAGTCTCAATAGGCATAAAATTCAATTATATATATATATATATAGTAGATTGGTCAACTTTTAAAAATATCAAATATATTATATGGATCTATTAGACACAAAATTGAAAGTTTAGGAACCCATTAGAGATTTTTAAAGTTGAGGAACCTATTAGAAACAAAATTAAAAATTACGTATTAGAAACTTTTTAAAATCTAGGAACTAAACTTGTAATAAAACCCAGATAAAAACATCTCAACCCTAAATAATTACTGTCCACTATTATCCGTTGAACACAAATTAAATTTTTTTCTCCTCTCTAAGGTTATTCAATATAGGTTAAAAATTCAAAATTTTAACCATGATACAAGAATCGCCAACCCTGACCCAGTTCCCTCAATTAATTTCTCCACAACTATATCCTCTGGATATTTAGTGTTTGAATACAACCATAAATCCAAATGGTAATATTGGTAGCTAAGGAAATGTAACTTTCCCTACATGGAGTCCTCTACTTTCTTTCCAAAATCCTGTTCACGTAAAATGACAGAGCACAAGAAACAAACAATTTAAATAAAACTCTCTCGACATATATATATATATATATATATATATATATATATATATATATATATATATTCTGATTTCTGACAATATTAAATCACAACCACAATAATTTCCATTCTCAGAAATTATCTTCGTCGGTCGATGCCACGTGCCATTTTCCAATCTTCCTTCCCCACAAACGCAACGTTATAATTTCGCATCTGTTTATCACGTTTTCCTTTTTTTCAGCCTATAAATAAGCCCACAAATTCCACCATTTTCTTCACCAAATCAATTCAACTTCACAACTTAGTTTATTCATATATTTACTATCAAAAATAGATTTTAAAAAATGGAAGTTGCACAAATTCTCTGCATGAATAAAGGAGGTGGCGAAAGGAGCTACGCTCAAAACTCGTCCCTTCAGAGCAAAATCATATCCGACGCGAAGCGGATCACTGAGGAAGCGGTTGAGGCCATCATAAGCACTGCGCCACAAAGCATTGCCATTGCGGATTTGGGCTGCTCCTCCGGGCCCAACACCTTGCTTCTAATCTCCGACACGCTCAACCTTCTCTACGCCAAATGCAAACGCCTCGGCTACCCGCTGCCCGAAGTCTTGGTGTTCTTGAACGACCTCTTCAACAACGACTTCAACTACATATTCGGGTCGCTGCCGGATTTCCACCGCCGGCTCAAGGACGGCAACGGCGGCGAGGTGGGGCCGTGCTTCATCTCCGGCGTGCCGGGATCTTTCTACGGAAGGCTGTTTCCTAGAAACAGCGTGAATTTTGTGCACTCATCTTCAAGCCTCCATTGGCTGTCGAAGGTTCCAGAAGGTCTGGAAGGGGAAGGGAAAAGGAGGATTAATAAAGGGAAGCTTTATATTTCTCCGTCGAGCCCAGAGAGTGTGTTGGAGGCTTACGCTGCACAGTTTAGAAACGACTTTTCGACGTTAATAAAATCGCGTTCTGAAGAAATGATTTCTGGTGGGCGTATGGTTTTGTCTTTCATGGGAAGGCAGTCGATGGATCCCACGGCTGCAGGTAGCTGCTATCACTGGGAGCTCCTAGCTCAGGCTTTAACCACCTTGGCTTCTCAGGTATAATCAAAACCACAAAAAAAATTTATAATTTTTAAAAGTTTTCCAAGGTTCTATTCTGATCTATGAACTTTTTGGAAAGTTTAATATTTTCTTAGTTTGTAAACACACATTATTCACTCTATGTGGCTTTAGTGCTGTAAAGATTGATGTTTATGTCCAACAACATTAAAAAATTACTTAGGAATAAAATTTGATAACCATTTAGGCCACGTTTGATAACCATTTGGTTTTTTAAAATTAAGCTTATACAGACCTACTTTCACCTATAAGTTTCCTTGTTTTAATATCAATCTTCTTCCTTGTTTTCAAAAATCAAGTCCAATTTTGAAAAAAAAATAGTTTTCAAAAACTTGTGTTTGTTTTTAGAATTTGGCTAAGAATTCAAATGGATCCTTAATAAGGATGAAAGTCATGGTAGGGAATTTAGGAAAAAACAAACATAATTTTCAAAAACCAAAAACAAAAAACCAAATGGTTATCAAACAGGACCTTAGTTTTTGGTATTTGGGTTTTGAAAATGAAGCTTGTTTTCCCTCAAATTTCTTGGGATGGTTTTCAATTTTGTTGAGGTTACATTTGAAATGCCTAGTCAAATTCCAAAAATAAAAATAAAAAACCAAATGATTATCAAACGGAGCCGTAGTTTTCAAAAACTTGTTTTTGAATATGTACTTAACAAAGATGAAATTCGTTGTAAGGAATTTTGGAGAAAACAATGTATAACTTTCAAAAACCAAAAGCAAAAAATCAAATAATTATCAAATGGGCCTACATTTTTTTAGTTTTCAAAACTTGAATTGGTTTTTTAAAATATGGAAATAAGATAGATAACAAAACCAAAAAACTTGTGAAAGTGGTGTAAATTTCAAAAACTCTTTATCAAACAGGGCCTTAGAAAACATTTTTAAACTTTCAGAACTAATTGGTTATGGGCTTAACCAATTTTTGGTTAAAACACAGGGTGTAATTGAAGAGGAAAAAATAGACTCATTCAACGCACCGTACTATGCGCCATGTATGGAGGAAGTGAGGATAGAGACAGAGGAGGAAGGATCTTTCATTATAGATCGGTTCGAAGCATTCGAGGTGGAATGGGATGGCTTCGCCGGCGAGGCTGAGAGTGGACTCAAAGTTTTGTCGAGAGGACAGAGAGTGGCGAAGACCATAAGGGCTGTCGTCGAAACAATGTTGGATTCCCATTTTGGATTTGAACCAAATGTTATGGATGATTTGTTTGAGTGTTTTGGGACCATCGTTGAAGATTACTTGTCCAACAATACAACCAAGTATACCAATTTGGTTGTTTCTTTTGTCAAGAAATGATCTTATCAAAAAGGATCTTTGGAAACATATGGGGTCCAAAATAACATGTGAATGAAATTTATTTTCCGGTTTTGTAGACCAATGAATTCTTGGTGTGACATAACAAAACTTTGACTGCATACCAGTACGTAGAGATCTCCTTACATACTCCATTAAAATCTTAACAACTAAGAAAGAGGAAGGGAGAAAATGAGAAAAAAAAATTTATCTCTCTTAGTTGTCAACATTTTAATGGTGGTATGCACGGAGACCCCTACATACCATTAAGTTTTTTCCAACAAAAAAAATCAAAGAAATAAGAAACAATTGATGATGCTTCAAAATATTCAAAAAAATTCAAAATAGAAATTGGATTAAATATGAACTCTCCTTCCGTCTTTTCTTGAATAAAACTCATGATTATTCTTTTGCATAGGCAAATAAACTTCAAATTAATTTTAGATTTTAAAATTTATTAAAAGTACAAAAACTAAATTTAGACATTTTGGAAGTGTAGATAGTAAAATAGAATAAAGTCTCAAAATACAATATCATCTAAATTAGTATTTTAATTTTATATGTTTAAGCATCAATGGTTTGAAAAGTGTGTGGTTAAAAGTGGTAAAGTTTTTCTCAAAAAAAAAAAAAAAAAAAAAGTGGTAAAGTTGATTTTTTTTCCTCCTGTATTATTGGAATTTCTAATTACATAAATCTTTGTTTGCGGTGTGATGCTCAAAAATTTTTCTTTGAAATCTTTCTCTTCATAAGACCATAACAACTTAAGAGACAAACTGTGTCAACACATGTCTGGAAGTCGCTAAAGCAATTCTTGTCAACGTGCGCCACGAGTATATAATTAAAGACCACAAATTTTGACCGAGCGGAAATCTCCAGATCGACGCTGGTTTTCAATTCCCCGAAGCATTTCGTTGCTTACTACGCCCTTCCTCGTTTCTGGGTGTCTAGATATCCACCGTAAGCCTTTCCTCATTTGAACCTCGTCCTTGAACTTTAAGGCTATGCCATCCTAAGGTGCTGCTAAATGGAAGGATCTTATCAACGTCCATGAATGAAATCATAGATCGAACTGCCGAATCGGCAAAATTGAGTGCTATCATATAACTTTGTATCGACTAAGTTCACGAGTTGGAGATAAGCGGACTCGAACCGCTGACATCCGCCACAAGGTAAACCACTGCCTCTCAGTGAGACAAAAATTGAAAGACTTTTGGACAAAATTTATTGCACCATAAGGTCATCGACGAATTGAATTTTTGTCATAACGATGTATATATCTTAATCAATTGAACTATTGATTTATTGGATATACGTTGAGAACCATGAAAACGATTATTTATCAAAACAATAATAACTCATTTTGAATTTGGAGGACATATTATGGATGGTTTGTTCGAGGGTTATGGGGCCATTGTTGAAGATTATTTGTCCAAGAATACAACTAACTAAGAATACCAATTTGGTTGTTTATTCAAAAAAAAAACAAAAAAAAAAAAAAAAAACAAAAACAAAAAAAAAACAAAAACAAAACAAAACTAATTTGGTTGTTTATTTTGTCAATAAATGATTCGGATTTATGGTGGAAAGTAGGGTAAAAACGATGGAGTCCAATCCAAACTAGCATGTCAATGAAATCTATCTTTTAGTTTTTTTTTTTTTTTTTTTTTTTTGGAGAATAATATATCTTTTAGTTTGTAAACTAAATATTTGCTAATAAATTTGACAAACTAAAGTTAAAATTTGTATTTTTTTTTAATCTCACTCTTAATTAATGTTGAAATAATATACTCTATTTTGATCTTTAAATTTTGTAAAAAAGAAATTCAAAATTTCTCTACCCAACTTAACTTGGAAATGTAATTTTACTTTTTAGTTTTTATAATTTCCAATTTCATCCAAATGGATTTTAGACTTTGTTAAGCATTGCAAAATGTTTTTTATGTTAATTTTCATTTGAAGAATTGTAAAATGGGAAGAGAAGAAAGAAGGAAAAAGAAAGAAGAAAGAAGAAAGAAGAGAAAAAAAAAAACTCACAAGTCACAAACATTTCAATGTTATAAACGGTTGAATGATGTAGGGTTTTTTTTTTTTTTTTTTTTTTTGACGTGCAGGCGGGTGGAAGTAAACGATTGAATGATATGAGTTTTTTTTTAAACCTCAAACTTTTTGTTCGATGATACAAGTTTTATGCTAGTTGAGTTATACTACGAATGATATAATATTTCATCCCAGTCATAATGCCACCCACGTTTTTTTTTTAGTGGGGTTTACATACCAGTACCGAGGCAAAGTGGTTTATAATTGAATCATCAAACACTTAGCTACATCTGCATGCAAAACTTGTTCATTTATATTACCCATTGTGACCTTCAACATTTCATCTTTCATATATATGATGGGAAAAGTTGTTTTGGTTTGGGAGAATTAATGAGACTTCAAAGAAAAAAAGATGTCAATTGATTTTTGTTTAGATATTTATGATTTTTCGGAGACTTGTGTGATGTTTTAACTTAATTATGCATTTATTTCAGTGGGCTTGATTTTTTATATGGATTTGTTAGGTTGAGGGCTTACCTTTGATTATGATTTTTTATAATTATTTGGGTTATATATAAAATAAATCTAACTCAAAAAAATAGATAAAGCGAGTTTAGCTCAGTGGTAATTGGCATATACTTTTGATCAAGAGGTCAAAGGTTCAAATCCCTCACTCTAATGTTGATTTTTAAACAATCTTATAATCCCTCACTCTAATGTTGATTTTTAAACAATCTTATAATCCCTCACTCTAATGTTGATTTTTAAACAATCTTATTGTGATGACCTTGATAAGTACTAATAAAGAAAAACATTTTTTATAACTATTTTAAAAAAAAATAAAATTTCATAGTTAAAATGCTTAATTAAGTTGAGAGTAAAACAAAATATGTGGATCACATGCAATCGTGAAAAACGTTTTAAAGTGTTCCACACCTAATACATTGGATATTTTGAAAATTTTACTCCCTCTACTAATTAATCACGCAAGAAATCCAGGAAGACAATTATTTAGATAATAGCCAGGACCATAAGTGAGGAAATTTAATTTTCATATTTAAAATGCCTACTTTGGAACATTTCAAAGTGAGTAACTTCCACATAAAAAGGAAAAAGAAAAAGAAAATTAATGTGAGTCAAAACAAAACGTGACTCGATGCAATGTTGTGAAACGTATTAAAAGTCATACGTCTACGCAATATTAGGGGTTTTTTGTAAAAGTAAAAAAGAAAAAGAAAAAAATTAGAAAAAACGAATACTTTTAAAACTATTTCGGAAAAACATGTGCGACAGTTTGTCGTGTAGTGAGTCGATGGACGGCAAGAAGACGGAATGCGATGGAACGAGGGTTGTGTTTGACGGCGTTGGGTCGCGCATCTTGAAAAGGCGCTACTCTTCTTGAAATATTTCAGTGACCGGTCATGTCAGGTCACTTCGTGAAGGAAATGTGAAATGAATTCTCAAACCTACTGTTTTTAATCTTTTTTTTCTTCAAGGGCCATGCATTGTTTTAAATAAAAGTTTTCTTCTTCCTCACTTTTTGTTTAGAAATGGAGGCTGAGAAGCATTTCAGCTACAATTTTTTTTTTTTAATATATAACCAGTTTTCATATTCCCACTGACAGGAATTTTAAAATTAAAGAGTGATTGTTTTTTTGAAACAAAAATTAAAACAAGAATTTCTTTCTTTCTTTTTTTTTTTTTAACAACAACTTAGACAAGAATTTCAATCTTATAGAAACTTCAATTTTGATCCACATTCGTCGGCGGCTCATTTTAAAGCTCTCCCGTCATACTGGCTACTTTCTTCAACGTTTTTTTTTCTTCAGAAGATCGGTAATTTTTGTTACATTGTATTTTACGTCCATTATTTTTTTGTTTTAGCAGTTTTACTAATTTTGTTGTTTATATGAATTTTTGTTTTACGGGACAAACTCAACCAAAGAAATAAAAAAAGTTCTTAAAAATAATCCTTAATAAGATTCTCTTTTTTGTTATTTCTTATTAAAATAAACATGTAGCACTAGCACCTAAATTTTATTCTCATCTTTAATTTAGTCATTAAAATTTGTTTTTTTAATGTATATAATACACACACATATACTTGATAAATTAGTATAGATATCAAATTCAGAAGGTAAAGACAAAAATTAATAGTAAAATGATATGATTTATTTAGTTACTGATTAACATTAATGTATAATTAATAGTTCATAATATATATGAAGATAAAAAGTTTGAATATATATAATATATTAGAAATTGAAAAAAAAAATGAAACTTGTTTAATCAAGGGCAAAAAGAAGTTACCCTCACAACTTTCTTAAATTTAGAAAATGTGAAAATGTAAAAAATTATATTTAAAAGAATTGTAGAGAGTTATTTAAAAAAATTGCAAACTTTAAAATTTAAAAACATAATCATTACGTTATGATTAAGAATTTATAATAATCATTAAATTAAATAAAATAAATTTTAAAAATGGGTTGAAAACCGGTGATTTGACAAAGTAATATGAAAAACAATAAAATAAAAATAAAAAAAAGTATGTCACGCCTCTTGAAGAGGCGTGACACCCTATACAAGTGCTTGTTTTTTCTAAATTTTTTCATTTTTTATGTTATGTTTCCAAAAAACCCCAATATTAGATTAGGATTAAGTAGAGATCTTGACAGGTCCACTCCCCTATATCCATTACTCTCCCAACAAATTCACAACAAACAAGTCAAATACTAAATATAATAATTAGCTCAATAAGAAAAATTAAATTAATTCACAAGAAAGAAGTCAAATACTAAATATAATTAATTAGCTCAATATATAAGAAAAACTACTTAATGTGTGGTTATTATGATTAACAATATATGTGTATACCTACCCTAAGCCTTTTAAATGCATAATATAACAATAATCAGTAGTTTCGCTCTCCTACCATTTAAGAGGTTTTTTTCTTCTTCTTTTTTTCCTTAAAAAAGTTCTAAATGTGTGTGAAGCTCTTAATATATAATATAGGTTAAATTATAAGTCTAGTCCCTAAACTTTAAGAGTTGTGTCTAATAAGTCTTTAAATTTTCTACTTTGTATCTACTAATTCTTTAAAGTTTCAGTTTCATGTCTAATAAAATTATGACTTTATTAAAAAAAAATCACAGACTTAGACAAAAATAAATAAATAAATATTTAACCTGACATTTCAATTTTATGTCTAATGAATCTATAAATTTAAAAAAAAAAATCATATCGATAAAGATTTTACTAGATTAGAATAGAAAGTTAAAATGAGTTATTGAAAACCTAGACTCTTTTTTCCCTTAATAATTGAAGTTTATTAGAACTTAGGATGGGGTGTTGATAGGTTTTAAAAGAAAAATAAATAAATAAAGGGGTGTTGAAAACTTGAAAGTTAATAACTAATACCGGCCTCGTTTGATAACCATTTCGTTTTTTGTTTTTGGTTTTTGAAAATTAAGCTTATACACACCTACTTTCACTCATAGGTTTCTTTATTTTAGTATCAACCCTTCTTCCTTGTTTTAAAAAACCAAGTCCAATTTTGAAAAAAAAAAAAAAAAAAAAAAAAAAAAAAAAAAAAATTCAAAAACTTGTTTTTGTTTTTAGAATTTGGCTATGAATTCAAATGAATCCTTAACAAGGATGAAAGCCATGGTAGGAAATTTAGGAGAAAACAAGCATAATTTTCAAAAACCAAAAACAAAAAACGAAAGGGTTATCAAACGGGGCCTAAGGGTTTTCTCATTAAAATCATGATAACTAAGAAATAGAAAGGTAGAAAATGATGAAAAAAAATTATAAATTCCTACATACTAGCCAGGTATTGTCCAAAGTTAAAACGTTGTTTTTTATTCTTGGTTTATTGATTTTTCTTTTTTTTTTTTTTTGGAATGTGTGGTAGTGGTCAATTTATTTCTTGTTTTGACTTGTATTCGCTGTTTTATTTTTATATGAAATCTGGAAGCAAGAGACTGTTGCATGTCTGAATTGAATTCCCTACATGTCGGAGGTTGCGGGGAAGGGGAACGAAACATCCCAAAAAACAGTCTAAAATCATTTTTAAAAGAAGGAAAAAAAAAAACCCACACTTTTGTCCATTGCAATTCCAAGCCAATGCTTGTCAACGTGTTTGTCATTGCAATATATAATTTCCAAGACTTTCTAAACTTGTCCTTTTATCATCTCTAATGTAAACAATTCATATTTTCACACACGTTTTTCTTTTCTTTTTTTTTTTTTTTTTGGTTACAGAAATAAATTCTAGGGTAAATTGCAAAAACCACCCCTCAACTATTGTAATTGTTGCAATTTCACCCTTAAAGTATTAATTGTAAAAATTAAATCCCCCAACTTTCTTATTGGTAAAAATTGGGCCCATTTAGATTTTAAAAAATAGAAGAAAAGTTTGAATATGAGAAAAATATTATTTTTATTATTATTTTTCTTCTTTTTGAGTTTTTGTCATATTTCTCTCTCCTTCCCTATTCTTCCTTCTCTTTCCTCTCTCTCTGGTCTTCTTCTGCTTTCATTTTTTCTTCTTCTTTACCGGCGTCTGAACAGGGACCCACAACGTCTCTAATCGAGACCCACTGCTACTGTACAACCCGAGACCCACACCGACGCCGAACGGACCTCTGAATCGAGACCTACGAAACCCAGTGACCGCCGGCTGCGTTTTTCTTCCTTTCTGTGTTTTGGGTTTTTTCCCCCTCTCTCTGCTATGTTCAAAATCGTGAAATCCAGCCCTAATGGAAGAAGAAAGATCAAATTCCATAAACGCCTCTCTGCATATGAATAACTACTTAGATGCCCCTATTCTTTTTTAGGTTAAATTATAAGTTTAGTCCCAATTTGGTCTCTAATTATACCAATGTACGAGTCTCCATCTTTTCTTCATCACATCCTCTCCAACTTTCCATCTCATATTGTAAAGAAGAAGAAAGGTACGCATCCCAGTACTCAAGCTTCTTGGCTCAAGAAAGAGATGGAAAGTTGGAGAGGATGTGATGAAGAAAAAATGAAAGCAGAAGAAGACCAGAGAGAGAGGAAAGAGAAGGAAGAATAGGGAAGGAGAGAGAAATATGACAAAAACTCAAAAAGAAGAAAAATAATAATAAAAATAATATTTTTCTCATATTCAAACTTTTCTTCTATTTTTTAAAATCTAAATGGGCCCAATTTTTACCAATAAGAAAGTTGAGGGATTTAATTTTTACAATTAATACTTTAAGGGTGAAATTGCAACAATTACAATAGTTGAGGGGTGGTTTTTGCAATTTACCCTAAATTCTATAATCACAAACCATGATTAAAAGAAAGCTAAATGTTATTTTGTCATTCATTATAGCCTATATTTTCAAACGTCCATCTTTCTTCTCTTGACTTTGGTTCATTTTGGCCATATACTTTTATAATGTTCATTTTGGCTTCTAGACTTTTAAAAATGACCAATTTGGTCCCTTTATTTTTATTTTTTTCCTCATTTTTTTCAATCATAATTTTAGCATGATACTTCACTTACTAAATTTCTAGAAATATAGTTAAAATTTGAATTAAAGGGTTTTCATTGTGCATAAAATTCACACTTAAATTGTACAAATAGAGACCAAATTGATCATTTTTTAAATGTACAAAGATCAAAATGAATGTTTTGAAAGTACGGGGACCAAAATGAACCAAAACCAAAAGTATAAGAATCAAAAAGGTATTTAAATTGTAAAAATAAAATAAAATAAAGTGTGAATAGAAACTAGAATAAATATCATGAAAATCTAGTTTTTAATCACTTATATCCTCTGATTTATAGAATGTCATAAAGTAAAACAAATAAGAATCCACTCTAAAATGTTGAGATTTTGGGCACAACGTTAGTTAAAATAGTATTTCAAAATTTTCTTAACATAGTTCATACAAGTCCACGGCATATAAACATAGACTTTTTAAAAAGACTGGGAAGCAATTCTACAAATACATCCACGATCCATCTCGAAAAAAAAAAAAACAGAAACAAAAGCCAAAACAAAACTGACTGACCAACTAACTAATAAACCACCTATATATCCAAGAAATTTAGAAAAAGATAACCTTTACAATGGACTTTGTTGGTGTATCTTTTTTATCCTCGACTTTCAATTTCATCACATTGCACTTTAAACATAGACAAGTCTTGCTATATTTACCTCGAGCTCTACATAGGGTTCCAATTTTTATATTATGGTAGATTCTAAAAAGGTAATCTCATGCGAGTCTAATAAATTATAAAACATGTATTTGTTATGAAATTGAGAGTATCAAAAAAACCTTACAACTAGTTTTTTTTTCATCAATAAGTTTTGGCGGAATTATTCAATAACAATTTTTATACTAATCAAATTGAATATTATCCTAGGACTGATTTTCACTAAATTGGTAAGTTTTTTACATTATTTTTTTTTATTATTTTTTTGTTAAAATTACGAGGTGAATTGATAGAAATTGAATAGAGGTTAAAAACTAAAACATTTGTCTAAATTTGAAGTCTAATTTAATAAAATTGAAAATTTAGGGATAAAAATTGATTTTTTTTTTTTCTCCCTACGAGAATTAATTCCCTTAAAATGGAGAATTCCCCCAGAATCTTTTGTTATTATAGTTTTCCCAATCTACATTTTAAAATGATATCGGCATTTCAATTTCACCTATATAATTTATCTATTTTTTAAAATTTGGGTACCTTTTTAAAAAAGAAATTAAAATCAATTAAACGGACCTTTCAAGTTACAATAGATAAGGGCCCAAGCCCAAGGGAGAACAGAAAACAAGGCCCACTTCGCTTTAAAAATAGAAGGAATGGCATATTGAAGGTTCTTTTTCCTTGAACTAAAAACTAAGTTTTTTTTTTATTCCAATTATTATTATTATTATTTTTCTTTGAGTTCAACAACCAATTAAACTATGCTTGAGTCAGAAGACATGTTAAGGGACGGGCATGTTAAAGGTTCTGACCTCTTGGGTCGACTAATTGATATATGCTTAGATGTGCTATAGCACTTTGAAAATTATAAAGAAAGATGTTATCTCTAAATATTACATTAAGTTCAATCCATAATAACCATTTACCTAGGATTCAATATCCTAAGTAAAATTATAAAGAAAAATGTTATCTTTAAATATTACAATCCATAATGATCACTTACTTAAGATTTAATATCCTATGTGTTTCCTGACAACCAAATGTAGTAGGGTCAGACGGTTGTCTAATAAGATTAGTCGAGGTGCGTTCAAGCTAGCTGGACACTCACAGACATCCAAAAAAAAATATTACACTTTGTTCAAAACACCTTGCTTTTCTCATTTATCATAAAAATTTATGGATAGATTTGCTGTAAAATAAGTTTTTAAGAATGATGTGGGATCCATGAAATAAAATAATATATCATTAAATGACGTGTTAAAAGCCGAATAGAAAGAGTATATAACCCGAGCACTAGAAAAATTCCAGTGGATTTGACATAACTTTTAAAGTCATAAAAGTATTATCAATGGGTTAAATAAAACCTTACAAAAACCATATTATGTTTGGAAATTCAATGACTTATCAGACACGAATATAAAAGCTCAACTACGACCATCAAGCTTTTAGACTTGTCGCTCCCGAACCATGAACCTGTAAGTCACAACCATCAACAAATCCCGAAACAATTGACATTCTCCATGTCCACTTGTTCAAACTATTTGTCTACCATCTTATGCTATGCCCATCATCTTCCTTTCATATTAGGATATGATATTGCAACTATTGTCGTAATTTCATATAGCGCCCTCTCATAAGCTAAAGATCCATAGAACCAAAATTCAAAAACAAGCAACTCACTTGCAGAGAAACAAGAGTACTATAAAATGCCCCAAAACTTGAAGAATTTGTATCGTCAATCACCATCAATTCCTATTCTAATTTCTCTTTAACTTTCTTTTCCTTCATGATTTTTTCTCACCCACCAAACATCTAACGAACATCTGAACTGTCCTGGAGAAAAAAATGTAGAGAAAGTGGAATAATTCTATAGCAGACCCATCAGACTCTTAATCAACATTCAGCAAGGCAACTAACAGAAACGAACAGTTCGATTCAGACAAATTAGTTTCGATTGTGCTAAATTACACAAATATATAATGCAATAGAAGAACCAAAAATCTCAATATGCACTGTGGATTTAACTGATTACCAGGCCAATTGAACTCTTCACAATCTTCTACTTCTTCTTTCCTTTGCCGCCGGATTTGCGTTTTGTGGGTAGCACGATTTCTCCTTTCAGGACAGGAATCTCCATCAACTGCGAGAGCTCTCCGAATTTCTTGCGGAATTTCTCGACCTGGTCGGCGTCGACGAGCAGGGCGGAGCGGCTGCCCAAATAGAACGGGTGATTTCCCGACCACACGTCCACCGAATACTCTTTCTGGGTCCCACCCGTCGTCATCACCAGTTCTCCGTTGCAATAAACCTTCGCATCCTCGTAAAATTGGGGGTGCAGATCCTTTTTCCGGCAGGTCACCACCGGCCGGTGACTTCTCGTTCCAAATTCCTGGAAATTACGCCGAAATTGGGGGAAATAGAAATGAACAATCGCCGTCTCGGAAAAATGACGAGTGAAGAAAATGGGGAAAGTACCTTAGTCTTCGGCGGTGCGACGGCCGTGGAAATTGGCCGTTGAAGGAAGGAATTTGTTAGGTTGAGCGCCATTGCTGCCTGTTCGAGTGCGATGAAGAGAGGATAAGTGGGAGAAGAGCGGATTAGGAGATGAGTTCTTCTTCACTCGTTTTCCTCTTTTGGGCCTACTAGTATTGGGCCTTGAGCTTTGAACTTGGGCTGAAATGGGCCTTCTTGGTGGAGGCCTGCTTCTCGGGTCCACGTGTAAATTGTAATTCGATGTGATGGAAGAAAAATGGTGGTGAATAGGATATTTACACGAGTATATCTGATTAAGTAAATGATTACAATTACAAATTTATTATGTGCTTGAGAAATATGATATTGAACGGGAAAAAAAAAATTGCATAAGATGATATTAATTTAGAGATGTTTTACTTTATTCAGAAATTTTATATTTTGTATACTAGAGCAGAAAAGGAAGAGAAAAATAAAAAGAAAGGGTGAAAATAATATAAAGATAGACACAACGTAATAAAAAATAATAGTTGAAAGCCAGATAAGGAAGAGGAGATAGTGAAAGTGTTCTAGAAAATGAGGTGAGAGAATTAAACGGGTTTTTTAAAAAAAAAATAAGAGAGAATTAAACGGGTTGGGTTTTAAAATTCAAAATGTTGATTTTTTATTCTAAACAAATATAAATGGAAAAGAAGAATATTCATTAAGTAAGATACATAAGGAATGAATGTATTAATTTTTTCTGGTACAAATCTATTCATATTTGTCGCAACCATATCATCAATTGTAGTAGGTAAGCCGTCAATTTATTTGCATAAATGTACTTCTCAGCAAAAGTTTTTTTTTTTTTTTTTTTTTTGGAGAAATACAAAAGTTTTTTTTTAATTATAAATTATAAATAGAGATGCCCGATTTTATGATGATCTGTTTAAAAAGATAGTTTTGCGAATAAACATGTTTTAAAAAATAAATTTAAATTAATTTATTCAGAATTGAGTAGTTAAAATTCTTCAAACTAACCCCAAAGAGATCCTCATCACACATTAGAGTTCTAGGTAATTATACAAATGAGACTTAACAACTGTACAATCTGTACTAAATAATAATATTATTAAGAGTATTTTTTTTAACCTATTATGAAAGAGTTGTTTATTACATATAAATCACTCCAAACTTTTCTTACATGTTTTGAAATATTAAGGCCTCGTTTGATAACCATTTCGTTTTTGGTTTTTGGTTTTTGAAAATTTAGCTTATAAACACTCTTTTCACCCATACATTTCTTTTGGTTGTTATCTACATTTTTCTCATGTTTTCAAAAACCAAGTCAATTTTTGGAAACCAAAAAAAGTAGTTTTCAAAAACTTGTTTTTGTTTTTAGAATTTGACAAAGAACTCTAATGTCTCCTTAACAAAAATGAAAACCATGGTGAGGAAATTGAAAGAAAATAAACATAATTTTGAAAAACCAAAAACCAAATGGTTATCAAACGGGGCCTAAATTATTTTCGATCATAACACTATTTTTTAGCATATACAGAGGTAAAAGGAAAATTCACATATTCAACCTCAAATCTAAATACAAGTGTCTCACTTGTCAAACTAAAATTAGATTAGTATAAGAATAAATTCTCAGTCAGTTTTTTGTTTTTAAAATAAAATTCTCAGTCAATTACTTTATAGTCTTTTTTAAAAAGAGAATATAACAATAACAATCCATTCATAATTGTGTGCACCCATGTGTTTCTAATTTGTTTGTTTCTTTGACTAATCGACAATTTTATAATTAGATATTTTAAAATTAAATAATGATTTTGGTATGACTAACAGTAAAACCATTTTTCTTATGTATCCTCCAAAACTGCAAGGTCGAATCAATTAATTTCCATTTAAAGAAATCATTAGATAATGATCAAATATTTTCTCTTGGCTTCAAAAAAAAAAAAAAAAATCTCTTGGAAAAAAATAATAATAATGACATATTTATGCAATGTCTTTATCGACACGACTCGTCGGATGCCGCGAGCCTATTTAAGCATGACTTGCTTACATTAAAAACACGACAACGATATTCCCCCAATTTGTAAATCTCTTAAAATATTCAACGATATTCGGAGTGGAATGCCACGTGTAAGGTCAGAAATGCAACAACCCTCACATCATGATTTGGGAAGATTTGTATTACACGTGTCACCAACTAAGATTGCTATATTCATGCGTGTACAGTATACTTGCAGGGATACTATAAACAATAACAAAGTCTAATATTTTCAAAAAAAAAAAAAAAAAAAAAAAAAAAAGTCTATACTTAGTTTCTAATCTTTTAATAGTTGATTAATAAAATTTTATTTTATTGAAATATAATAATATTAATGATACATGTGTCGTGGGAATAAAAAAAATATACAAATGTGTGTCGTGCTCATATTGCATATCCCATTTATTTTATTATTTATGTAGTCTTTCAAAATATTTTTTCAGGTGTGGAGGTGAGAATTTAAACATTTAAATCTTGTTTGATAATTATTTGGTTTTTGGTTTTTTGTTTTTGAAAATTAGGCTTGTTTTCTTTCAATTTCCTCACCATGGTTTTCATTTTTGTTAAAGACACAATTGAATTCCTAACCAAATTCTAAAAACAAAAACAAGTTTTTGAAAACTACGCCCCCGTTTGATAATCATTTGGTTTTTTGTTTTTTGTTTTTGAAAGTTATGCTTGTTTTTCCTCAATTTCTCTACCATGGTTTTCATCTTTGTCAAATGCACATTTGAATTCCTAGCCAAATTTCAAAAACAAAAACAATTTTTTGAAAACTACTTTTTTTAGTTGTCAAAAATTGACTTGGTTTTTGAAAACATGGAATGAATGTATTAGAAGAACAAAGAAACTTGTAAGGTGGAAGTAGCATTTATTAGCTTAATTTTCAAAAACCAAAAACCAAAAATCAAATGGTTATCAAACAGGACCTACTTTTTTTAGTTTTCAAAAATTGACTTGGTTTTTGAAAACATGGGAAGAAGGTAGGTGAAAAGCCAAGGAAACTTAAAGTTGAAAGTGGTGTTTATAAGCTTAAAAATCAAATGGTTATCAAACGGAACCTTAGTTTTTAGTTTTTGGCTTTTGAAAATCAAGTTTATAAATAGTACTTATACTATAAGTTTTCTTATTTTGTTATTTACCTTATTCTCATTTTTTAAATAACCAAGTTAAATTAGACTACCCCAAGTTAAACATGTGGAAAGTAAATGTGGACGCGACATGGGATACTTCTTCAACTGGCATTGGAATTATTTGCAGATATTCTGAAGGGATTATCAAAGGAGTCTCGCTGATCTCTCATGATGTAGAGCACACCCCTCCAATGGCTGAGCTATGGGCTTTTTACGAATGAGTTAAACTAGCATTCTCTTTGGGAAGTTATAATGTGAAGGTGGAATCAGATTGTACTCGGGTCGTTAAGTTGACTTCGTGGGAAATTGAATCGAGAAATGAGCTAGGAACAATGGTAGAGAATATTTGGAAGATAGTCCCCTCTTTAGGGTCGGTTTCATTCTCCTATGTGCCGAGATTGGATAATATTAAGACTGATTATTTGGCCAAAAAAGCTAAAAGAGAGGGATGTAATGAGGAGTGGAGAGAAACTATTCTAGATTAGATTGTACCTCTGGTCTTATGAGACCTTGTCTTTTTGTCCTTAGTGGCATTATGAATTTTATTTCTTTCTAAAAAAAAAAAGTTCAAAAGTTTGTTTTTAATTTTTAAAATTTGACCAAGAAGGAGATATTTCCTTAACAAAATGAAAACTATTATGAAGAAATGGAAAGAAAATGAGGATAATTTTGAAAAGTCAAAATCCAATTGGTGCCTTAATATTTTGATTAAAGAATATGTGTATTACAGCCTATCCGAAATATCTTTTTTAAGTGTTTACAATTTGATATTAAGGGAAGAAAAAAAAAAATTAGAAAAATCATTTCAAAATTTTAAAGCGTTTAAAATTTGATTTCAAGGGAAGAAAAGAAAAAATTAAACATTTAGAAAACAATTCCAAATTTCCAAATCTATCTTATTTTTTTCAACTTACTGATTGAATAAATATTTAATATAAATACGTAAATTCTAAGTAATTTATTTTTGATTCTCCTCAAAAAAAAAAAAAAAAAAAAGTAATTTATTTTTGATACAATATTTTATTTAAGAGTCGTTGTATCGTTTTAAATATATTAAATTACACGGTTCAATATTTCCGTATTTGTAATATTTAATATAAATACGTAAATTCTAAGTAATTTATCTTTGATACAATATTTTATTTAAGAGTCGTTGTATGATTTTAAATATGTTAAATTACACGGTTCAATATTTCTGTATTTGTATTATTTTTTAATATTTATATCTGCATCAATTTTCGGGTGTGTTTGGTTTAATTTTTCTTGTGTTTAATTTTGAAAAAAAAAATCATTTTGAAAAAATGTCCAGTGTTTGGCAACCACTAAAAATGACTTATTAGAAAATCATATTGATAAATAAACTATTTTGAGATAACTAAAAAAAAAAAAACATTTTGAGAGACATTTGAAACCAACTTTTTTAAAAAAATATTTTTTTAAATATACAATAACTTGTGTATAAAAGCACGCCTGAGAAATGCAGCAAAACATATGAGTGTTTAAATTAATTATAAACAAATTTTATACAAAATGTTTTTTTAAAAAATGTATTCTTGAAAAGCATTTAAATTGAAATGTATTTCAAATGGATCCTTCATCTATATGTTTTAATTAGTGATTATTTAAATAGTTACATGACATATGCTAGTACGATGATAACTTAATGGTTAAGTCATCTTTATTTTTATTCTAAAAGATCATGAGTTTGAATTCCTTATCCCACGTGCAATATAATGATCTAAAATGATAAGACATGACAATTTCGACTATATTTATTTATTTTTTAAATAAAAATAACACAATCAATTTTTATTTTTTTTTAATTAAATATCATTTGGAGGTCAAAAGATTTGAACTTATCTGACCTTTATGATATATGTCAATTACCATTAAGTCATACTTACTTTGACAAAGCCAAAGTGAGCATAGCTTAGTGGTAATTGACAAAATATATAATAATAATAATAATAATTGATTGAACGTTGGGATGAGTTTGAAACGTCTTTTAGAAAAAAGAAAATTTGTCAAATAAAACATTTAGGGCCCGTTTGGTAACGTTCTCGTTTCTTGTTTCTTGTTTCCAATTTTTATTAAGAAATCTAAGCATTTAATAACTATGTATGTTTCTTGTTTCTCATTTTTTAGAAACACTCCCAAAATTTGTATAGAACTTTTGGGAACAACTAAAACTAGTTTATTCTTTTTGTGTTCTTGTTTCCAATTTTTTCCACACATAAATAAGAATATAGGTTTATTATTATTGAATGTATAGGTGTTAGGGTTATGAAATTCTATTTTTCTTTATTAAAAATGAAGAAACGAAAACAAGAAACGAGAACGTTATCAAACGGACCCTTATATTTTAGGTTTTTTTTTTCTCGGAAGAAAGCTAATTAACCTGTCATCTGAGAGTACAAGAACTTCGCTGTAATCTATTTTTATAATTTCTTAGTCTATTTTTTATTAAGGTAAAATGAACATTTTTCTATATCGTTGAACTAAAAAATATCCTTATTATTTTTTTTTTTTTTTTAAAAATATCCTTATTATTGAAAATTTTTAAATCCACTGTTTTAATAGTTTCAAAGCACTTTTTAAAAGGTAAACATCATGCTAAGTTTCAAAGCACTTTTTAAAAGGTAAACATCATGCTAACTAATTTAAAAAATAAACAAATTCAAGCACAGTTGAAATCAAATAATAAACCTACTTTAGTGTTATAATTCAATAACATCAATTTATTATTAATTAATGGTTATGGCTTGTTTTTTATTGTTTAAAATTGATTCTTATCGAATACTATTTTACTTCATTTTTGTAAATAATTTTTATTTTAAACAAAATTATCAGCCATTATTTTAAAAGCTTTAATAAGGAGTAATGGTTTTTTTTTTTTTAAAAAAAAAATACTACTTTTAGGTGTTAACTGTTAATCATGGACTGCCGACTGTCATGCATTGCCGGTGGCTCTGGATGAGATGCAGGTTCGGTCACGTGATCTCCCGTGTCTTTAATTTGCGAACAATATGAACCGTCCATTTCCTTGGAAAAATATGTGGTCAACAATTTATATTATTCTTTTCTTTCTGATTTCTTTTTTATCAATAAATGACGTGACTGTGGGCCGTACACGGCACAGCTCAGGTTCCCGGGTTAAAAGTTTAATACATTTTTTTTTTCTTTTTTAATTATTATTATTTTTTTTTTTTTTGAGGAAATTTCTTTTTTAATTATTAGTTGGTTGAGTGTTTAAATTTAAATGGTTAATTTCTGTCCATAAAAGTTCGAATTCAAATAAGTAATCAAGTAAATACAAAAAAATCTTAATCAAATTATAGGAAGAAATTGTCTGAAAATCTACTCATGAATATGATTCACTTAAAATCCATCTAATTGAATCCTTTAAAAATAGAAAAAGAAAATTAAAACATAACCCTAAAATAACCTAACACAAATGGCATTCATTTTCCTTACCATATTACATTACAAATACATGGTAGATTCCAACTTGCAACATAAAAAATATGCATTAATACCTCATTACTTATAATACAAAGAGATCAACAACATGATTATTACATTAAATATTGGAAAGGAAAAAGACCCAACATAACTACAAACACCAAAATCCACAAAAATGGTATATTTATTTAAGCTATGCTTACTTAATTAGTCAAAATTTCAAATATTTTACTCACACTTGTCACATAACATTATTAAAAAGAGAGAGAGAAATTGAGTTTTCCTACAATTGTACTCAAATATTTTATTCACATTTTCAACGTAACAATATAACTCTAAAGGTTTAGAGGTTAAAGTCTATCACTTCATGTGTTGTCAAACTAAAAAAATAATAATACAAGGACAAAATATAAACAACAAATGAATTTAGAGAGGACAAGTTCAAACTATGGAAACCACTTAAAATATAATATCCTACGAGTTTACTTGACAGTAAAATGCGATAGAATTTGTCCCATCAGAATCATCAAAGTCGTAAGTCGATGCCATACACTCCGGTATATATTTTTCTTAAAAAAATCCAACACTTTGTTTTAATTTAATGCGATTAAAATTTAGAATTATATTTGTCACGCTCGACCGAATATAGAAGCAAAAAACAACAAATTTCACAAGGTTGATCATACTCTCGTTTTTTTTTTTTAATTCATTGTAGTACTCACATTAAAATCAAACCCAGCACCAATTTAAACATGTTTATTTTTAAAAAGGCATTAGGTGCATATAAATATCTTTTATTTTTTCCGTCATTTGCCAGAAACAAATAAAATACAAGAGGCCAAGAGAGAAGCTGACGAGTAGGTCCCAGTTGCGAAAGCCGTATTGCCGCCGTGTCGAGGTCAGTGTGTGAGAATCAAAGCGCCCCCTCTCTCTGCACTCTCCCAGCATTCAAAAATCAAAACCAAGATCGCTGATGAGACGATCCTATGGCGGCTCAAAAGCAAATTTAACGACGCCAACTTCATAGCTTTCACAGTCACCACCAGGATCTTCATCTTTTCATCTTTTCATCTTTGATGATCTTTGATCTTTGATCTATTCCCGCCTCTCTTCTTTTCTCTGTTCACTCAAACCCGTTTCCTCTACATTTATCTCACGACACTCTCTTTACAGAACACGGCTCTACCAGTGTTTGATCCTGTTTCGTCGCTCTGTATTTCACTCTCCTTCTTGAAGCTTGGGTTTCGCTCTGATCTAGGCTTTTACATGTGCTCTGGTCTCGGCTTTTTCTGTCAAGATTGCGTTGGAAAGGATCGTAGGCATTTCTGAGCCTTTTCTGTAGACTGTAGTGTGGTTGAGTTAGCATATTCGGGCTAGCTACTTGGCGACCGGATTTTTTCTCGATCTCCAGTTGATTTGACAATGGATTCGTTTGGTGTGACCTTGAAGGCCAATACCATTCCATTTAGAATCAGCGGTCGGTGTGCTAGGAATCAACGTTCCGGGTTCTGGGGAGAGAGTATTGGGAGAAGCGGAAGATGCAACCAGATACAGATGAATGTGCACTCGCGGAAGAATTCTTCTTCTCAGAGCAGGGCTAGAAAGCTTAAACCAGGAGTTGCCCATTCTGTTCTCATGTCGGATATTATTGAGGAAACACTGGTAAGTGGACTCAGTACTTTGATATTCAAAAGTATACGAACTTTTACAGGAGTTTTGACTCCAAATTTTATCTCAGACTATACAGGCTCCTACATTTGAGACTCCAAGAGCTGATCCGAAAAAGGTTGCTTCAATCATATTGGGTGGAGGTGCTGGAACTCGCTTGTTTCCTCTTACCAGTCAGCGAGCCAAACCAGCGGTAAACACCTCTAACAAATTGCTCACTTCTTGAAGGACAACTTCACAGTCTTGAATGCATTTTTAATTGGGGGATATATTTAGATGGTTATAGTAGATAATTGATAACAGAAGCTATCGATCCAATCCAGGAGAACGAGTTAGTGCACGAATTTAAGTAGATAATCTTTGCTTGCAGGTTCCAATTGGTGGTTGCTATAGGCTGATCGACGTACCCATGAGTAATTGCATCAACAGTGGCATCGAAAAGATATTCGTTCTAACACAGTTTAACTCCTTTTCTCTCAATCGTCACCTTGCTCGAATTTATAATTTTGGTAATGGAGTGAATTTTGGCGATGGATTCGTGGAGGTATGATGACTGTGCTTCCCATTGTTACAATCTACCCCTGCTTAGCAATTGTGTTAATTAGACGGACTCCCAAGTTCTAGGAACCAGGACGCTTTCTTATATTCGATCTCCGGATTCATGTTTGAGAAACAGGTTCTAGCTGCCACTCAGACTCCGGGTGAAACTGGAAAAAAGTGGTTCCAAGGAACTGCTGATGCTGTCAGACAATTTATATGGTTATTTGAGGTGGGTGCATAAAATCTCCTGAACATGATGGGAATTTTCAGTCAACTTTTTTTAATGTGTAATTAACGTTTCGAGCATTGGGTTTCTGCAGGATGCTAAGACCAAAAATGTTGAGCACATTCTAATTTTGTCCGGCGATCACCTTTACCGGATGGACTACATGGATTTTGTGCAGGTATAATCTAATGTCAAATCATAACTAGTTTGTAGCTGTTATTGAAGGCTTTCTGATGGTTTTGTACTTGCAGAGACATATTGACACAAATGCAGATATTACAGTATCATGCATACCCATGGATGATAGGTATGCATCTTTTTCCTCGTTATTTCAATAGATAAAGTGCATGGCAACCATGGTCTTGTTATTATTATTATTTTCTTAAAAACTTAGATATTCATTAATGCTTTGACGTTTTGCAGCCGTGCATCAGACTATGGTCTCATGAAAATAGATGATACAGGACGTATTTTACATTTTGCAGAGAAACCAAAGGGATCTGACCTGGAAGCAATGGTTTGATAACATTTATGCCATTAGTTATTTTCTTCAAATTTCCTTTTTCTCCTTTCTTATTTGTTTGGTTATGTTATCAGTGTAAATATAGTTTTTGATTCTTGTTCCTTATGGTGCGCCATATCTTTGTCTGATCTTGTTTTCTATCCATCATATGTTGTACTACAGCAAGTTGACACTACAGTTCTAGGACTTTCAGACGAAGATGCTAGAAAAAATCCTTATATTGCATCAATGGGAGTTTATGTATTCAGAACGGATCTTCTACTAAAGCTTTTGACATGGAGTTATCCTTCATGCAATGACTTTGGCTCCGAAATTATTCCATCGGCTGTTAAAGACTACAAAGTTCAAGTGAGATCCATTTTGAGAAATAATTTTTATCTTTCACTTTTCTTTATGCTTCACTTCAGAAAAGGAAGGCTTTCGGAGATGATAGAACTAAGTTTCCCAATGCATCCATATTCTTTTAGGCATATTTATTCAATGACTACTGGGAGGACATTGGAACCGTAAAGTCATTTTTTGATGCCAACTTAGCACTAACGGAACAGGTGGGTATTCCATCATGCAACCAATTGTGTCATTAGAAGTTCTTTCAGACCATTGTTTGTTTCCTTTTTTTCCTTTTTCTGGGATCCAGAACCATCGTACACCATTTTTTTTCCAGTTTTTATGCTTATTTATTCACTGAGTTAAATATTTACATCGAAGATAAGTGCTCATATTAGTTACTTATGCGCAAATCCTCCTGGAGTACTGATAAGATACCATCCTTGATCCATATCCAGTACCTTAACTGGCCTTTGAAAATATAAACCAACCCCCTCCCCCACATCAGAAACAACAGATTTAATGCAAGGTCTTTCTCCGAACACAAGAAAATATTTATATAAGCTGATGGTTAGTAGTGCTTTCATGCAGCCTCCAAAGTTTGAGTTCTATGATCCGAAGACTCCATTTTATACATCACCTAGATTTTTGCCCCCTTCCAAAGTTGAGAAATGCAGGGTAAGACATCAAATTCGAGTTTGCTCTCTGCATCATCCGTTTGATTCTTGTATCTTAAAAGAAACTGTATTTGCAGATTGTAGATGCAATTATATCTCATGGTTGCTTCCTCCGAGAATGTAGTGTTGAACACTCTATCGTTGGTGTGCGCTCTCGATTAGAGTATGGTGTGGAGCTGAAGGTGAGCCAGATTTTTCTTTTGGACTTTCCCTCTCTCAATATCGCAGGAATGTGCAAGAAGACTAAATCAATTGCAGAAGAGGGTTGTAGATGCTGCAATTTCTTGGACACATTATACTCTTATTAGTACAAGAGAGTCTGCCATGCTGATGCGTGATAGTAGATGGATTGATCTGAATTAAATACGTGGCAGTTTGTTACTAGCTGTTTGCCACATAGTTTCATATCTTGAAAAACGTTAATCATATTTGGATTTGTTGGTTTTGTATTCTAGGATACTATGATGATGGGTGCTGACTACTACCAGACTGAACCTGAAATTGCGTCTCTGCTTGCCGAAGGAAAGATCCCAATTGGCATTGGAGAGAACACCAAAATCAGGTCATTTTCAGCTACCACCAATAGAGAGCAAAAACCATCTACAATCTTTTATTAGTTAAAATTAACTTTCCATTTAATACCTCACTGTGACCACAAAAACTATTTCTTCATGGGTTCGGTCTTGTTGCTGATTTTTTGTGACTTCTCTGCAGGAATTGCATAATTGACAAGAATGCCAAGATTGGAAAAAATGTGGTTATTACAAATACCGATGTAAGTGTAACTTTTGTGCTTGTAAGGGATGTTTGGCTCGCGGTTTTAATAAGTTGAGTTTACAAAGTTCAAATTGCTTTATCTGTGTTTGAATTTGTTCAAAGAAATAAACAATAGAAACGTAGGTTTTGTTTATGGGTTTATAAAATGGGTGGATTTCATATGTGAAGGTATATAGAACGTGAGTTCATGTAATTAGTAGGATTAATAGCTTGGGATAAGCAAAACCACATACCACACAATTTCGACTTTTAAAGCTCAAGTTACACGTGCCTAACCCAAAAACTAAACACTTTCTATGAATTTGCTAACTCTATCCAAACTATATAAACGCATGATGTTATTCGATCTTAGTACCTATGCTTAATAGATTATACTTGTAACTTTTCAGGGTGTTCAAGAAGCAGATAGACCAGAAGAAGGGTTTTATATAAGGTCCGGTATCACAGTCACATTGAAGAATGCAACGATAAAAGATGGAACCATCATTTAAAATCCAATGGCAGCCTTTTATTCAGGTTGAGACTGGTGAGGGTTGAAAGGAAGCAATTGCTCGAGGCTTTCAACTTACAGTACTCGGCAATGAGTAATTGGCGTACAACTTCCCTTGATCTAAAATACTAGTTTCTTTTCATATATGTAAAAAGTAGAATACTAGTTTCTTTCATAAGTCAATAAACAACGTTTGATTTCAACTCATATCATAAGACACAACAATATAATATTCATAGCCATTTTACATCAGCTTTTAGACGAGCAAATCTCATCTCTATGAGGGAGATACTCTCTTAACCTCACAAGTTATATTAAGTTGTCAATATTTGCTTAGCGTTTCTATCTTCATCTCTATTTGTGCTTAATTTCCAGGACTGTTGTTGCCTCCATTTAAGGCCTCCCACTGTGCTCTTCTTATCTCCTTTGCTCTCTTCCACTTCTCAATGTTTCTAAGTTTGGCATACATCTTCCGAATGTGAATCAGCTTTTCGGACTCCTGAGAAATCAAATTAGCAGTTGATGGGTTCTCGCTTAGTACCACTTCGTACCCATCTCGAAAAGAATCCATTCCTTCAACTAGAAGTTGCCAGAACAGTCCTCCCACAGCAGCGCCGCCACCCTGAGCGGACGAATACACAGCTGAATAAACAGCATTGTAAAGTTGATCCCTTTGATAAGAGGCAGAGTTCTTTGTAGATTCTCCAAACTCAGCGAAGAGAACTGGCTTGTGCAGAATGTTCTGTGCATCTTGGATGTGATCATTGAGCCAAGTGTTTAGGAATGAGAGCTGATTCTCATGACTTGAACCAGATAACCTACAACATCAGTAGAAATAGCCCATCAGCTAGTGAATTGAAGATCTCAAAGGAGCAAATTGGGGAAGTTTTCTTCTTACCATTGGTCAGGATAAGAATGGACTGTGGCAAAGTCAAGTTCAGGTATCTGATTGTTTGCAATGAAATCGGTTCCCACTTGAAAATTTGGGTTTCCTTGATACCTTGATTGTCCATAGAAACCTTCCAAGCCAGCTTCTAGCAAGTGTTTCCCATCAATTGATTTCAAGTATGATGCCATTTCTCTAATCCATGCCTACCCATCATTTCATACATACGACTTGTCATAATCAAGATTAAAATTGGTTTTGTAATGAATTAAAAAACAAGAAAGAAGGGAAAATCTAGTGAGAACCTGAATGGTGTTTCCTGAAGGATCTGAAGGGCACCTGGCCTCGTTCATGAGTTCCCAAGCCATTATAGTTGGATCATCCTTATAAGCCTCTCCGGTGAAGCTGTTGGTTCTTGTCAAAATGCTCTATTTACAATGTGCATTATTCAAATAAAATGATCAATGTCTATAAATTTAAATCCATAGATTAATATAAACTTTAGAGTATTTTTCTACAAGACTATTACATTGCATGTGGAGTCGAGGATTTGAATAAAAAATCTCTTTGAGGAATTAGAGATGTCGTAATCACTAAACTATACCCGCCTACAACCTCTTACATCATTTTTTTTTTTTGGGGTTATAGTAATTGAAGTGTAGAAGGACTATACATAAATGGAATTTTATCATTGAATTTCCTAGAATTATTTCCATTAATTGGATTCATTACATGCCAAGTTGAGAAAAGCTTCAAAGGAGGTTCCATAAAAGGCGGAAATCACAATAAAGTCGAAATAGTGACTTCAACTACCACCGCAAAACGGGCAATTTATTTTGGGTCTTCTAACAACGTAAATAAACTAAACTTTGACCCCAAAGTATTATATATAAAAGATTAATCATCTTACCAATTTCAACCAATAAAATGTTAAGATTCTATAAAAAAAAGAGAGGCCAAATAGATTAAAACTCAGTATCAAAATATCCAAACCCAAGTATATTATATATGTAGCCATGTAGAAATTAAACTATTTTGAGTCTTGACGCAAAAATGCTTTTAACTACCAATAATTTTTCATAAAAATAGAAATTAAATTAACAAGAAATATTAATTTCAATTTTATTATGTTCATGCTTCAATTAGTTGAAATTAAAAATTAGATTAGCTGTTCAATCTTTAGTGAGAAGGGGGAAAAAAATTGCTCTCCATTTATCTGATATTTTGTAAATGCTTCACAAATACAGTCATCAAATTCAAACTGACTTCAGCAGCAACCCACATGGGCAAACATCCATACATTCAGCAACGGAAATGATTCAAAAGAAGAAAATTAAAAAAAAAAAAAAAAAAAAAAATCTTCAATGAAAAAAAACCAGAAATGATAACAATCATGAAATGGAAATAATTTTTGGAAAACAATCTTCAGAAAAGGTAAAAAGAAAAAATAATTTCTCATAATTACGCCCCTCTGTAAATGACCTGTTCAATTCTCAACCACCCGTTTCACTTTCACCTCACCAACTCCTCACAAGCTCAGCGCATAAACGTTAAATCATTCACAAACCCTTTTCAAAACGTCAATCAACCAATTTCAGAAACAAAAGCGAAAAAGGGAAGATGACAATTTACAAGTCAAATTTGATTAATTATGGGTTTCTGATTTTACCTTAATATGGTTCTTGTAAAACCCTTTCGCAACAGGATTAGTGAAGAACTCATCCTCCGATGAAATGGACTGACCCTGGTTTCTCGCCCACTCCACGTACTGTTTCTTCCCTCCCATATTTTCATAGTTGTTCACCAAACTCAAGATCAGTTTAATCCCATATTTCCTCGCCTCCGACACCACGAAATCCAGCCCCTAACAGAAGCACTTTCCATTTAGCAAAAGGGGAAGAACCCATAAAACAGAGAGAAGAAATTCAAAGGAATGTGAGAATTTTTTTTTGACCTGGAACATTTTCTCGTTGTACTGGCCGGGAGAGTACTGTAAAGGGCTATATCCGCCATCGCTGAAGGCCCAAGTTCTTCCAATGGAGAGGCCATGGCTGACGGCGTCTTGAAAAGCAGAGGAGACTTTGCTTCTTTGTGATGGGTCTGAGGCGAAGTACATTAGCCAATAGGCGTTGAAGCCATTGGCGTAAAATGGGCTTCCGTTCAGAATCAGTTGCTGCCCACTGGTTCTCACGAACCCGTCATCTGCTTCTGCACGAAGCAGAAGCAGAAGCAGAATGAAAACGGGACTCCAGAGCTTCATCTCTGTGAACGAAGTTTGTTAGAGTGGAAAATGCAATTGTTGGTTGAGTGAGGGACTAGGCTTGTAATTATATAAAAGCTTGTAGGCCGGCCTGGAAAGTGGAGAGCGGACCCTCTGGTTTAACTTTTAACTGTCGTTGTTTCTGTATTATTATTATTTTTTTAATATTTTCACGGTTATGTTGTTGCCATAAGAGGGAGACCGTGTTGGATTTCTTTATGGACAATCTTTGATTTTAGGAAATAATTGAATTTGGCATTAGAAACAATTTTTTAAACAAATTAATAATTGAGTCTTATTTTCTCCAATATCTTTTTCTTTTAAGTCCGTTACTATAGTTTTGAAGATGAATAAGAGGATCTGAGTATGTTTAGTTTGACATTTTTAAAAGAAAGAAATGTTTGGATTTTTTTTTTTAAATATCAATTTTCCTTCTAAAAGTTGTCAAGTTGGACCAATTTTCTCGATTTCATCCAATTGCATCCTAGACTTGAATGCATGTTGCAATTTCTACTATCAATTTATTTTTTTGTTAATTCAATCACTAATTTTAACCAAAAAAAAAAAAAACAACGATCTCCAAAAACTCACTAGTTTCAATAAATATCAAAATTTGCACAAAATTTAGTTGCCTTAATGCACAAATATCAAAATTTGCACAAAATTTAGTTGCCTTAATGCACAAATTAGCTATAGAAGAACATTGTCAATAATAACAATTTCTAACGAAAAAATTTAGCTTTAATGTTGATTTTCTTTGAAATCCTATCAATTTTGTATCACACATGTTTTTATAATTCATTGAAGGCATATAAGAATACTTATTTTTTATGTCAGTTGAGCTATGTGTTAGCTTATGTTGGCTAACCTTTTAGTTGATTTTTTTTTTCTTTTTTACAACATGTAGGGTGGGAGAATTTTAACCACAGACCTCTTGATCATTAGTATAAGTTTTATATCAATTGAACTATGTTCATGTTGATTAACTTGTTAGTTTTCTTTTTTTTGGTCAAGTTGATATTTTGAAATATTAACTTAAACCTTGATTGAATGGTCAACTTCTTATACATTTCCTTGTAGTATTTTATGGCATTTTTTAGTTTTAGAATTTGGGATGAGGATTTTTGTTCTTTTTTTGGATCGTTTTGAGATGAGGATTTCAACAAGTAATAGAAAAGTCATTGACACCTTAGTCGTTGATCTATATTTACCTATTTTAGTTTGTTTATATAGTAAGAAAAAATAACCTGTACTGTTTTTTTTTTTTTTTTTTTGAAAAAAAAATAAAAAAACCTGTACTGTTGAAAGAAGAAATACTGTCAAAATAATTCTTTTCTCTTTTCAGAAAAACACACAGCCTCACACGTGGCGACATTGACGTTTGTGGCTGAGAAGGATTGTGTGTGTGTGGTACGAAAAGAGAATGATGAATATGGAAACCAATTAAAACCTTGATTTTCATTTCTACCAAAACCGAATTTTACGAAATAGACAAATCTCTCTCTCTCTCTCTATTATAGAATTTGATTCAATGGATTTCCAAATTAATAAACACCACTATATCACAATATCACCATAATTAAATAATTAAAATGGGAGAACAAAAAGGTGATAGAAATAGTTTGAATTTCTGTGAGAGACGAGTCTTCCTAGTCTTGGATTGGAATAGCACCGCCGAAAGCGAGACCAATTATATTCAGGCGGAGATCGCGGCGACGCGTACCGCATGGTTTAATGCATTTTCCAATCCGGGTCGGGTCACATTCGACCCGACGTTAGTGGGAAATTCCAGAAGCTAACACGTGTCATTACAGAAAATGTTTAGATGGCAGATACGAAAAATAAAATAATAATAATAGGACACCGTTGCAGAGGCGGCACGTGAGGCGGGGTACGTGTGTCCTAGCGATGTTGGGACGAAATGGAAAACAGTGCACGTGACTCTGAAGAGGGTGAGTTGAGGGCAGGGCATGTAGACCGATATGGCGTTTTTATGCACGTCTTTCTCGGCCGACATGTCGGTGGCCACAGCTATCAGACGATAACACTGTGTGTTGTGAGACGTTGAATCTGAATCTCAGATTGTTAGATGAAGGGGATTGTCTTTGCATGGGACGTTTTGTATCCTAACGACCCATAATTTGTAGGAGAGCCACTAAATGCAAATAACGTCCTTCACTTCACTTGGCCCCGAAGCTATTTGATTGATCATTTTAATTTTTAATTAATATTTATTTGTCTGATTCGTTATTTCAATGGTCGAAAACTATATATATATATATATATTAAGCATAGGTCTTATTTTAAAATTTAAAAGATAGGTTTAGAGTCTCCATGACTTTTAATCACAAATTGGGCTTCTTTTAATCTCCACCAGATTAAAAATAAAATATCCGCATGATTTTAATTTAAGATCGATATTTTTCTGCTGCTACTTTTTGAACTAGTCTATATTCACTTAGATGGTATATGCATTCAATGGTAAAAGAATTGGAAGGAGGATAGAAAACATTTCTATTTTAGGCAAATAAATAAAGAATAGAATAGGTTAAATAGTGTAGGATTAGTTGTTATATTTTAAAATTTGTGTCTAGTAGGTCTTAAATTTTAAAAATGTCTAATAAGTTGATGAAATTTCAATTTTTAGTCTAATAAGTTATTGTAGACTTTTTTTTTTAGTTTAAGAACCTATTAAATATAGACTTATTGAAAGTTTAAATTTGAAATTAGTAATTCAACATCCATACATTATGAATGATATGTGGATTACAAAAAGGTTGTACCACTATTTCTTTCTTTTTTTTTTTTTTTTTAATCTTTCTAAAAAAGAAAGAAATATAAGTAACCTATTAAATGTGAAGATAAGTATGCTAGATATTATAGCTGGCACAAGATTAAAGTTTTTCTTTTTATCTAGTATCTTATATGGTGGAGATTTGTCAACCTAAGTATAGCTCAACTGGTGAAGACATGTTCACAATCAAAATGTTAGAGGTTTGAATCTCCACCTCAACACCTTGTTGAACTCTAATATATATTAGATGTAATCGGTTTTGGACCAGTTGAGCTATGGTTCTTAAAGTGCTATTACTGGAAACCCTAAATTCAACAATGGGCCTTAGAGCCCAATAAGATAGAAAAAGAAGGCCCACTCATTCACACACTCTAATGAGATGATACAAGTTGATTTGCTTCTTCAAGTCCAAAGCCTACCAATTTTATTTTAACAAACAAATAGCCATTTTCAGTTTTCAGTTTTCTTCTTTCTTCTTTCTTTTCTTATTTTATCTTAAGAAATTCAATTTCAAATAGTGGCAGTGGCATGGAAAGGATTACAATTTCAAAATTAATTTTTGGAGGGATGGTCAAGATTAATGAAATTATCTTAAAAAAAAAAAAAAAAAAAGAAATCATGGTATAAAATCAAAGTTAAATTATTTTAATACAAATGTTAATGCATTGAGTAATTTTCAATGTGTTGCCACTTGGCAGGGAGTTTGTGGTCATTCTCGGCTAGAGAAGTGACATTCTATTAAGAGATTTGACTTTTGAGATTGAAGTTACCTCAATAAATCCAAATTCTACTATTAATTTTTTAAAAATCCAGGAGCAAGAATAAAACAATTTAAATATAAGATTCAAAATAACATAACTCAATGACATCAATAGCTTTGATTGATAGTTGATAGCTTGAATCTCTACCTAATTATTCTAAAAAAAAACATTCCTAACCCAACATCTATAATATTATATACTAATAAAATATAATAAATATAAAAGTTGAAAATTTAAACAGAATATATATCATAAACTATTTAGACATCTACGTGGATAGATGGATAGACAAATAATATGATATTCTCAATAATTTAAATTGTACAATTATAATATTAGCGGCTGGTGGATAAATGTAGCACAAAAAGATAAATGTGTTATAGAAAACAAACAAAAAAGCCTTACTAGAGTCGGTCGATGAGAATATTAAATTTAAAATGCATGCATCAACTCCAACAAATGTTCTTTGTTTTTTGAGAAAAAGTTGATTTAACCCTCAGCTCGGAATATACCGTGTATCTATTTTTGTTTCGAACTTTCAATTGCATTAATTTGAACCTTAAAGTTGAATAGATGTTGCAATTTTCATCATATCATAAACTTAAAAAGTATCTTAATTTATATTTTAGGGTAGGTCTTCATTAGAAAAACCATTGAAAAAGGTATTCTCATATGCAAATTATAGAAACATATATTTGATATACAATTGATAGAGTCGATAATGACTTTTTTTTTTAAAAAAAAAGATATAGTCGATAAATGACAACATGTAGGGGTGTAAGATTTAACCTCTAACCTCTTAGTCCGAATACAAACTTTATGCCAATTGAACCATGCTGTTCACGGCCTATATAATTGATTTTCATTGAAAGTTTAAATTGAAAATTGGTTCTTTGTTAAATTTATTGGTAAAAGTTTATTATTATTATTAAACTTGGGACCAAAGGTGTATTTATCTTTTTTAAAACCTTATTATTATTATTTTTCATTTTGTTGTTTTTATGTTTGATGTAAACATCCACTCTGCTCACTTTGTTGGTTCCGAAGCCGAAAAGCCATAAACAATAATGAATGAAGTCTAGAAGGGCCATTTTTTGGATTTCGCAAACGATTTGTTGAAAAGGATATATATATATCTTCTGTAATTTCTGTAGAAATTCGGTTGAATATACCTTGGAAAAGTGAGAGAGAGAGAGAGAGTGGGAATCAAATCAATCGAGGAGAATCGACATTGCCGGATTCGGATAGTTTAACTTTAATTGCTCTGACTAGTGGAATCGATCGCGAAGCGGGAACTTTCGATAATCCGCCATTTCCACCGAAAGCAATGGCAGCGATTTGCTCTTACTCCACTGTTCGATCGGAGAAAAACTCCCTCTCTACTCACTTCTATTCCAGTAGGAATCTTCGGCGATCGGTGAAGTTTTTCGGCGAGCTTTCAGGCTTTCCTGTCGCTTCTACGGCTACGCTTTCTGCTCGTTTTCCTTCAATCTCTTGCCAGACCTCTGCAACTTCTCCTCCTCCCGTCGTATCGAAAGGTGCATGTCTGTTATTCCTATAATTTTCATTTCAACCGAGGTTATTACGTTTCTTGCTAAACTGACCTAGATGTTAGGGTTTATGGACTGTGGAGATAAGTTCTTGTAATTGTTAGACGGTGTATACGCCTCTTTGTGCGTATGGTATCTGCTTGAATGGTGCTCTGTTTAAAAGCAATAAATGATCAAACTCTTCTGAACTAACTTATCTCTGATGCTTGCATTGACGATATGCAAGATCAACCGTCTCAGTGGCTTGAGAACAGATTGTCTTCCACTTTTTCTCAAGGGAAACAAGTCATTGGAAATGCATGTTATTCAGTGAATCGACTGGTGTATGCTTTTAGTTGTCTGACGATTGTTCTCTGTTGTATTGTTTATCACAGTGAAAACAGAGAAGAAGGACTTCCTTCACCTAAATGATTTTGATAAATCCACCCTCTTGAAGATCTTAGACCGTGCAGTTGAAGTTAAGGCGCAACTGAAATCTGGAGATAGGACATTTCTCCCATTTAAAGGGAAGACCATGGCTATGATCTTTGCAAAACCATCCATGAGAACCAGAGTTTCGTTTGAGACTGGTTTCTTCTTGCTAGGGGGCCATGCCATATATTTAGGGCCTGACACTATCCAAATGGGAAAAAGAGAGGAAACTAGGGATATTGCCCGTGTTCTGTCTCGCTATAATGATGTCATCATGGCTCGTGTTTTTGGTCATCAGGTATAATGGCCAGTTTATTACCTTCTTTTCCAAGTGACAGCATGCATGTCGAGATATCAGCACGGATAATTTTGGCGATGGGTGTACTCAGCTAGTTTTGCCCTATCAAAATCGTTATTTTGTCACAATTTTAATGAAGCAAAAATAAGGATGGTTGAGTTTTAGGGCCTATCGGTGGTAGTTTGTGAAAACTTTTTTTCTAGTTAAATATGGCTGATTGATGTTTCTTTTATTACCTTATGTTTTCTGTAATAACCCGTTGATTTAGTTTTCTAAATAATGGAAACCATTTTGAAACATTGGTAATAATTGCTTAAATCTTCTTCGCAACAGACCCTAATTAGTTATTATTTCAGATTTTAGTTGATACAGTAATCAAAGGAATTGAAGTTTGCTTAACATTTCTCTTCTGGTAGATAGCTATTTAGAATTATTCATCTATGATCTAATGAAGTTCATGTATCTATTGGGATGAAGTTACCTGTTTTACAATGTTGACTGAATTGTGGGACACTAAGGTGGGAATCTTGGCTTGTTAGCATCTGTTTGTATGCAAATACAGACATTTAGACACAAGACTACTGTGATGCATATATATTCACGTAGGCATAGACTACTCATATTGGTTTGTCTCTATATAATTTGACTGCTAGAATAGCTTATTTGACAGGCAAGGTACCAATTCTTCTATTATCTAGTTGATAGTCTATTCCAATTTGAGGTGGGCCAGCTGATTGTGGTGAAATACTGAATATCAGCTACAGATGCCTCCACCACGGGAAAGATGTGTGAGGAGGAAATAATCTTATTATTTGAACTTTTTTTTCCTCATTGGTCGGTTTCGATTTGGGGAAAATCAGGAGCAAATTGAAGGCCAAATACTCCTAGCTATCCTAGGAAATCAGGGAAAAGGCGTCAAATTTCAAGTTAACTAGTGGAATGTTGCCAGTCTTGCCATATATTAGTGGATCGTGATTTTTTCTGTTCCATTTATCTGTTGCTGCTATAACTATCTCTCCACTACCATTGTATTGCAGGATATTCTTGATTTAGCTAAATATGCCACCGTGCCTGTAATAAATGGCTTGACAGATTACAACCATCCTTGTCAAGTAATGGCTGATGCACTCACTATGATTGAACATATTGGCAAGTTAGAAGGAACTAAGGTTTTGCTTTTCCTCTTTGTGTTTTATTATAGTAGATATAAATTATAAAATTTATTTTCATTATTTTTTTCAAATGAATTGAGCAGATGATAATGAAAATTTAGGTTGTGTATGTTGGAGATGGAAATAACATGGTGCACTCATGGTTGTTGTTGGCATCCGTTGTACCTCTCCACTTTGTTTGCACCTGTCCTAAAGGTTTTGAGCCGGATAAGAATACAGTTGAAAAAGCCCGACAAGCTGGAGTTAGCAAGATTGAGATTACCCATGATCCCAAGGAAGCAGTGAAAGGCGCTGACGTTGTATACTCAGATGTCTGGGCAAGCATGGGACAAAAGGAGGAGGCTGAACATCGGCGTGAAGTATTTCAAGGCTTCCAGGTACTTGTCGGAGCATTTTCTTTCTGATGAATGCACTTCAAGCTAATTAATGTTTTCAATGAAGATATCGTAAAAAAAGGAGGCTGAATATTGGTGGTCCAACTTGATATTGAATTATCTGATTTTGATCTTTCTTTGCCATCATTTGGGATGGAAAATTAAAATATAGCCTCTTGTCTGCCCTTTTTCTGTGCTGAATACCACATAGCTAACTACTAGCTTAGATGTTCACCTCTTCTGTTGTATCTTTGTTAGCTGTAACTTAGGTTGAGAGTAATCTTCGTATTGATGAAAAAGTGTCTGGGTCTAGAAGGGATGTATTGTACCTTTTCTCTAGCCGAGTGAATGTGATTTCATTGACAAATATGCAGAAGTGATGGCTAAAGAAAAGGCGACACCAGTAGCTTAAATTTATAGGCTAAATAAAGTTTCATATCTGAAGTTTGTTGAACAACAAACTCTCTGGCAAAATGTAACCCCTACCCATCCAAACTCAAACCTTCCCTCCAAACCCCATGAAAAAGTACTCCCATCTTATCCACCCTCTACATTTGTGGACTCATGTGTTTCTATGAAAAAATCCCCGATAAATTGTAATGGTAGAATATCCAAGGCCACGGAACTTAGTTAACAAAAAGATTGAGAAAATTTCTCGTCTCATGGTTCTTTTACCCCTCTTGAAATTTTGGTGGGCTCTGTGCACTTTGGGATCATATACAGAGAATAATCATTTGACACATGTTGGAGAGCACCGCTCATACTTTGGTTCTTCCATTTTAATGTTTTGATCTTTTGGATGCACATCATATATTATAAGGGAAGTTGCAATGACATTCGTAGCGTTATTGTTGCAGGTTAACGAAGAGCTCATGAATTTAGCAGGTTCAAAGGCTTATTTCATGCATTGCCTACCAGCGGAGAGAGGCGTGGAGGTGACAGATGGGGTAATTGAAGCTCCCAATTCCATTGTCTTTCCACAAGCTGAGAATCGAATGCACGCACAGAATGCTATAATGCTTCATGTTCTTGGCTTATGATTGTGTCCACCACCTAATGATGGTTTCTGGTTCTGCCAATTCATGTTTCAATAATATTATGGCAAAGTTGGCTTATGATCTCCTGTACTTTTTTTTGTACCCTGTGTCTTCTGTTTTTTGCCTGCAACTTTAATCCAACTTTTTGCCGTACTGTTAACTTTTGTAGCTAGAATTTGTCACGAGCCTCGAGTTCCTTTTTGGATTTCTCATCTAGTTGAAACGTTAATTACCCGAGCCATTGTGAATTTTGATCACGTTTCATTTCTTGATGTTTTATATGGTGTCAACATTTTGCTGTGCTTATTGCCAGTCAACTTATATGTTGTTTAAACCGTTTAAAATTTAGAAACGAAGTGGACAACACTAATTACCTTCATAATTTAACATTTTCTTTTTAATCTAAGTTCTAAATGCTTTCTAAACAAGAATATTTATTGTGCGGACATGAATTACTATAACGATATATACTATGGTTATGTAGGAAAGTCCATAACGACATATACTATAACATCACTAAAATGATGTTGACTCGAGAGAATTGCCACCCATAATTTTTACGAAAAAGCCTCTCAAAGAGATACAGATGGAAAGAATTCTGTTGCTTTTCCCATCATCAGTTACAACTGCCTTCAAATAAATATGCTATGGTTAGTAAACATGATAATGCTGATGCAATTAATAGAAAATTTAGAAAGTAGATCGATTGTGTTATTATCGTTCCTCCACGTTGAACCTGTTCCAAGCAATATATATATATATATATATATATATATATATATATATATATATATATATATATATATATATATATATATATTTTGACAATATGGTGTAGAGGGATTTGAACCACAGATCTCTCGATCATTAGTACAACTTTATGCTAGTTGAGTTATGCTCTTATTGGCGAGAATATTACTATTGTATGTGCTTCCACATTCGTAGGATGAAATTAGTCCATTGAAATTAATTTTCTCATCATGGAGATGTAGAATCCATTGTCTTAACAAGCTTGCTATTGGGCAATTAGAACAATCTAGACTATTGGGGTTGCAACAACTTTAAGTAATTCAGAAGTAAACCATCATTATTGAAGATAAACATCACTTCAATTTCCAAATAAACTCTCATCTCCTGGTTGACCCATGGATATGTGTCATCAAAATTCCCAGCTACTATAACAACCCTTCAACAACTTAACAGAGAAATCACTACTTAGACTTTCATTTTGCAGCTAAGTAATGAATGTGCTCATTTTTCTGTAAATCTCTCAGTTGGCTTTGGTTTGTTTCATTTCATGGCGTTTTTGTCTCTGCCAAAATGACTGCTACTGCTAGAACTTACGTTTTGATATTCTTCTTCTGGGCAATCCTCACAGTCATTACACCCACTTTAATTTTCCTTTCACAAAACTCCAAACTTGCCTTTGCCGATTCAACCAGTAAGGAAATTTGTTTCGTTGTGTAATGATATTGAATTGATTTTCTTTTGCTCTTTTTATGTTCTGCCTTTGATTTCAAAATTGATTCAGCAATTATTGTTCATGTTACAATTGGCAGGTGAGAAAAGTGCGGAAATCAAAATCAGAAAAATGATGGGCCATTATTTAGAAGAAGACTCCATGAAAACGATTATGGCTTTGGTTAAAATGCAGGCAGTGGCATCAGGGGCTGTCGTAGTGCCGGTGCCGGCGTCGGCGCCGACACTGGAAAGCTCTGTTGGGATTCATAAAAAGAGAAGAGAACAAGAAGATTATGTTAGCAAGCAAGACACTATTATGTACAAAGAGATAGTGGCGCAAATGCTTTTTGAAGTATGAGGAGAGAGCAATTTCAGGTACAGACTACAGACATGGGATGAAAAATATCAATATAAAGAGAAAAACAGTCCCAATTTGTTTGGTGTCTCTTTCATATTGTCTTTTTTGGCTCAATAATTTTGTGATATAAAGTGAAAGAAACGAGGCCAAATTCAATTTTTATCCTTCAAAACTTAGAGTTATATCAATTTTCACCCTAGATTTCCAAATCATCAAATTCGACCTTCAACTTAAACAAGTGTTCTAATTCTTACCCCACCATTCAATTTCCAGTTATTCATCAACTAGTTTTAATAAAAGCCCATATATATTATAAGAATTTTTATAAACACTAGTTTCAATACGATCAAGTTTTGCACAACATTAAATTTGATCCATATATAAATGAACAATACTTGGGTGCTGATATGTTGAGAACTCCCTATGTACCACCATTAAAATCTTGACAACTAGAAGAGATAAAAAAAAAATTCTCATTTCCACCTCTCTTTCTTAGTTGTTACGATTTTAATTATCGATATGCAGCCAAGTATGCTTCTATACAAATTAATCATTTAATAAATATATATGATAATAATTTTTTTTAAACCTCATCCTTCAAATGAAAATTTATAAGATAGTTGAAATTGCAACACTTTTTAAAGATTAAGATTAAAATTACAACACAACTAAGTTTATGAATAATCGGATGAAATTGAAAGTTTAAGCTAAAAGTTGATAGTCAATAAATTTAGAGATAAAAAATTGACAATTTTTCCACCCATAATTGAAGTGCTACATTGTGATTGTCTGTATGGATTTGGCCATACTCAAATCATTGAGATATTTTAGGAAGCATTGATTGATATTTTTTAGGTGTTGAAAGGGAGAGACCTTACCTTATCCTGTCTTTTTTGATGACGTAGGCACGCACCACTATCGCTTATATATTATTATATTGCCCCTTCCCCACCACTACCACTCACTTACCAGGTAATCGCCATGCCCTTGTCATATTGGTTGGTCCCACAAAAATTTTATTTATATGTGCTATAAATTCTAAATATAATGTTTTTTTAATTAAATTATTTTTTATTCAACCATGATTGTGTTGGGAGAAAAAATGTGGAAAACACAAATAACAATATAATATTATGACAACAATCAGTAATATTATAGCAATCTCTCATTTCACAGGTTAAGCGAAACAATCGATAATAATAGTCACGAAAATAATAAAAAGATAGGGAAAAAGAAACCGACATCGAAAGTTATACTGGTTAGTCCCAATCTTGGGACTACGTCCAGTCTTCTGCAACTGTAGGTTCTACTAGAAATCGAGAGATTACAAGAAGCCTTCAAAATAGAGTCACAAACTGACCCTCAATAGCCCAACAATAGCTATTGACTTCCAAGTATCATAAACCGATAACTTGGGATAAACAAAAAATGAAAGACCCTCAACCCGAGCAGAGAAACACTCTTTTCTCTCTCTCTCACTACAAGGAAGAAAAGGTCACAACCTTTTTCTTGCTCTCAAGTCACAAACTGACCCTTAATAGTCCAACAATAGCTATTAACTTCCAAGTACCACAATCCGGTAACTTGGGATAAACAATGAAGAAAAACTACACGATTTCTTTCACTCAAGTCACAAACTGACTCTCAATAGCCCAACAATAGCTATTGACTTCCAAGTACCACAATCCAGTAACTTGGGATAAACAACAAATGTAAGACTACATGTTTTCTCTTACTTTTTGGTTTGAGAGACAAACACACATATACAGGCAATGAGCCTTAATGCCCAAGGCTTTACTTTCATTCTTCCTTGTGCACCAAGGTGGTTAGGGTCATCCTTGCACACCAAGTTTGGTTTCTTCCTTGCACACCAAGTGAGCTTCTTCCTTGCACACCAAGTGGGTCTTCAATTTTGTCTCCACACAAGACAAAAACTTAACAAATTGGAGTAAAGAAATTCGAACATTTGATCTCTTGATCGAGGATATTGAAGACTATTTACTAGAAAAGAAAAAAATCATAGATACATAACAGACAACATATCCATGAAAATGAAGCATTTTGAGTCAACTAATTACTTGCCATGTGGGTTTATCCAGTGTCCCTAAACAGAAAAAGAATATTAAACAAATTTTTTTTCTAAATTAGATATTTTGGATGCTTGATTTTGGGGTCGTATTAGGGGAATAAGTCAAAACTATAATAAACAAATTTATGATAGATTATATTGTTTAAAGCAACCAAATTTCACTTTGTTAAATAATCTCCGGTTGATTGAGTCGGCCTTATCTTATTGTTTTTTCTTTAACAAAAAGCTGATTTCGACGTCAATTTTTAAAAAATTTTAACCTGATGTAACAATTATAAATACCATTTTTTTTAACCAAACCATGATTCCAATTTGATTACATATTTGTCAACATGAGAATACTTCAACTAGTTATACTTAGATTTTATATCTAGAGAAGGAAAAAAAGAAATAAAGTTAATCATTAATGCAGTTAAAAAATAATGTACAAAAAATATGAAACAACAAAATATTGAAAATATATTAAATTTGTATGAATTTGTATAGTATGTCAGCTGAACTATATAATTAATTATATTTTTAAAACGAAGTAATTTTCTATTAAATAAAATAATATTTGAAAAGTTTAAATTCAATACTTCCTATAAAATTTACTTCAAAGAAAGAAAAAAAGACTGCCTATGAAAGTTAAAGTGAAGTAATTCAGCCTAATATAACATAATAATAAATAATATTGAAAAATCAAAATTCAATACTTCATACCTTGTTACATTATAACAAATATGTTATCTTCAATATATCTCCAAACAAAAGAGAAAGCATAACCTTTAAAAAAAAAAAAAAAATCTTCAATATGAAACTCAGTATAATAAATAAAATATTTAATATTTTTACAAAGGCCTTCCACTTCACCAAAATACACCATAAATTGATTTAAGAAAGAAAAGAAAAACCCATAAACAGACCACTGAAATTCAGAAGAATTCTAATATAATTAATTAATTTACAACTTTTTTTTTTTTTTTTTCTTTTTTCTTCTTCACAATGACAACACCGGATCACACACACACCCCAACACAACGAAGATTCGAGTTTCTCAAGCACTGACTCCACCACGACCAAGTCTGGATGCCGCCATATTGGCCACGTGGAACTGCGACACGTAGCTGTTACCAGATCCTTCGGTCACAGGCGGTTCGTTTAGAAACGCCCAGTTGCTTCTTCTCCACCTGTAAAATCACACAAATATTTCAATTATCATATTTTCTAACAAAATGTTTAATTAAAAACACTTTATTTGATGTAAGATTTATAACGATTCTGTGCAAATTATTAGATAGTAAAATTAAAAATATAAATTAATCTTGAATGGAAGAGAGAATAATTAATTACCAGCCATTTTTCTTGGGTTTGTCTAAGTTAGTTTCAGCTGGTTCCATGTCCAAGAAACCCTTCCTTGTATTAAATGGAGGCAGAGAGCTTGATCTCTGAAGATTTCCACCAAACTCCACCTTCTTTTCCTGCCAAAATTCAAAACTCAAAATTTTAACTTTAAAAAACTTAAGTGAAAGACAAAGATAATATCCATAGAGAAGAAAAAGACAGTTGACTATGAGTTGAGCAGAAACCTCAGAGCTCTCAAATGGACTCAAAATAGCTCTTAGATGTTCTTCATGCAACTGCTTCTTCGTTTTCCAGAAGGCTTCAATCTCTTCCTTTGTCAATGATTTGTTCCTCCGATGACTCACTAATTAAAAAAAAAAAAAAAAACATTTTTGATCACTTTTGATCATACAGATATCAAAATAGACTAGGATTAAAACAGAAATTAAACTAAAAATTAATATTACCTTCTTCGGGGTCACTCGCCGGAGAGTCCCAACCCGCCATTAAAGAACCCATCTCTCAAAATCCAAACTTTGATAATCAGATATGAAACTGTGATGGTTTCTTAGTACGAAGAGAACAATATATAAATACCAAGTTGGCGACTACCCAGCAGTGTGTCTTTATCTCTTGGCTCCGATCTTATCTAAAACTTTAATATTAATCTTCTTTTTTTTCTTTCTTAATGTTGGTTTTAATGCTTTGGTGGCGATTTTATTGATTGATAATGATAGGTTTCATTAATGTTTAGCTTATGAAATTTTAAAATCGCGGTTTTAAAAAATAAAAAACAACTTTAAAAATCGGGTTTTTTGTTAGTGCCCATAGATTTTTTGGTGCCGGCATGGCGGATTTTGGCGTTGACTTAACTGAAACTAAGAAATGGGACTGGATTTGGAAAATGGAAATGGAAAATTCTGGAATTTGGTCTTTGCTTATCTAAATACACGTTTTGCTGATTCGTTGCCTCGTTTGGGTTTCGTGTTGTTTGGATTTTAAGCCCATAGATGAAACGGGCCCAAATTTAATGGCCCGTTCGATTGTTTTGGGCCCATGTTCTGCTGTCATTACGATGGCTTCTGGACCGGTAAAATGTAGGCCAAGCCCATGTCTGATGCATGTGCTAAGCCGACTCGTCTAATTTTGGTAAATATTTATAAATATCTTTCGAGAAATTATTTTGTAATTGATGTTGGATAAGTAATTAATTCAATGTAGTTTAACAGTTTTTTTTTTTTTTTTTTTTTTTTTTTTTTTTTTTTTAGAAAACAATGTAGTTTATCTGTACTATTGATTGATGTAATATATCTTTGCACTTGATTGTTATCAAAGGATAAATTATATGTAATATTCATTGCATCGCATACACATTTCTTAAGCACGTGCACGATGCTTAATTTAGATTTTGTTCCAGGTCAGGTGATATCCTCTTTCTCTGTGTTGCGAGGTATGCTTGTAATCTAGATTTTGTTCCAAGGCAGGCGATATCCCCTTCGTGGGAAAATGAGTGTCTTTTTGTTGTCCCTGGTTTTCTTTCGTTGAGACCCTCCCGTTTAATGAGGGCGTTTGGTTTGGTGGGTTTTGGTTAATGAAGTTTTCTTTTTTTTTCAAAAAAAAAAAAAACGTGCACAGTGCATAAATATGTTTAAATTATAAAATCTATAATTTATAGCTAAATTATATCATACAAAAATTAGAAAAAAATATTTTCTTTTAAAGCTAATAAAATGGCTGACACCAATATTTCCATAACATATTGTCATTTAGGAAATGGTTAATCAGTAATTTTCAACGCATCCATTTCTTAAATATTAGAATGACGGATTAAGCAAACTAAATATCACATAACAATAATAGAATAGAAGAACATAAAGGTTAGTATACGCCTAAAAAAAAGAAAATTTGAATCGAAAAATACCTTTTAATTTTCAAATTTAAGACGTGCCTGGCAAAACATTTGGAGTAATGTATTGTTGAAGACTTTGAGTAGTCATCTCTTATAAATTTTTAACATAAAAAATATATTTTCTAATTTTTCCTTTAAAATTTTGCTAAATATGAATTTTTCTCATATTTAACATCTTTGATCTTCTATCGTGTTCGTTACATTGCTATCATTGAATTAAATGTATGATAGAGATTTTTTTTTTAAGTACATCAACATTTGGGGATGGGGAGATTCTTGAGTACATCAACACTTGGATAATGCTTGAGTTGTAATGAGAAAAAAAGAAAAATAAATAGTGATATTGTGACAGCCAAGTTAAATAATTGGTTCCGTTGGATTCAGCAATCTAATCGGTGAATGGCGACAATGAAAAAAGGGTTGGAAGGAAATCTAGAAAGGGTGGGCCAAGGAAACTGAAAGTAGAAATAATGGGCCCAGCCCATTTCAAATCATACAACAAGAAAAAGAAAAAAAAAAAAAAAAAAAAAAAGTTGAAGGTTGCAAAAGGGCAAGAGAGCCGGGTTGCCCAAAAACTCTCACAAATAATTTTTTTTTTCTTTTTTTAAAAAAGTAGCGACCGACAAGATAGCGAAAAGCCTGCCCCCACGATTCGATACCTTCTCAGCCAGCCTACCTACTTTCCCTTTTTTTCGCAATTTGCATACTTTACTCACATTTATCTAACTCTAACTTATAAGCTTAAATTTTCACAAATATAAATATGATGCTCATTATTATTGAAGCCTACCAAATAAAATATTCAATCTTTACAAATAAAACGTCCAATACATTCTTTTGATGCTTCAAATTAGGAGTGTCAAATTTCTCTAAAAAACTTTGCTCTAAATGGGAAAGGGATTCTCCGTTTTAATTCAATATGGAGTTGGAGACTGAATATTTTTTATCCATATAAATTATATGGAGGAAAAGTACTTCAATTGATGAAAAAAAAATTCACAAGAATTCTCATGCATCTTGATTTCTATTTAGTTTAACGAGAATTTTTGTAAGAATGAGAACTATTCAAGGGTGTAACAGACAACGAATCTCTGCATATCTCCACAATGGTATATTATCCACTTTTTTAATATAACTCCTCTTGGCTTTGCGTTTGGGTCTACCAATATACCTCGTACCAATAGAAATAATTGTCATCACTTATATACTCACGATCTTTTTTTTTAGCCCATGAGAGACTTTAGCTGCATTTCCAATAAAAGAATGGGATGTGAAAAGAAATTATTGTCCTAATCCTCAGAAATTATTGTCCTAATCCTCCCGAGCATATTGATACAAAACTTTTTTTTTTTTAGTTCAACAACATGTGGGGTAGGAGGTTTCGAACCTCCAACTTTTTGTTCAAGAGTGCATACCAATTATCACTGAGCTATGCTCACTTTGACAACCACATTTTATTTGCATTATACACATAATGCCTTAAATATGATTATTGCCGATGGGTTGATTATTATTATTAAGGGCCCGTTTGATAACCATTTGGTTTTTGGTTTTTGGTTTTTGAAAATTAAGCTTATAAATCATACTTCCACCTACAAGTTTTTATGTTTTGCTAATACTTTTCTTTCCTTGTTTTTAAAAACCAAGCAAATTTTGAAAACTAAAAAAAGTAGTTTTCAAAAACTTGTTTTTTTTTTTAGAATTTGGCTAGGAACTCAAATGTGTCATTGGCAAATATGAAAACCATGGTAGGAAAATTTGAAGAAAACAAGCCAAATTTTCAAAAACCAAAAACCAAAAACCAAATGGTTATCAAACGGGGCCTAAACAATTTGCATCATTAATTACATAAGCAAATATGTATTCTTTAAAATATATTTGAATACATCTTATTTTTCATTGATATTAAGTGTGTCACTCAATCATTAGGTCAAGTTTTGATATAAGATTAAAGGTCATATAAACATCTTCCATTTAAGTACAATCCCCATATTGTGACAAGACATGAATTTGATGCAATCTATTTAAATTAATGTAATTGTTTTAAAAAAATATGTTCAATTTGATTATTTGAAGATGGGTGCTATCGCCATTTTTTATAGGTTTTGATCGCATGACGACATTAGTTGTATTGATTTCTTTTTTTAGGAGAATTTTATTATATATATTTTAAAAAAAAAAAAAAACCTTAGAGCTTTATTTCATAATCAATTTATAACATTGATGTGATCAAATCGTTTGAATGATTATATGAATAGACCATCATTGATTTGATTATAGTAGGTCTCATTACTTATTGATGTATGTGTTTATTTCTACCTACCTAGTTAATGAAAATCTAAGCATCCATGATCTAATTTATTGTATTTTGGAAGTATAAATATTAAATTATTCTAAATTATAATATTAAAAAATTAAGAAAAAAAATAATGAAACCCAAAATAAAGACTAAAGCTTGAGATTTAGGATAGCTTTTAAAATAGTTATTGTCAAATGTGCTTTTAAAAAAAGTTATTTGTAATTTGGAGTAAATAAGTGTTTGGTAAATTTCAAACTTAGATGTGGAGAAGTAGGATAAAATAGGGATATTTCAGAATTGGTTAGAAGAGGGAAATAGATTGTTTAAGAAGTCAATCTCATACAATTAACTAAGGGTGTGTTTGGTTTAACTTTTCAAGTGTTTAATTTTGAAAATAAATCATTTTGGAAAAATTTCTAGTGCTTGGCAACTTCTAAAAATGACTTATTAGAAAATGAGATTGATAAATAAACCATTTTGAGAGAAACACTTGAAACCAACTTTTTTAAAAAGACTTCTTAAGTAAACAATAACTTGGGTAGAAAAACATTTGTGAGGAAATGCAACCAAACATATGAGTGTTTAAATTATAAACAATTTTTATACAAAATGTTTTTTAAAAAATGCATTATTGAAAAACATTTAAATTAGAATGTATTCTAAACGGACCCTAAATTATTTTATAATTAGTTTTATAAAAAAAAAACTAAATTATTTTATAATTAGTTTTCTCAAACACTAAAAACGGTTAAAAATTCCAAAACTACATTTATGACTAGCTATGAACACTCTTATAATTGAACAAGACAATTTTTGAATTGAAATTAGTTCTTCTAATTGTGTTAGATACTTAAATTTTTTTTTTAAGAATATGTGGGGTGGAGGATTTGAACCACAGACTTTGTGGTTATCAATACAATTTTATGCCAGTTGAGCTATGCGCATGTTGGCTTTAGATACTTTAATTTTTGCTAGTTAGATTTCAACATTTTACTACCAAGTTTGAACATATTTTATCTACTTAATCTCATGGGTCAGGTTCAAGGTCAGGTTCAAGTGGTTTTATGATAGAGTTTAGATATTTTACAAAATCGACTTTTGTGGGGTTGTTTTGTAAGTTAAATTTAGTATAATTTATTCCTCAATCAATCTTCAAATTTAATTCCGAAAGAGTATCAACCACAACGCTTTTTGAGGTTTCGAGTTGGATAAATTGACAAAACTAAAAAAAAGTATGAGTTAAAAATGGTACTTTTTCCAAAACTTTAAAGATATGGAAAGGATGAAAATAAAGATAGAGATGGGGAATAATTGAAAGAGGCATGAGAAGGAGGGTGGGCAAAAAAAGAGTTATCCAAATGGGAATGGAAGGTGGGAGGAAAAAATGAGGTCAAATCCAAAAAGGAGAGGACATAAGGAAAATGGCTGCTTCCATGTTGGCAGATTATGGGTTGGCTTTGGCTACTTCCAACTTCCAATCCAAATCCAACCAATGCCCTTCCCCACCGCCCTTTCGCGTACATGTGGCAAAGATTTTGATTTTGTGACGTCACACATTTCATCACTGTATGTGTCCAAAAAATTATTGAATGTGACTGTCACAATATAGTTGTCATTTCCAACGTTTTGGATGTGATTGTAACATTGGATTTAACAACGTAAAATTATCAGCTACATTGTTTCTAGTCTTCTCTAATCATTTCTCCCACGAACTCCTTTCAAATTCATAGATACTTCGTTGCATGCCTATCTTCTTATTTTTCTTCTTTTCGCTTGGAATTATGTGTTTGGTTTATTTTATTTCTTCTAAAACCCCACACACTACACAGACACCCACCAAACCCTCCACCTGAAATATGGCTTCTTTTCCTTAGCCTTCTTTTTAAATTGTTCATAGATTCTTTCTATTCTATTCTATCTACTTTCCTCACTCTTCTTTTCTATCTTTGATTTCCTCTTGTACTTTGTCACACCAATTCAATTATTACTACCTCCCAAAGTTCCTATTTATAAACTATTCATTAATTAATTTTGAAATTAAAAAAAAAAAGCTTTATGATTTGAGTTTCTTTTTAGAATAAAATGCTTCAAATTCAAATATCATGAAATTAATAAACTACTTAAAATATAATAGAAAGTCCAAATATATGATTTAGTTTTGATATATGAGTTACTTTTGAATTTTATTTATGATTTGTGAAAAGATTTTGAATTTATTTTTTATATATTGATTTCTTTCCAAAAAAAAAAAAAAAATAGAGTGTATTTGTGATAGAGAAACTAGCTGTTAGCTTAAATTTAGAAAATCTATTTTTCTATGATAACAATCCATTATGAGTTAGGTGAGTAATTATGAGTTGATTATGTGAAGTTGATTGGATTTTTGCTTTTGTGGAGGATGGATATGTCCAACTCATTCATTTAAAAATGAGGTGATTGCAATTTAGTTGATTAAATGTATTTTAAGGCAATACTATTATTGATGGATTTTAACACTAAGAAAAAGTAACAATAAAAGTTGACTAAAAATGAAAACTAAAGACATAAATGATGAAATTAAACTTTTTAAAAAAAATTATGAACGAATTTGAAAAAAGTAAAATATATATATATATATATATATATATATATATGAAATTTAAATTTACGCAAAGAAAAACGAAAATATGGATGAACTTTTTCTTGAAGAAGGAAATTACATTCACGAGAAACCTCACCCATCACTAAGAGACAAACATATAGAAAATAATGATGAAGTTTTGAAATTTTAAGAAAAAACATAATAATTTATATAACACTGTTTTTTTTAATCACAATTCATACAAACTATTTAAATGGATAAATAAAAAGGAAAAACCAAGAGTATTGGGATAAAATTATCGATTATTAATATTATAATAATGTTACAAAAATTAGAATAACGAGGGGACCACACGGTCGAGCAGCCTCGGAGATGCTGATAAATTTTAGCTGGCATGCACTGGACCGGCCGGCTCAGTTCCAGGGCGATTAGAAATGAACATCTGTCAACCACATATCATTATTAATAATAATGACAGTAATAAAATAACAAAAATAATAGTAAAATAATCTGATGTGGCTTTCTGTTGAAACCTAGGCAGTGGCCTTCACGTGCAATGGTGACTCCCTCTGCCACACACTTCACTTTCTCTGTTTTCTCCAAGACCAACTCAAATCTTTTTCTTTCAATTTCTTATTTTTACTTTTTCGTTTTCCTAATTTGACTTTAAAAATATATTTATTTCGCTATTTTTTTCGAAATATTTAATTCAAGCTTGTTCTCTATAAACATTGAATAGATATATAGTAATATGGAAAATATTAATCAGTTAAATATGGAGAAACAGTTGATAATATTGTAATTTTCATCTCTCACTTCTCATCTTAGATTAAGAGTCCGTTTGGAATACATTTTAATTTAAATGCTTTTCAAGAATGCATTTTTAAAAAAACATTTTGTATAAAAATTGTTTAGGATTTAAACACTATATGTTTGGTTGCATTTCCTAACAAATGTTTTTATACACAAGTTATTGTTTACTTAAGAAGTTTTTTTTAAAAAGTTTTTTTTTTTTTGGAGTTGTCTTTTTTAAAAAGTTAGTTTCAAGTGTTTCTCTCAAAATAGTTTATTTATCAATCTCATTTTCTAATAAGTCATTTTGTAGTGGTTGCCAAACACTAGAAATTTCTTCAAAATGATTTATTTTCAAAATTAAACACTTGAAAAGTTAAACCAAACACACCCTAAATGAGGATATTAAATTATTTGTTAATGTCATACTTTTAAGTTTTAACCTGAGTTTTTTTTGTTTTGTTTTTTTTTTCGATAAAAGCAAATATAGTTCAGCGATAATTGACATGTACCTTCGACCAAGAGGTTATAGATTCGAATCTCTCCACCTCAAATGTTATTGAACTAAAACAAAACCTTAGTTTTAACTAAAATATGTTGACTACAAATGTACAAGAGTATATATCTTAAAAATATTCATTAGATGTGGTGTGAGATGAAGTAAACAATGTGATACGAGAATGAGATATTTTAGGTCCCATTTGATAATCATTTAGGCTCCGTTTGATAACCATTTCGTTTTTTTATTTTGGTTTTTGAAAATTAAGTTTATAAACACTCATTCCACCAATCCATTTCTTTGGTTTCAACCTACATCATTCCCATGTTTTCAAAAAGCAAGTCAAATTTTGGAGAAAAAAAATAGTTTTCCAAAACTTGTTTTTGTTTTTGGAATTTGGCTAAGAAATCTAATGTCTCCTTGACCAAGATGAAAACCATGATAATGGAATTGAGAGAAAACAATTATAATTTTGAAAAACCAGAAACCAAATATCAAATGGTTATCAAACGGACCTTAGTTTTTTTTTTATTATTTGTTTTTTTTTTTTTTTTGATGTTTGGTTTTAAAGCTTATAAACACTACTTCCAAATTTAAGTTTTTTTTTTCTTTTTTTTCTTTTTTATATATATATCTACATTCTTTCCATGTTTTAAAAAACCAAACCAATTTTTGAAAACGAAAAAAAGTAGTTTCCAAAAAATTGTTTTTATTTTTAGAATCTGATTAGGAATTCAAGTGTGTCTTTAACAAAAATGAAAATCATGGTAAGGAAATCTAAAGAAAATTAGCCTAATTTTCAAAAACTAAAAACAAAAAACCAAATGATTATCAAACAGAACCTTAATCATTGAACTATATATTTTAATCATATATTATTATATCAAGTATTTTTTGACAGCATGTGGTGTAGAAGATTTGATCATCTGATCTCTGGATCGTAAGTACAAACTTTATGAAGACGCTTGTTGGCATTATTATCTAGTATAAAGATGAAGTACAAACTATTGAATTAGGTTTATGTTATGGTTGAAACCTAAAATATATTTTATAATAAAGGAGGAGTGCGTATTTGTTTCGAAAGGCTAATAAAACGAGGGGATATTGAGACACGTGTGATGTAGAGATTGGAGGGTAGGGATTCTTACCAACCAGGGCGTGTAACACACAAGTCCAGCCGCACGTGGTCCAAGAATGGGAGCATTGATGGAGATGTAGAAAAAGGAAAAGCTGAGACAACGAGTGGCTCCTCTATTCCCACCTAAACCTAATCTATGTCGCTCCCTAGTTCTATACTTTAGTCATACTAATTTAAATTGTACTAGGAAATAAGTCATACCAATTTTAATTATTAACTTATGTACAAACATCACGGTCACATAAAAAATGGTTTATTTTTATAAAGAAAAAACATAAAAGATCCTTTGCGAAAAGAAAATTTAAAAAAAAATATATATATATATAAAAATATATATATATATATATATATATATATTATAAAAGATAAGTCGAGAGAGGAGAAGTTGGTCCTTATTTTTTATTTATTTATTTTTTTTTCTTCTTTCGTTTTTTGACATTGGCCCCTCATTCTTTGCTCTGCTCAAGCAAAAACATGTAGTCATTATTTATTTTTTTATAATATGTTAGGTGAGGTTTAACCTTTGATCTTTTGATGGATTTTACATGTTTTATGTTGGTTGAGCTATGCTCTTATTGACAATTATTAAACCCTTAAAACTTTAATAAATGTATTTTTTTTCTTCAATGATTTCTATAATGAAAAAAAAAAAAAAAAACATGCAATGCAATGCAAGTCTACTAGTCCAATTTTAATATACAAGTATAAGTTTGTTAAACTTGATGTAATTTATATTTAGTTTAAAAGTTTATTGTGCACAAAAGTTAAGATGTAATGACAAAAGTGGATTTTATAACTTTTTTATTTTCCAAATAAACCAAGATAATTTTCAAATTATTTTTAGTATTATAAATCAATGAGGCGAATATTCAACTATGCCACCCTAAGAAAACTCGTTAATAATATTTCAACCAATTAACTTATTTTTACATCAACCTGATTAGCAAACTCTTAACTAATAATCAACTAGGGAGTGAATACACTCACATATCAAATATTAATAGGGACAAGAGACACCACACATATCTCTACAATGGGATGATATTATCCACTTTGAACATAAGTCCTCATGAATTTTTTTTTGGTTTACCCCAAAAAGTCTTATACATATTTGTCATCTCTTATAAACCCATGATCACTCCATTGTCTAGCCAACGTGAGACTTTGGTTACACTCTCTAATTTCCAACCTTTCTTATCGATAAATTTTTATAAGAAGGTGTGATCATAGTTCAAATATCTCATATAGTCTAACGACAAAGGAAATTGATATTGAAAAATATTGAAATTGAGAATTTCTTTCCCTTTTCAATTCAATAATTATGGAAGTGTACACGTGTGAAGGAGGTGCGTGTGGGAATTAAAGAAAGTATGGCGCCAATGATTACATTAATGAATCCATTGGTTCAGTGAACACGAACCGGAACTGAGTGGCGTTTAACCAACACTGCCGTGGACTGGTTTCAACTTTCAAGTGTAGAGTGGACCCAATTCAACGCCAATCATGGGTCTATCAGGACCATTTTTGTAATTATGGTTCGCCGGTCCATTTCCAACTTTTAATAATTTCATTTTTCTGTTTCTAATAATTCATTATCTCATTTTCTATTCGATCTCAATAAATTAATTCTCTCATAATTTTCGTCCAAACATGTTTTTTTTTTTTTTACAACATGTGAGATGGAGATTTGAACCACAGATCTCGTTGTTATCAATACAACTATATGCTAATTGAGCTATACTCTTGTTGGCCAAATATGTTACTTCCTTTTCAATTTCTTCTTACCATACAATCTTCAAATTTTTGTTTATATTTCATGATGAATAAGTGATGGTATGTGATCAATCTAGTTTCATAATAAAATTATGATTATATTTGGCGTTGTCTATCTTTTTAATTTTTCAACAATACGTGAATGGATAGAAATGAATCATTTATACGTATAGTATAGTATGTATATATATATATATATATATATAAACTTCTGTTAAGCTAGTCTTTATACTTTAACTTTCATTTTAATTTGATTCCATATATTAATAATTATCATTATTATTTATTTTTAATTAAGACTCATTCAATATACGAAGTTATGGTCCAAATTGATATAATGAAAAAATTATAAATGATATTTATTCAAATAAATTATTTTTAATTTTCTTAATCCTTAAAAAAGTTTATTTATTAACTATATTTTCAATATTTTGTAGCTGTCACGAGAAAGATGAATGAAAATAAGATGATGAATTAAGATTAGACCAAGTTGATTTTTCAAATCGAATAATTGAAGAATACCAAGAAAAATCTCTTTTAGTTGCTTTTAATTTATTATATTCTTATGAAAAAACATAAAAAGGCATAAGCATTGGAGTTAAAGGAATTTGTTTATTTATTTAAAACTAGAGTTAAGGTGATGTATGGACATGGATGGAGACATGAGATGTGAGAGTGTAGGCAAAAGCTGCTATATAAGTACTACCAAACATGTCCTACAGAACTTGGACATCCTCCTTTGCACTCATTCCCCACTCTTTTTAATTATAAAATCCTTCCCAAATCTCCTTTTAAATTCTTAATTTCCCCCAATAAAGAGAATAAAAATATAGAATACATATTTCAATATTTTATTTACTTGTTCGCTTCCCTTACAAGTTTAATCTAACATTTGCATCTAAATGTTTTTGAATTTTAAACTTTTAAATTTATATTTAATAGATCTGTGAACTTTAAAGACGGTCTAATAAGCCCCCAAACATTCGATTTTGGGTATCATATTCATGTGAATTTTCAATTTTATATATGATAAACGTTTGATATATTTGAAGTTTTCTTTTGAAAGTTCAACGAACTTATTAGATACAAAATTAAAAGTTTAAGGTCCTATATAAGATACATATTCAATTCTAATATATTTGTGTTTTTTTTTAAGTCAATTTGGTTAAGGACCTATTAGGCACAAGATTGAAAGTCTAAGGACCTATTTAAATACTTTTAAAATTTATGGATCTATTAACACATAAAAAATTTTAAGGATTTATTAGACATAAATCTAGAAGTTTGAGAATTAAACTTAACTTCCATTTGTGTTCATAAACTTCGAATTATATTTGATTCATGGCTATAGTGTTTATCCACATTTGCAAGATAATGTCAATCTCATCTAAATTGCAAGTAATAAATTATTATGTCATCTACAAAAGTTTATGGATTAAATGAGGTTAGGAAAATTACTAATGTCTTAATTAATTGAGTTAGGTTGAAACTATAGATGTCCATTTATCTCGCGAGGGTGAAATTTTGGATTAGGAAATAGGAGAGGGAGTGGGGAAAAAATCTCCTGAGCTAAACGGAATTAGGGATAGGGAATGTATTCTCCATCTCTGTTCCCCACCATACTATTTTTCTATCATTTTATTTTATTTTATTTTTAATATATATTGTTAATGATTTAGATAATTTGTTATGTGTTGGATTATATAGTAAACATATGAATTATTTGTATGGATGATTAAATAATTTAATATGAAATATTATTTTATTTCTATTAAGAGATTTAATAATTTTATCTTTAAATAAAATAACAACTATCTAAGATTTCAATAAATAATTATTTAATTGAAAATTAATAAATATTTTTCATTACAAGTTAACTATTAGAAAAGTTATCAAAAGAATTATTTGATTCAATTAGAAATAAAAACTAAACGGGAAATAGAGAAACTCGATCTTCACAAATTTTTCACAGGCAATCGCCATTCTATTTCTCATGAAATTTAATGGATAATTTTACTGGGATAAAAATTAAAATGGGAGTGGAGACAAGACAGAAAAGTCATCTCATCACCATTCCATCCCATGGACATCATCAGTTGAAAACTTTATGCCAGTGGAGCTATGCTCTTGTTGGCGACATCATCAGTTGAAACTGATACAAAGTATATAATATAATGCACGTAAAAAGAATGGAAATGTGTGTTTAGAGGAGTGAAGCATGGTAAATATCATTCAAAATTACATCGAAGTGTAAAAAGAAATTCAAACCATTTCTTTTACAATTATTAAATTAAAATTTAATATTATTCACCCATAAATCGATGTAAAAAGACATCTTATAATTTCAAAATTCTAAAATTGACTACTTTATGACCAATATTTTAAAGAGAGTATATTTCACTTGTCTAATTCATAAGAATATATTATATATTATAAATAATTAAAAGTAATATCAAATTATTCATTTTGATGATTCCAAAAATATGTTTTCAGACCCTTTTGTTCAATATATTATTTCTATAATGCAACTTCACGTGAGGCCGGGCGATTGCCCTATGCAATTACCAAGAACGTGCATCGCGCTTCCTACAGAGAGACCACTACAACCAAACGTGGACCTCACAGTAATCAACCAATAAAAATCTTCCACATCAGGAAGTGATATACGGAACACGGATATTTCGGATTGAGCGCTTGCAGAAGAGAATTACCCATGAGTTTAACGGACGCGACCCGAGAAATGGGGTGGTTAAAAAAACGTTTTAATAAGATGACGATGAGGATTTCAGATCCTAAGGGACGAAAATCGAAGAGCTGGGTTTGTGGCTCTGGCTCTGGCTCTCGCCGTGACGGGGGAGGAGACGGCGACGGCGGCGGAGGATAACGATGACGACGGTCGACGGAGGAGACGACCTAGTGTTGTGGAATAACAGAGGCTTTTAGTTTTAAAGAATTTTTTTGAAGCTTTTTATCTTTTAGCCTTTTTCTCTCTCTTCCTTCAAAGGCCGTTTGCAACTTCCGAGACATTGCTGCCCTTTCGATTTAAAAGGGGAATTCAAGGTGGAGGGAAAAGGCTAGTTTCTATATTTTCTCTAATTCGATCCATCAAAATCCTCCGAGTTTTGCAGAATCTCTTGGAGATTTGTTTCTCTCGTGGTTTTCTCCGCTGCTGTTCTCATTTTTGCGGTACGTGTCTCCTCCTTGTCTGCATCTGTTTACCTTTTTGTTTCTTCATGGAATGATTTTTTTCGGTTTCGGAATGCACCGGAAATGTGAGGAACGCGATTGGAATTTTCGGTTTCCACTTTCGTATCGTTTTTTATGAGTATTTTTGTTTGCTTTACGTGTTTAATCTGATATCTCAACGAACCTACTCATCTAGGATAGATGATTTGAATGTATCATGCGTATTTGTTGATGTTTTCCGTTGAGTTTGTTGGAATTTTGAATCGGAGTTTTTAATTTCAATCGTGTCTGTGTTTAGTGAATCGAATACTGCTATCACGATGCCTCTGAGAGGCATAATTCGTGAGCAGAGTGAAATACGAGAAGGCAGTGGGAATTCATCGAGAAAAGTGAGGGAGGGAGTTCAAATGCGTCATCTCGGGAAGTCGCATATTGTCCCCGAGCAGCCTTCTTCTTCTTCTTTTCCGGTTCCGATTGAGCAGAGCCGTTGGGCGAATTTGCCTCCGGAGCTTCTTTTAGACATAATTCAACGAGTGGAAGCGAGTGAAACCTCTTGGCCTTCTCGCCGGGATGTTGTTGCCTGTGCTTCAGTTTGCAGGTCATGGCGGATGGTTACAAAGGAAGTTGTGGGGACTCCCGAACAGTGTGGGTGGATCACGTTCCCAATCTCTCTGAAGCAGGTATTTTCAACTCATCCTTCGTTATTTTCAAGGCAGCTTTTCAGTTTCTTGACAACCAGGGCTTTAAGGTTGAATTTCTTCTTTATTTTTGACTTAATTTATTAGCCGGGACCAAGAGACACCCCAATCCAGTGCTTCATTAAGAGAGAAAGAGCAACTTCAACGTTTCGACTCTATCTCGGGCTAAGCCCTGGTAATTCTCTTTCTACTTTTTCCTCTTTTTTCTTCTTCTATCAACAACTATTTTGCCTTGGATCGTTCTTTTTTATCGAGATTGTGGATTACGCGTCCTTTTAGTGAATTCATTTATGTAGAGAATAAAGCTTTTTTTTATCTTTGTAATAATGAAGCTTTGTATCAAAGAGTGTTAACTTTCAAAATATGCAACAGCACCATCACTTTTTTCGACATCCGAAGCCCTTTTTCTTAATAAAATCAAATTTGAGGAAAGTTACTGGAGTCGAGGCCAGTACTTATCATGGTTTAAAGAGACCAATGTTTGTTAAAATTATTTGGGGTCTTTGGTTCATGGGTTAAGTTTGTATAATAGGCTCTGAAGTGGGGCATAAGTAGATTTAGAATTTTTCGTAATCCACCTCTTAAGCTTCACTGCACACAAATCCAAACTTCTCATTCCTAGACAATGCAACTCGTTCTGAACTTCTCCTGAAATTGCTAAAGCCCCGTTGGATAACAATTTTATTTTTAGTTTTAAGGAAACATTTGAATTTTTAGTCAAATTCCAAAAACAAAGAAGTTTATAAAAACTACTTTTTTTTTTTTAGTTTTCACATTTCGAAAACATGTTTAGAAAGGAGATAACAAAACAAAGAAACTCATAAGTCGGAGTAGTATTTATCAGCTTGATTTTTTTGTAAAACCAAACGATGGTGTAAGTTATTCACTCTTTTTTGTTTTTTATTGCCTCTCTATGATTACAGCCCTGTCCGGTAATCTAAGTAAACTGTTGCTAACTGCAAAAAGAATTCGACGAGCAACGAGTACTGATTTCATTGTATCATTAGTTCCAGACGACTTCTCTCGAACAAGCAACAATTACATTGGAAAGTTAAGGTAAGCCATGGCCACGGTTACGTTGGTTGGTTTATTTTGCTGACGGATTGTATGGGGGTTGTCTTATTTTTAAATAATGAACTGAAAGTTGATGATGGATCAGGTCAAATTTTCTGGGGACCAAGTTTTCAATTTATGACAGTCAGCCTCCACATGACCCAAAATTGCGAACCAGTAGATCAAAACGAAGAATCCATTTGAGACAGGTTTCTCCAAGTAAAACTCACCCCAATTATAAAGTTGCTGCCGTAGCTTACGAGCTCAACGTCCTCCGTACCAGAGGTCCGAGGAGAATGAGGTGCACCATGCATTCAATACCTGTAGCAGCCGTGGAGGAGGGTGGCACTGCCCCAACTCCAACAGAGTTTAAAGACACTATCAACGAGCATCATTCATCCACATCGACTTGCAAAGGAAAGAAGCCGATATCCGAGTCCCCCGGGCCTCAGGAGTCGATAGCTCCATTGGTATTGAAGAACAAAGCTCCGAGATGGCACGAGCAGCTGCAGTGTTGGTGCCTAAACTTCAAAGGGCGCGTCACGGTTGCTTCGGTGAAGAACTTCCAGCTGGTTGCTGCAGCGGAGACGAATCAAAATGTGTCTGCAGCCGAACAAGAAAAAGTGATTCTGCAGTTTGGTAAGATTGGGAAGGATATTTTCACGATGGATTATCGCTATCCTCTCTCAGCTTTCCAAGCCTTTGCAATTTGCCTTAGTAGCTTCGATACCAAGCCAGCCTGTGAATGACCATTACTCAACAACTTGCTCAAAAATTTTCAAATTGTATATATTATTTTGGGAAGAAGCTTCGTTTAGAAATTGTATTCAATAATCAGGCAAAAATCTGGATGATGGTGGGTAGTAAATTATGAAACGAGCACATGCTCCAAAATCTTTATTATCTAATTCGTCGAATACAGCAGAGTTCATCTTTTTTGATTCGTGTATCTATTTCTATTTCCTGAGTATGATAAGAGCATTTAACTTGGAATGATTCACATTCGTATATAATTATTTTTATGAACTGTATATCTTGTCTGGAAGCAGACTTATTAGTCTAAGACTAACGTGGCCAACACTTTATATTATTTATATTCATCCACCTCATCATTTAATCTATTATTATTATTATTATTTTGATGTTAATAACATTGCTGAATATACATGAAAACGGAAATGCAATTTCCATTCCATTCTTGTTTAGTGTTGGAAATGCAATTAGGCTTAAACCCTCTTTTGATACTTCATTTTTTTTTTCCTTTCATATTTAATGATCTCAAAACCTAAATCTTTTATTAATAATAATAATAAAAAAAAGACAATTTTAATACCTATTGATTTATCAAAAACTTGAATACATTTGAAAACTCGACATTTAATTTCTGACATGTCGCTTGAAACATTTGTCCATATAGATATACTTGTGATTAAGAGAATAAAAGATGTAAGATAAGATTTTCATTAAAAAAATTGTGACAAATATTAAAATGATTTTTCATGCAAAGTTCAAAATATTTGAAAGCTGAAAGGAAAACATATCCTTAAAATGTATAAAACTTCCATTTTCTAAAAGACGTTCCTACAATTGTTTTTTTTTTAATAATAATAATTATAATTATAATTTTAAAATTCTTTTAATTATTTTAGAACGGATAAAAAAATGTTAACAACAAGAAGACTACTTCAAAAATTAACTATGAATCCATAAATATAATTCACATAAATTATTCTTTAGTTGACAAATAAGATCAAGGATAGAAGGGCAGTGGATTTGAATCTTCATCATTTTGCCTGTACATTCGATTATAAATTGTACATATAAATACAAGAAAAGAATCAAAATTTTTGTTAAGAGTAGAACATATTTAGAAACATAGAATACAAACCTAATCTTTTGAAATTGTGTAGGGTCCAATTGAATCAAGATACCAACCGGAGCCACCATGGAGGCCGGAAAACTTTGTTCCTGTAGGGAATGAAAATTTGGTTCCATCTTCTTTGCCAAACGGCCCATAAGTTCTTTTATTTGTTTCCAATGTTAGTGATCGGATAACAACGGCTGCATCTCCCCAATTCCTTAGGTCACTATAATGTCCACGGATTGAAACAAGATATTCATTTGGATGATCAAAAACAATCTGCAATCACACATCACTCCTTCAATCAGATTCCATCTTTTTAAGTCTCAGAAACAATGAACAAATAGACAAGTCAGAAATTTTCAACAAATTACATGAGGTAAAAAATCTATAACAATTGAAGATTAGTGAAGAGTTTTGGATTAACCTCAGATTTAGAACCGCCATCTTCCCCATGCTTCATCGACCATATCAACTCCCCATTCTTCTCATAACAAATTTGGAAGGAGTAGATCCATTCTTGATGATAAATAGCAAACCCTTTGATCCTTGAGAAAACCTGTTCTTTCCAAGGACTTCCACCTCTACCGCCATACGGTCCAAACTTTTTAAGAGTGTTCTTGCTGTCGAAGGACCAAATATTAATTTTCGGTTTCACTAATAATATAGTCATATACACTAACCTTTTTAAGTATAACTCAATCGAAGACACATCTAACTCACTTTCTATTGAATTAAAGAATTTGAAGCAAATTAGCATACTAACTTTTGAATTGTGTGGTGGTGGAGTCCAATTCCACGAGAGTAAAAGCAACGATTGGTGAAAGCCAAGTTCCCATGCACTAGCTGCCTGTGGTAGCACAGCCCAATGCCGTGCACATTGAACTTGCAATTTTCAATGCATTCATACGCCAATTCCTCAGCACACGATTCACCACAAGCCCCACAACCCCCTTTCTTTCCTTTCATCCCCAGTTTCAGCGTATGCTTATGAGCTTCATGCTTCTTCAACTTCACATATGGAAACGCCCCAACGGCACAGTCAATATGTGCAGCAAAACTGCACTTCAGGCAGCCGTAGAACCACGGCCCCGACTCTCTTTCTTCTTCACAGATATCACAGCAATATTCTTCTTCTTCTTCCTCTACAAATGTCAGGTTTAGAGGATGTTGGTCGAATCTGTATCTCACTCCAAGCGGCAGTGTTGCACATCCTGCGTCCAAATAGAACTTGCAGCCGACACATCGGAACGCCAGCTTGTTCTTCACCCCCTCCCCACAAGCTTCACATTTGGGGTCTTTGTTCGTGCGGTCAAGAGATAGGGGGTGTTGGTGACTGGGGTGTTCAAATGGGATTTTGATTGAAGCGCATCGAGTGTCGAATGTCGATAGACATGTTTTGCAGTGGTAGGCGAAGCCATGGAAATGTTTGAGACAAGCTTGGCATTGGAAGACGAAATTTGGGATTGAGATGAGGTTGAGCTTATGTCGATGGATGAAGTTCCTTTTCTTTCTGGGCAATTCAAGACATTCTTTGTGGACAAAGAAATCACACTCCTCGCAGCCGTAAGATGAACCTGATAGACGACTCATACAACCATCACAAACTCTGTCCTGCCCAAGCTCCTCAGAAGAAAATAAGGTTAAGCTATGGCGATGAATGAAATGTTGAATCTCAGAGCCGGAAATTTCAATCTGGGTATCTTCATCATCCGTAGAATCATCAGGATCCTTGGTCAAGTTAAAGTCTGCGCGTTGCCATCGAGCACAATCCAAATGGACAAAGTAGTTGCATTCATAGCAACCATATCCAGCATACTCGGTCCTTATTTCTTCCCCGCAGATCTTGCAATCAATTTTGTTGCGTACAAGATCAATTCCATCACGAAAATAGGTGAGGCTAAGATCATGGAGGTGGTGTCCAAATGTCCTCAGCTTTAATGGCAATTCGGCACATTCTTTATGAACCGAGAGATGGCAAATGGTGCAATACCATGAGAATCCATTGCCATGCTCACCACATGCTCGACAAACAAACTCTGTTCGATTCCTAAACTTAGTGAAGGTGTGTTTGTGATTGAAGGATTGTAAGCAAGCAACATGAAGGTTGAATTTACACAAGGGACAGTTATAGATGAACTCTCTGCAGTCGTTTTTGCAACTATTACAAATGGTTTTGGTAAAGCTAACATCGGGAAAAAGAAATAAAGGGTGCTCATGAAAATCAGAGTTTAACATCTCGCGCGGCAGCTCAGCGCATTCTTGATGAAAATGAGCGTCACATTGAGAGCAAAAGTAATAAGACGAACCTGATTTTATAAGCAGTTCGCAGACAACACAGACGATTTCATCGGTTCCTCTGTTTTGTTCTCGCCGAAGGGTTAGTGTATGGAGATGGCTGAAATGTCGAAACTCGTCACCTGCTGTCCGCCGTACACCGGTGGCTTTCGTGTCGGCGATGGCGCATTTGATGTCGATTTGAAAACCACATTGACCGCAGAGATAAACATCACCCGACGGCATTTGCCAACAGGCATTACAGAAGTAGTTGTTGGTGGTCCGAGAAAGAGGATGTTGGGGGTGGAAGCGGTTGTGGATTTGAGGAGGAAGGTCGATGCAAGATTGATGGATATGGAAGTTGCAGTCGGAGTCAGAGCAGCTGAACGCCGGCGGACGCAACGGTTGACCGCAACGGGAGCAGAAATCCAGTTGTCCATCGTTGTTGCCCTCTTCAATGAAGAACAATGGATGGAGGTGAGGGTTATTGAGAAGGTCGAAATTCATCGCTATGTCGTCCTTTTTCTTCCACGGCACGGAAATTAAAGAAAAGAAGAAAAGATGAAGAGTAGGAACTAGGGGTTTCAGGCATGAAAGAAGTTAGTTGCAGAAAAGAGTGATGGAAATGGGGTGGTTGAAGATGATGTAAATAAAAGAAAGAAGAATGCGTAGAGGACTGAGATTGTGGGGAAGGTTGGTGATGGTGATGGTGATGGTGATGGTGTGATCAACAAGTCAAGGATGAATCAAATCATGCATTGATGTCTGATTATGTAAATCAAGAGTGAATTCTGCCATTAAAAGAAGAAGAAGAAGAAGAAGAATTCTGCCAATATAAAAATAAAAATTGAACTATGTGTCATATGTGAACATAGATTGTGGTCAAAAGTTTGTGCAATTATGAGAACAAGATATTGATTTATTTGAGGGTTTTGTTTAAAGATTTTATATTAACTACTATGAAAATAAAATTTCAAAAGTGGTCAAAAGTTGTATATTTTATCGTTCGTTGAATAGTAAAATAGAAAACAAAAGTTCCTTGAACAAATAATATCTTCTAGAATAAGTTTCTTTAAAAAAAAAAATCTTCTATAATAAGAAATATATAATATTTTTCAAAAGAAAGAAAGAAATATATAATAATTTAATTGACACTTAAACAAAAAGAGAGAGAGAGAGAGATGTGGTTTTAATTAAAATATGATACTTTTTTTAGGTGGTTTTAATTAAAATAATATACTTTTTTTTTTTTTTAAAAAAAAATATTATGATACTTTTCTTGTTATAGAAGAAATAAGGAAAATACACTTTTGTTCTTGAAATTTGAATTTAGTTTAATCCCTTAACATTTAAAGTTGTATCAATTAGGTCCCTGAACTTTAAAAGGTGTTTAATAGCTCTATGAATTTTCGATTTTGTGTCTAATAGGTACCCGAACTTTAAAAAATGTTTAGTAGGTCTTTGAACTTTCGATTTTGTGTCTAATAGGTCTCTGACACATCCAAAAATTTTAAAAATTAACCTATCTATTAGATATAAAATTAAATTTTATGCTTATTGGGATCGAAAACTTTAAATTTTTTATTTAGTAGACCTGTGAATTTTAAAAAATGTTGAATAGGTCAAGAACTTTAAACACAAAATTGAAAGTTAGAGACCTATTAGACACAAAAGTGAAAGTTATGACCTACCTAATACTTTTTAAAGTTCAGAAACCTATTGGACATAAAATTAACCGTTCGAGGATTTATTTGACACTTCTAAAGTTTAGGAATCGAATTGACACAACCATTAAATTTTAGGGATTAAACTTGTAATTTATCGTTCAGTAAAATTGTAAGTTTCGAATTTATAATTTATTAATTTTATGACGAAACATGAACTATAAGAAAAAAAAATTGTGCATAAAAAGAAACTTCTTTTTAAAGAAAATAAAATTGAAATATATGTATGTGGGAGACAAAATTTAAAATTGATCAAAAATGTTATTGCCATTTTCAACATACTTCAGAGTTGTTTGTGTACAAAATTGGGCTTTGTTCTGTTCTGACTGACCTCCGATATGGAAGCCTCGGTTTCACCATGTTTTGGCGACCAAATTGATTCTCCATTCTGATCATATTCAGGCATTAAAGCATATGATGTTTTGTAGAAGTAGGCAGCTTGTGCTAACAGTTCCCTGAGAGTTTTTTCCTTTTTGGCCCTTTTCATTGGAGTAATAAGAAGATGCAGGTGAATTTGTAGAATCCAGACTTCAACTATGGTAAATTATTTAATTTTCCATGAATATTTTGCACATTAATGTATCATAGTTCTTTTAAAAACCCAGTATATGATGTACGAGCTACTCTTGAATGGACATTACATAAAGTCCAATGGCATCAAGATAGATTCCGGATCTACCATGGATGCCGACGACCTTCAATCCAACAGTTGAAAATGAAAATTTGGATCCTTCTTCAATTCCAAATGGTCCATAAGTCTTCTTATTGGTTTTTAGAGTTAACGATTGAATCAATGTGGCTGGAAATCCCCAGCTACTAACATCATTGTAGTAGCCATGAATCGATACGAGATGCTCATTTGGAAATTCCAAAACCACCTGTAATTTATCAAAGGAGACAAGGTGAAGTTGAAAGATTCAACAAGGCAAAGCAAATTAAAGGAGAATATATGGGTTAACCTCTGATCGGGATCCTCCATCTCCTCCATGCTTCTCAGACCACACTACGTTTCCATTATCATTTTCATATTGAATTTGAATGGAATCGATCCACAATCCATGACAAACAACAAAACGTCTCATTGTCCGAAAGGTATCTTTCCAAGCCTTTCCACCTTCACCTCCATATTCTCTGAGTTTAGAGCGCTCGAATTGGAATTGGGGTGCTGCCGGAAGCGCAGGTGTAGGCTCACGCTCAGCCTTGATTCTGCATAAAGAAACTTCTTACTATTACACATTATTAAGAAAATTTTCAATAGGCATCTATTTTAAGCAAATATTTTTAAATATGAATTAAGCTTTCTTTGCCAACTTTATATATTATCATTATAGAAAACGAACCCATTAAAGATTTTATCTTGTTGGAGACCATTCACATTTTATATATTTTATTCAGCATCAACGGATTAAAATATTTTGACTCTTAGAAAACCAAATTCAAAAATGAAAAAAAGACAGCGAGACATAATGAAACTATATTGAGCAGAAAAGCGACCCATGTTATATATGTTTATATATTTTGCATCATAGAAATAGAGGACGATATCCAAAAAATTAAAACAATAAAGGTGGAATGCATACTCTTGACTTGTTCCTAAGTAGAGTCCAATCGCATCAAGGTACCAACCAGATCTTCCATAGACACCAACAACATTTGTCCCCATAATTGGAAATGAAAATTTGGTTCCCTCTTCAACTCCAAATGGTCCATAAGTTCTTCTATTGGTTTCCAATGTCAGCGATCGAATCACAGTGGCAGGATCTCCCCAAGCACGTATGTCACTATAGTAGCCATGAATAGAAACCAAATGTTCATCTCGAAACTCTAGCACAACCTACCATTACATTTACGCTAAGTTAGGAATTTGAACAAACAAGTTATGAGCAGAGTAATTCAATAGAGGATTTAGGGCAGCTATAACCTCAGAATTGGAAGTTGCAGCTCTTTTAGTACCATGCTTCTTGGACCATACCAAGTTCCCATGTTTATCCTCATATTCCAGTTCAATGGAGTGGATCCACAGTTGATGATTAACTACAAACCGTCTGATGGACCGAAACACGTACTCCCATGGTTGCCCACCTTTACCTCCAAAAGGCCCCAAATTCAAGTTCTTGAGTTGGCTTCTGCAAAATATATACAAGAATCCCAATGGAATTTATTCATTTCTGTTCATATTTTTGCAGCAATACGAGTAGAGGATTAGGATTATATGTACTTATTACTACTTTGGAATTGGCTGGATGTAGAGCCCAATTGCATCGAGGTACCAACCGCATCTGCCATGGAAGCCAACGATCTTGGCCCCCATAATTGGGAATGAAAATTTGGTTCCCTCCACCATTCCAAATGGGCCATAAGTTTTTCTATTAGTCACAAGAGTAAGCGACCGGATCACAGTGGCTGCGATTCCCCATTTATGTATGTCGCCATAATAACCACAAATCGAAATCAGATACTCGTTTGGGTAATCTAAAACAACCTACAATCATCAAATTCAACCGAATGAGAGAGTTCTTAAATTAGGCAATGCGCGAGGGATTGGTGGTACCTACCTCGGATTCAGTAAAGGAGTCTGCGTTTCCGCCATGCTTGGAACGCAAAACTAATTGGCCATTGTTATCGTAATCAACTTGAAGGGAACAGATCCACTGTTTGTGATAAATTTGGAGGCGTCTGATGGTGGAATGAGCTCCATCATCCCAAGGACTCCCACCTCTGGATCCAAGAGTCTCGATCTTCACCGTCGTCTTCGGAGAACCCTCCTCGTCTTCATTCTGCAGCAACAAAATGGGGAATCAGAAATTGTCTGCAATCTTGTCGTCGTAGTCACTTGCCACTTACCAGCGAAGCTAATTGTTAAAAATACTTACCATTCTCTGCAGAGTAGCGACTGCAAAATCGAGGATTGCGAGAAAGATGAAGAAAATGGAGAGAGAGGTATCACTTGTTAGAGGTTTTAAGATTAAGATTTAAGGGTCCGAAATACATTTTAATTTAAATGTTTTTCAAGAATACGTTTTTTAAAAAACATTTTGTAGAAAAATTGTTTAAAATTTAAACACACATACGTTTGGTTACATTTTCTAGAAGTGTTTTTGTACACAAGTTTATTGTATACTTAAAAACTATTTTAAGAAAAGTTGGTTTTAAATGTTTCTCTCCAAATGGTTTATTTCTTAATCTCATTTTCTAATAAGTCATTTTTAGTGGTTGCCAAACATTAGAAATTTTTTCAAAATGATTTTTTTTGCAAAATTAAACACTTGAAAAGTTAAACCAAACACACCCTAAATTGGTTTAGTACAGAACGCGTAGAAAGATAGGTTTCGAGGGGATAGAGACAAGATAGAGAGCCCACAATTCTGACCCATGGAACAAATTTTGACATGGTCCATTTTCATCTTTGTTAAAAGATCTATTTGAATTTCTAATCAAATTTAAATCACACAAACAAGTTAAAATAAGTTTAATTTTCAAAAACTAAAAATCAAAAGGGTTACTAAATAAGGTCTAAAAGAATGAAAATGTATTTCCTAATTTTACTTGAGTTAAATTATAATTTTTGTTCATGTTTATTTTAGTTTAATAATAAGATGGTAAAAATTCTAAAAGACAAATGTATATAATGTCTAAACACTATATTCATAATGACTTTTATCAAGCTTTTTCTTAATTTATATTCTTAAATATTAATGATAGAATTCTTAACGTAAAATATTAACGAGGTGAGAAACTGAACATAGTTCAATTGACATAGAATGTGTGTTTAACCGGTTCAAACTCTCACCTCAATATTAAAAAAAAAATGGTATGCTCATATGTTGACTTAGATCATGTTCTCATATGTTGACTTGGATCTCTCCTTAATTATTAACCTAAAATATTAGCAACGTTGATGGATGTATTAAAAAAAATTGATGTAATGAGAAGCCAAACAACTGTCATGCACATTAATGTTTCATTAATGATTGGACCTAAAAAAGTTTATTATACTTCTTTTTGTATTTTTGTTAATGACACATTTCAATTCTAAGTCAAATTATTTTTTTTAAAGCTATTTTGTTAGTTTTTAAAACTTAACTTGATTTTTGAAAATATAGAAAAAAATACCCAACAAAAAAAAAATGATATGTGGAAATAGTGTTTATAAATTTAATTTTGAAAAACTAAAAATAAAAAATTTCATAATTATCGGGACCGTAATTAACAATTGAGGATTGAATTGGAAATGATTCACGCTCGTATATAATTAATTTTATGAATCTTTTCAAAAAATAAAAATTAATTTTATGAACCATATGGCCACCGTATATTATTTATATTCAGTCAACTCATCATTTGATCTATTATTTTATTTAATGAATCTCATATTATGATTTTTTTGGTTTTCTTTTTCGCCTCTTTTAAAACATATTATTATTAATATTATTAATATTATTTTTTGTTTTTATAACATTGCTGAAACCTGAAATATACGTAAAAACGGAAATGCAACTTTCCTTTCATGCTTGTCTAGTGTTGGAAAATGTCTCTTTACTACATTTTTTGTTTTAATTTTTAGGTTCAAAACCTATTTTGATACTTCAATTTTTTTCATCCTAAACTATAAAATGTTTTATTTAGTCTCTAATTTTTTTTTATATAAGAAAAGTATTTTAATCCCTATTGATTTAACAAAAACTTGAGTGCATTTGAGACATTTAATTTCTGACATGTAGCTTCAAACACTGTTAATGTTATTTCGTTAGTGAATAAAAGACGTGTCTATATCAGGTTTTCATTCAAATAAATTTATGACAAATATTAAAATGATTTTGCATGCAAAATTCAAAACTTTTATAAGAGCAAACGTATTTAGAAAGATAGAATTACAAGTGTTGATATACTTTATCTAAAAAGAACAAAAACCTACTCTTTTGAAATTGTGTAGGGTCCAATTGAATCAAGATACCAACCAGACCCACCATGGAGGCCGGAGAACTTGGTTGTTCCTGTCGGTGTCGGGAATGAAAATTTGGTTCCATCTTCCTTACCAAACGGCCCATAAGTTCTTTTATTTGTTTCTAATGTTAGTGATCGGATAACAACGGCTGCATCTCCCCAATTCCTTAGGTCACTATAATGTCCATGAATTGAAACAAGATACTCATTTGGATGATCAAAAGCAATCTGCAATTACACATTACTCGTTCAATTAGAATCCATCTTTTTAAGTCTTAGAAAAGAATGAAAAAATAAAACAAGTCGGAATTTTTCTACAAATTACATTAGAATCTCTCAATCTGATTCGGGTCAAAAAAATAAATTTAACAATAGAAGATTAGTGAAGACTTTTGGACTAACCTCAGATCTGGAACCGCCATCATCGCCATGCAACATCGACCATATCAACTCCCCATTCTTCTCATAACAAATTTGAAAGGAGTAGATCCATTCATGATGATAAATAGCAAATCCTTTGATCCTTGAGAAAACCTGTTCTTTCCAAGGACTTCCACCTCTACCGCCATACGGTCCAAACTTTTTAAGAGTGTTCTTGCTGTCGAAGGACCAAATATTAATTTTCGGTTTCACTAATAATATAGTCATATACACTAACCTTTTTAAGTATAACTCAATCGAAGACACATCTAACTCACTTTCTATTGAATTAAAGAATTTGAAGCAAATTAGCATACTAACTTTTGAATTGTGTGGTGGTGGAGTCCAATTCCACGAGAGTAAAAGCAACGATTGGTGAAAGCCAAGTTCCCATGCACTAGCTGCCTGTGGTAGCACAGCCCAATGCCGTGCACATTGAACTTGCAATTTTCAATGCATTCATACGCCAATTCCTCAGCACACGATTCACCACAAGCCCCACAACCCCCTTTCTTTCCTTTCATCCCCAGTTTCAGCGTATGCTTATGAGCTTCATGCTTCTTCAACTTCACATATGGAAACGCCCCAACGGCACAGTCAATATGTGCAGCAAAACTGCACTTCAGGCAGCCGTAGAACCACGGCCCCGACTCTCTTTCTTCTTCACAGATATCACAGCAATATTCTTCTTCTTCTTCCTCTACAAATGTCAGGTTTAGAGGATGTTGGTCGAATCTGTATCTCACTCCAAGCGGCAGTGTTGCACATCCTGCGTCCAAATAGAACTTGCAGCCGACACATCGGAACGCCAGCTTGTTCTTCACCCCCTCCCCACAAGCTTCACATTTGGGGTCTTTGTTCGTGCGGTCAAGAGATAGGGGGTGTTGGTGACTGGGGTGTTCAAATGGGATTTTGATTGAAGCGCATCGAGTGTCGAATGTCGATAGACATGTTTTGCAGTGGTAGGCGAAGCCATGGAAATGTTTGAGACAAGCTTGGCATTGGAAGACGAAATTTGGGATTGAGATGAGGTTGAGCTTATGTCGATGGATGAAGTTCCTTTTCTTTCTGGGCAATTCAAGACATTCTTTGTGGACAAAGAAATCACACTCCTCGCAGCCGTAAGATGAACCTGATAGACGACTCATACAACCATCACAAACTCTGTCCTGCCCAAGCTCCTCAGAAGAAAATAAGGTTAAGCTATGGCGATGAATGAAATGTTGAATCTCAGAGCCGGAAATTTCAATCTGGGTATCTTCATCATCCGTAGAATCATCAGGATCCTTGGTCAAGTTAAAGTCTGCGCGTTGCCATCGAGCACAATCCAAATGGACAAAGTAGTTGCATTCATAGCAACCATATCCAGCATACTCGGTCTTTATTTCTTCCCCGCAGATCTTGCAATCAATCTTGTTGCGTACAAGATCAATTCCACCACGAAAATAGGTGAGGCTAAGATCATGGAGGCGGTGTCCAAATGTCCTCAGCTTTAATGGCAATTCGGCACATTCTTTATGAACCGAGAGATGGCAAATGGTGCAATACCATGAGAATCCATCGCCATCCTCACCACATGCTCGACAAACAAACTCTGTTCGATTCCTAAATTTGGTGAAGGTGTGTTTGTGATTGAAGGATTGTAAGCAAGCAACATGGAGGTTGAATTTACACAAGGGACAGTTATAGACGAACTCTCTGCAGTCGTTTTTGCAACTATTACAAATGGTTGTGGTAAAGCTAACGTCGGGAAAAAGAAATAAAGGGTGCTCGTGAAAATCAGAGTTTAACATCTCGCGCGGCAGCTCAGCGCATTCTTGATGAAAATGAGCGTCGCATTGAGAGCAAAAGTAATAAGACGAACCTGATTTTATAAGCAGTTCGCAGACAACACAGACGATTTCATCGGTTCCTCTGTTTTGTTCTCGCCGAAGGGTTAGTGTATGGAGATGGCTGAAATGTCGAAACTCGTCACCTGCTGTCCGCCGTACACCGGTGGCTTTCGTGTCGGCGATGGCGCACTTGATGTCGATTTGAAAACCACATTGACCGCAGAGATAAACATCACCCGACGGCATTTGCCAACAGGCATTACAGAAGTAGTTGTTGGTGGTCCGAGAAAGAGGATGTTGGGGGTGGAAGCGGTTGTGGATTTGAGGAGGAAGGTCGATGCAAGATTGATGGATATGGAAGTTGCAGTCGGAGTCAGAGCAGCTGAACGCCGGCGGACGCAACGGTCGGCGGCAACGGAAGCACAAATTCAATTCTCCATCGTTGTTCCCCTCTTCAATGAAGAACAATGGATGCGGGTGTGGGTTATCCAGAAGGTCGAAATTCATCGCTCGATCTCCTCAAATTGAAGAAATTAGTTGCAGAAAAGATTGAGAGATGGAAATGAAGTGCGGACTGTGTTAAATCTTGGTGGTGGCTGTGATCAACAGAGAGGAATTAAGAAAAGTAAAGAAAGAATCAAATCATGGATTGAAGATGGAGTGCAAATGTTAATTTCCTTCATTTTACTAAAACATAAGAACGCATATGAAAATTCTCAAAAAAAAAAAAAAAAAAAAAAAAAAAAAAAAAAAAAAAAAAAAAAAACGAATATGAAAATAACATTTTAAAATGGGGTGGTTGCACCAATAGCAAAAGGGAAATTTGTAATTGCAAGCGTGTCTTCACTTTTTGAGGATTGCAATTATGGCAAAAAAAATTCAGCCCAGCCCAAAACGCAAATAGAAAAAGTCAAAAATACCCTTTCCAAAATTTCCCCGTGTTTTACTGTTATGAAGTATATCAGTGGTATATCAAATATATTGATATACTACTGATATACCTAAAATGAAACTACTGATATACTTAAAATGAAATATATCTGATATACAGCCAATATACTTTACTATGGTATATTAGTGGAATGATATTCCTAATATGAATTATATTAACAGTATATCGTTATTTTATATTTAGTATATCAGATATAACTAAATTAAAGTACATATACTATTAATATACTCTGATATATCAGTGAAATGATATTCTTAATATGAATTATATATCAACAGTATATCAGCACTTCATATTCAATATAAAAAATTATACTTAAAAAAAATATGTCACTGATAATTAAAAATATATATTAATGATTTTTTTTTTATATAAATTACAAGTCTATCGTTGATATATTTAGTCACCCATAATCAGGTATATTAATGTTATTAATTATTTAGGTAGTATAACAAAAGAGGTATATCAATGGTATATCAACGTTCATAACAAGTATATAAGACAAACATTTTATGTTCTAAAAAACAAACATTTAGTTTAAAATACGTAAATAACACAACACAATTCAATAAAGAGAAAATGAAACATAACAAATATAAGTAAAGAAAAGTAACATTTCCTATATCAAGTATATCATTCTTATATCAATACGTATAATCAGGTATATCATAGGTTACGTTTATCAAATTAAGTATATATTAGATATATAATTGTATTCATTCGAGTATATCAAATTCGGTATATCAGTTAACTGATATACTTTATATTTCGTATATCAATAAATATAAAGTATATCAGATATACTACTAATATATTAGTTGATATACTAACAAGGGTAAAACTGGAATAATAAAAAAAGCGAAAATCAGATTTTAAAATTTTTGCCATATTTGCAAATCTCAAAAAGCATAGCTAAATTTGCAAATGTCCTAATATTTTTTGCTACCCATTACAATTTCCCTTTTAAAATTGGTTTAATGTTGTCTGACTCAATTAAGTTGTTATACTTTTCTTGTTATATAAGAAATTATTTGTTCATTTTTCAAAAAAAAAATATATATATTGATTTGTATTTACTAGCACTTATTAATTTTTTTTTTAGTTGAAGGTAGGGGATTCAATCTTCTGGCGTCTTGGTCGAGAGTACATGTCATTATCTGCTGAGCTAAGCTTGTTTTGACCATTTATTAATATTTAATTATTGATATATATTTGTTAATTTTTCAAAAAAGTTATCATATTTTTAAAAAATAATTATTTAAAACAGTGAGTAAAATAAATACTAAGTTTTAATAAAAAAATAAAAATGTATATGAGACTATGACCAATTTTGAGTTGCCAATCAGTATGGTTTAACTGACATAAAATTGTATTGATGACCAAGAAGTCTGTGGTCTGAATCTCCCACCCTCACATATTGTCAAATAAAAAAAATTGAGTTTTTTTTTTGTTAAATAATAATAAATAAAATTGAGTGTTTCCTCTATAAACTAGAATTTGGATTTTATTTCATATTTACCAAAATTGTGCACCTGTTAAATTTGTTGTAACTTCCTTGCCCCTATATCATATTTTATTAATTTGATTTTAGTTTCGAACTCAATAATATATAAATATAGATATGGAACTAATTAGTTGATTTAAATTTCTTTTGACGAGATGTGGGGTGGGGGATTTTAACCACAGACCTCTTGGTGGTTGGTGCAAACTTTATAGTTGCGTCTTAATTAAATTGATTAACAAACTAAAGGTCTGTTTTGAATGAATTTCTAATGGTTTAAAAAAGTGTTTTAAAGTGAAAAAGATGGTTATTCTAAATAGACCCTAAGATTTCACTTCACGGTGAGTTGTTGAGTGAGGGCGGGGTGTTTTTTTTTCGTTATTTAAAAATTTAAATTTTCATCTTGATCTTTTATTTTTATTTTTATTATTATTATTATAAGTGCATGTTTGGGAGTGATTTTGAAAGGGTTAAAATCACTTTTGTCATATTCAAAATCACTCCCAAACATGTCTTTAATAATTCAAAATCAATTTTGATGATATCAAAATCACATTTAAAAGTGTAAAATTCAACATTAAGTTGATTTTGAATGATTAAAAGCATGTTTCGGAATGATTTCGAACATGAAAAAAGCATTTTAAAATCACTCCCAAACATGTATTTTATACCACTGTAAGATTTCTAATTCTTATATAAATGATATGCATAATGAGGATCCAAACAAAAGTTTATGTAAATGATAGATAAATATAATGAACACCTACTATAAAATCAAAATAACAATTTATGTCAATGATATAGAATTTTTAATTTTAGTATGTTTGTATATAGTATATTATGTTCACCTTTTGGCTCTTAAATCTCAAATTCATTAATTAATTAATATTTTAATTATAACAAACTTAATTTTAATCACAGACAATTTTAGTGTTTGGATGTATCTATAGTATAGAGTTCGGAACAACAATTTCAACGTCTTTTAATTACTCAAATTAGAGCTAAAACAAATAAATTATGACCGAAACAAAATTAAAGGAAAAATACGGGTGGTGATAACCTGGCAGTTGAGTCAACATCATGGACAAACTAAATGATAACATGTGGAGGATTGAGAGAGTGACAAATTGTGGCCTTTAGTTATTTAAATAATATATGTAATTTATTTAAAGAAAAAGGAGTCCAACGATTCTTTGGAAAAAATTTCTAGTACTACTTTTTCATATCACCTCAATTCATTGGTTGCAATGAAAAAATCACGTGTCTGCTGAATGGAGGAAATATGTACTACAGCAAAATTTTCCGATTCTTTGTTCAAAAAGAGAAAAAAAAGTAGTCAAATGCATTTAATGCAAGTTTTTTTTTTACTGTCGCATTTATTTATTTTGACAACTAATTGCTACATTTAATGCATTGACCTTTTATATATAATAATAATAATAACAATATTTTTTAAACGTTTTTTTATGGGTGGCTTAGCCGCTTAGCTAAATATATTATTATTATTATTATTATATTAATTTTTGTTTTACCGTTGGATCCTTTTGATTTAAAAAAGATCTTATATTATTATTATTATTATTATATATTTTGGTGAATGAAAAAAAAAGTCATGTGATCTAAAAAATTAATATAAAATAATAAAAATTTTCCACCTGATTTAAAATTTGTCACCTCAACGTGCCACGTCATTTTTCCGTTAGTCAACTAACGGTCAAATTAACTCAGGGACCAAATAGACATCAACCTCAAACCTCAGGGACCAAAAGTGTATTTTGCCCTATATTTTATTTTATTATTTTACATTTCTTTTAATTTCTATCCTTGATTTTTTTTACTTTAATCTAATGGTCCAAATTAAAATTAGATTTTCACTCTATTTCCTTTTTTCTAAAAGCATCTTCTTCTCCAAATCTTCACGAACATGTTTTACAATTAACAATCCTCCAAAATTCACAAAGTCCCATTGTTGCTCTCCTCAAACTCCTAATTTTTTTTTTTCTTTTCATCTCATTTTTGAGAGAGATGTATTGTATTGTTAGTACTAACTAATCAATGTATATTATGTTTATGCTTAGTTATGAGTTTCTGTTATGATTGCTAAGCCGGCTGTAATTAGTTATTTTTTGTATTCGTCTGTATTCTTCCAACCTATATATTGCTTGGATATGAAGAACTCTCTCAAACTCTCGAAAGATTATTTCATAGTATCAAATTATTCTTCTAACTTGCGTCTTCTCGATCTTTCTCCATGCGTCTGCCTTCCCTCCATTTTAATAGACATATAATTTTAATCCTAATACTTCTCCAAATATTTCCCAAATTACCGTAAACGTTTTTTCCACACCAAACACAAATACATACAAAATGTCATATTCAAGTTAACTACATAACCATGCTAAAGCGAGCACAATTTAACGGTAAATATTGGCATTTACTATCGACTAAGAGGTCAGAGATTCGAATCTCCCACCCACAAATGTTGTTGAATTCAAAAAAGAAAAAAAAAAACTACATAAATATGCCGAGTGTGGAAACATACAAAGACAATATATTGTTTACTGCCCGAAGAAGAGAGAACGTAGGACTACTCTTGAATTGAAACTGCTTGGAGTCCAATAGCATCAAGATACACACCAGATCTACCATGAATGCCAACGACCTTCACCCCAACAGTTGGGAACGAAAACTTGGTTCCATTTTCAACTCCAAATGGCCCATAAATTCTTTTATTGGTTTCTAGAGTCAACGATCGAATCACAGTGGCAGCAAATCCCCAATAATGTATATCATCGTAGTAGCCATGAATTGTTACAAGATGCTCCTCTGGAAAATCTAGAACAACCTAAACACTTCCATTTCAATCCCATGACATTAAATGCTTCTTTTTTCTTTAATTTGAAAACAATCAGAGATTATCTAATAATGAACAAATTAACCAAGTTAATAGGCAAAAGAACTTGAAGGGATTTGGGCTAACCTTTGATTGGGAGCCTCCATTTCCACCATGCTTCTCGGACCACACCAACTCCCCATTCTCATCTTCATATTCCATTTGAATGGAGTCGATCCACTGTCCATGATTAATTACCAATTCTTTGATTGCCCTAAAAGCCTCCTCCCAAGGATCTCCACCTTCGCCTCCACATTGTCCTAAGCTAAATTTCTCAAGTCCAAGTCCATTTCTACATGAGAGAGTAAGCCATTACATATCATATAACCCATCAATGGCATAAAAATATGGTTAAGCGTACATTTGAGTTGTATGTGCAGAGAGCCCAATGGCATCTAGATACAAGCCAGATCTTCCATGAAAGCCAACAATCTTTAGCCCTGTAAATGGAAACGAAAATTTGGTTCCATCTTCAATCCCAAATGGCCCGTAAATTCTTTTATTGGTTTTTAGAGTCAAAGATCGAATTACGGTGGCAGCAATTCCCCACTTATGTATGTCACTATAGTAGCCATGAATCAAAACAAGATGCTCGTCTAATTCCAGAACAACCTGTATTCCAATATTACCCAATCTCATGACAACATTGTTTTGTAAATTTCGATATGAAGCTATGAGTAGAAGGCTAACCTCTGATCGGAAACCTCCATCACCACCATGCTTCTCGGACCATATTAACTCTTGTTTCTCATCTTCATATTCCATTTGGATGGAGTCGATCCAAAGTCCATGATAAATCACCAATCGTCGGATTGTTTGAAAAGTCTCTTCCCAAGGATCTCCACCTTGACCTCCATATTGTCCCAAGTTAAAGTGTTTGGGCTGGGGCTCAGGCTGGAGGCCAATTCTACATGTGAGAAAATGATTAAGTTCTTTGTTAATGGTTAAAGTTCATCAATGGATGCTGTGATTTATCATCAAAATTTTTATTTTGAAAAGTGGAAACTAACTGCTAAATATTTTAAAGGTTAATGATTCTATTTTATTTAGAAAAATTTTAAAATTTGAATTAAAAAATTACCAATTCTATGAGGAAAAAAAAGGTACTTTAAGGGAAGAAATTTGATACATAAAAAATGAAATTGAAACTTAAAATAGATGAATAAAAAAAATTGAAAAATATTAAAATATATTTGACAAAATTATATTTTAGCAAAAATCTTATGCATCTTATATTTTACATATTTAGCATCAAAATTGTACATAGTTTCGTAGACAATAAATAAATGAATATATATTGAGTTCAACCATATATGAGAGTGAAGATTCGAACTTTTGACATTTTTCTCGAGATTAAAATGTTTTAAGTACTAGTTGAATTGTGTTTAGATTTACCAATGAATAAGAACCTCGATATCATTTTCGAGGTTCGTGAAAATAAATATGTGAGGATATGACAAACATACTTTTGAGTAGTTTGTACATGGACTCCAATTGCATTGAGGTACCGACCAGATTTGCCATGGAACCCAACAATCTTCGCTCCATTAATTGGAAATGAAAATTTGGTTCCATCTTCAACTCCAAACGGTCCGTAAGTTCTAATATTGGTTTCCAAAGTCAACGATCGAATCACAGTGACATCAATTCCCCAATTATCTATGCAGCCATAGTATCCATAAACTGAAATTAGATACTCGTCCGGATAATCTAAAACAACCTGTAAATCAATAGGATGAAGAAAACAAACGACATTAAGTTTTAAGAAGAATTTGAATTTGCAAACGGATTCAGGTAATGGTAATTTAATCTAGGGCTTCGTTCTGACTAACCTCTGAAATGGAACCTTCGTTTTCACCATGTTTGGGCGACCAAAATGATTTCCCATTCAGATCATATTCAATCTGAATTGAACAGATCCATTCTCTCTCGTAAACTACGAACCGTCTGATCGTCGAATAAGCTCCGTCGTCCCAAGTGTTAGACGCCGCCGGATTCCGGGAACCGTCGTCTTCCTGCGGCAAGAAAAAGTGGAATCAGAAATTGACTGCAAGCTTCGCCATCGCTTCCAAATGAAATTTACCCATACCATTATGATCTGTAGATTTGTGATGGCAGAGAGCTACGATTTTGAAGGAGGAAGAAAACATTGAGCAGAAGAGGGATTTCAATGGGCAGAGTAGGTAAAATGGCAACTGCCGGCGAATAGAATATAATATTAATCAGCGTAGAAATGTAGACACTTGTTTAAGATTGGAGCCTGTTCTTAATATAATTGAATTTGTGATTTTTAGAATGGTATCAGTATGATTGAATTTTTTAAAAAATTAAATTTACTTAATCCTAGTTTGCTTCATATATTTTCTAATTTTCAGAAATAGAATCTGAAATATTTGCTAGATTTTAATAATGAAAACATAATTTTAAAATACAAATCTCCCAATATACTACCATTCAAATATTATTCAAATATTGATAACTAACAAAGCAAAGTAGAATCTGAAATATTTTCATGTGTTTTCTTTGTAAACGGTCCATAAGTTGTTCTATTAGTTTTTAATGTCAATGATCGAATCAGCATGGAAAGATCTCTCCAAGTAGATATGTCACTATAGTAACTACGAATAGAAACAAAATTCTAGCACAACCTATACCTTGCATTTCAATTTTCAACCACATAACAAACAAATACAAGTTGAGAATTTGAAGGAACAAAGTTACAACAACATACATATATATGACTTTGAAAAGTAAAGAGCAAGAATTTATTATTGAGTTGAGAGAGTATGAAGTTCAATTCAATCAAGATACGAGCTACATGAATACCAATAATCTTCACTCTTTTTGTTGGGATTGAAACTTTTATCCCATCTCAAATACCAAACGGCCCGTAAATTCCTCTATTGGTTTCTAGTGTCGATGAATTCGATAACGACTCTCCCAAGTTTCTTTATGTTGCTACAGGAGCCATGAATTGAAACAAGATATTCATCTGGATAATCAAACACAATCTACAAAGAAACGATGCTCTGTTCTTTGGTTGGTTTTAAAAGTCAGTGATTCAATATGAGATCCGTCGTAGGAGCCATGAATTGAGATCAGATACTCATCTGGATGGTTCAAAGTAACCTGCAATTTTCGGACCAAATGAAAATTAAGATGAGAATATGAAACCAGTGAGAGTTACAGAGCTAACCTTGACGATTTTCCCGACCGCATAATGATGCCCATGTGTTTCTTTACAAATTGAGAATCCCAAAAACACAGGTTTCTGTGCAAGCGGAGAAGAAGAACAACAAGAGGAAGAAATCGCAGAGAGATGATGAAGAAAGAAGAAATCAATGCAAGAGTCAAAAGTGGTTCGACAACAAGCCCTACATCCACTAGATTTCGTTTAGAATTCAAGATTACAAGGCAAGTCTCAATCTCTCAAATATTCTCTCGGCTTGTTGGTTACAACACAAAAGGTAACCATTTCTTAACAAAGCATTCGCGCATTCGGGATCTGAAAATAATTTAGATATGTGTTCATAGTAGATTTAAAAATTGGATACCAATTTAATCAATGGTTCAAAATGTGTTTGATAATATATTCATAAACCATAAACTAGTTGTAGTTATCAACTAATGTTAATTATTATTTTACAATTGATAATACATTACATTATACATATTTTAAACTAACAAAAAAGAATTGAATTTATAACATGAAATACTATATTTATTAAAGTTTTTATCTTTTTTAATTTAATTTAGATCGGTGTACCAGTCAAAAGTGTTTCCAACAAATAGATCTTCTCGAGTATCAACGTTCTCACATGTCTCGACGAAACGAGCAACGTAGTGCTTAGACTTCTCGTCAAACTACTAAAACTCCAGTGGTTGGTACCCCATGAGCATTCTCAAATTATAAATCTTCTTACTTAATATACGACTTGTAACAACATAATGGAAAGCAATTCATAAAAGGCTGAAAATACTTAGAAGCACACATTCATTCATCATCAGGAAAAAGAGCAATCAAAGTTAACAAAAGAATGCATATAGGCCTAGTCGTTCACCACTATTTCTATTTCTTCGCCACAGATATCAATTAGAAGTCACGAGTAATATAATATTTCACATTCCAAGAGATGGGAGTGGTTCATTTTTTCTTAGATATAATTGGTTGGGATCTCATCCATTTAGTTTGTATATGCTGATTGGTAAGAGTGATGACAGTTTTATTTATTACTTGACTCACATTTCAAGATGAACCAACACGAGTTTCAATCAAGAGATTTGGGTCGCAAAAGTACAAGTTCGATGTTTATAAGTAAGAAGAATTTTGCCTACGTACAAATACAACATGATACTAAAAAAACTGTAGAACATGGACCTACTCTTGAGTTGAAACACCGTGGAATCCAATTGATTTAACAAATTGATAACGATTCCCATTGCCAAAAATGCCGATGATCTTCACTCCCTCTTTTACGGATGAAAACTTGTTTGAACGTACATCATCTTCATCACCACCATAAGGTCCATAAGTTCCTTTATTGGTTTCTAGTGTCAATGACTTGACACCATACTTATCATAAGAGCCATGGATTGAAACAAGATATTCATCCGGATAATTAAATGAAACCTACAATTCCCATTTCATCAATTCTGATAGAAGATTTCGTATAAGCTAGGCAACGTAAAAATTTAACATAGGAAGATTTGGTAAAGTTTGGACTAACCTCAGTTTTGGTACCCTTTTCTCTTCGCCGAGCATCTTGGACCAGAACAAATTTCCATTGTTCGAATACTGAATTTTAATGCCGAAAATCCTAAGGCTATCATGACAAACAACAAACGCACTGATCGTCGAGAAAACCCTTTCATTCCATGTCGGAGCTCCATCGGATCCAAAAAATGGTCCCAACGTTTTCAAAACGGGCAGGCTTCCAAATTACTATATGTCAGTTTAATTTTAATTTTTATTTATTTTCTTTAACCACTTAAATAATGGTTGAAATAACTTGGAAATTTTCAATATGCCCATTATGGATATTTAACAATGAAGTTATAGAAAACAATATTGTAAAGAGTAGCTGCTAAGTGTGCGGGCATATACTTACTTTTGAAACGACTGCTCCTGCTCGTAGTCGTAGGGTTGATTCGCTCGTGAGAAAACATTATGGTTGGTGAAAGCAAGGTTCCCCTGGAGTACTTGCGAGTGGTAACAGCGGCCAGTTGCATGGACATTGAACTTGCAAGCACCGCATTCAAACGCCAAATTCTCAGCACATGATTTCTTGCAGGCTCCACATGAAGTACAACCCCCGCCCTCTTCCTTCCCTTTCAATTTCATCACCAGATTCAGTGGATGCCGATGAGCTTTATGCATGGTTGACTTCACATATGGAAACTCCCCAACAGCACACCTCGGATGCGCCGCAAAACTGCACTTTCGACAGCTATAGAACCACAGCCCCATCTCTCTTTCTTCTTCACAGATGTCACAATAATACTCATCCCTTCTTTCTTCTTCTACAAAAGTCAGATTCAGAGGATGTTGGTCGAATCTGTACCTTACTATAACTGGTAGCGTCGCACATCTTATGTCCAAATAATACTCGCACTTGGTACATTGAAACACTAGTTTGTCCTTTACCTTCTTCCCACAAGCTTCGCAAGCTATACGATTGCGATCATCCATTTCGTACAGGTATACGGGGTGTTGGTGATTTGGATGTTGAAGTGAGCTTTTGATTGAAGCGCATCGAACATCAAATGTGGAGAAACATGTTTTACAGTGGTAGGCGAAGCCATGAAAGTGTTGGAGACAAGCTTCACATTGGAAGACGAAATCCGGGATTGAGATGAGAGTAAGCGAATGTGGAGGATGGAGGAGGGGGTGGGTTTTGGTCGTTGTTGGCAATTTAGTACACTCTTCATGGAGAAAGAAATTGCACTTTTCGCACTTGTAAGATGGACCTGAAACTGAAAGGCACTTCATACACCCATCGCAAACTCTATCTTCCCCATTAATAATCTTTTCGTGGGGAAAGAATTTGATCAAGCTATGGGGATGACGAAAATGTTGAATAATCTCGTTTCCAGCTGCTATGTCATTTCGGGTAGAAGCATTCGGGTCGGTGCGTTGGCGTTGAGCACACTTCAAATGGGTAAAGTAGTTGTTGCATTCAGAGCAACCGTATGCAGAATAATTGGTATGAATTCCTTCACCACAGATCTTACATTGAATCTCATCCGAATCAGGCAAAAAGTTAGTTAAAGCCAAAGGTAAAATCGTGACTGTGTTCATCTATCCTTAACTTTGATGGGTATTCGGCACATTTTTTATGAACCAAAATATGACAGATGTGCTTGTAGAATTCTCACCACAGACTCGACATGTAAAATCTGTGTTAGTCCGAAGCATAGTGAAGGTGTGCGTGTGATTTAAAGCTTGTAAGCATGCGACGTGAAGTTTAAAGGACTCGCACTGGGAGCAACTATATATGACCGGTACCCCTTCGCAGTAGTTTCGGTTTCGGCAACTATTACAGGTACCTTCCCGAAGAATGTCCAGCAATAAAGGGTGGGGATGACAGTCGGGGTTTTGCAACTCGCGGGGCAGCTCGGCGCATTGTTTATGGAGGTGGGCGTCATCACATTGAGAGCAAGAGTAAGTAGAAGACCCTGATTCTATGGGAAGTTTGCAGACAACACAAGAAACGAGTTTCTTGATTTCTCCTATGTCTTGTTGCTGCTCGAGGGGATGCGGGTGGCTGAAATGTTGAAACTTCCCATTGCCCATCTGCCTTAAACCGCTGGCATTGGCTTTTTCGTCGGAGATGGCGCATTTGATGTCCACTTCAAAATCGCAGTCACTGCACCGATAAACCTGACTCGACGACGCCATTTGACCACAGACGTTACAGCTGCTGCTACCACTGTCTGACTCCAGATAAAGAGGATGTTGGGGATGAAGACAGTGTCTCCGGATTTCAGGAGGAAGGTGGAGACATGATTTATGAATATGGAAGTTGCAGTCGGAGACCGAACAGGTGAACGCCGGTGGACGCATTCGTAGACGGCATCTGGAGCACGACAAATTTCCATCAAACTTTCCCATTTCCTGGAACGACAATGGGTGCGGGTGCGGCCGATTCACAAGGTCATACTCCATCTCTCTCTCGCTGCCTTCTTCAGAATGCTAAACTCCCAAGTTTTGAGGTTTTTGTTTATGATGCAGATCTAAGCAAATGGGTTTGATGATCTGGGTTTCTTTCTTTTTTTTTTTTTAAATAAGTTTGATCTGGGTTTCTACTTTTATTTTGTTTTTTTTTTTTTTTTTTTTAAAGAAAATAGATTCATTAAAAACACAAGTTAAGTATATCGATTCTTGTGAAATAAATGAATAAATTTGATCTGGGTTTCTACTTTTATTTTATTATTATTTTTTTTTAAAAGAAAATAGATTCATTAAAAACACAAGTTAAGTACATCTATTCTTGTGAAATAAATGAGTTTCACCAAAGGGAAAGATTCTTTTTGTTTTATTCAACAAAACTTGGTATATATTGGTATGTAGGGATCTCTCAACATAATTCCATTAAAATGTTGACAACTAAGAAAGAAAGAGGTAGAAAATGAGAAAAAGTTTTTATCTCTCATAGTTGTGTAGTATGTAGGGAGTTTGCAATTTTGTATTTCTTTTTTTATTTTTTTTAACTGATGTATTTCTTTTTTATTTCCTCAAACTTATAGTAAAATTATTACAATTTTTTTTCTAATTCCATTTCTTTTATTTATTTATATATTTCCTCCTTTTCAAATTTAGTTTTAATTTTTAATTTTCTATTTTTTATAATCAAATTATAATGATGAAAAAATGATTACTATTACTATTTGATTTATTTTTCTCTAAACCTTATCATTAGGAAATAGTTTTACTATTTCAAAAAAAAAAAGGAAATAGTTTTACTATAATTTTATTACTTATTTTTTTTTTTGAAAAATACCTCATATTATTACGCCACTGGGGCTAAACAAGAAAAGTCGTCATTCTCGACCAAATTACAAAGCCAACTCGGGTAATTACCGACCCAAGTTTCCTGATGGAATGAAAAAGCTCCATATCTAGCTAACTCATGGGCTACCTTATTACATTCTCTTGGAATAAAACTAAATGAAATATCTTTAAAAGAATTGGCTAAGCTCCAAATAGAAACTATGATAGCTTCAACATCTCTCCAAACAGGGATCTCTCTATTAAGGAACTTGGTTGCTATAAGATTGTCTGATTCCACTTTCAGGGTTGTGCAGCCCATGGATAAAGCCATCTTAACACCTTCAGACAAAGCCCATAATTCGGCTAAATGGGCCTCCATATTGATATTAGTGGAATTTGATAGGGCAAACATCACAGCTCCTTCTGAATCTCTACAAACTGCTCCGATGCTCGAAGACGGAGGCGAGGAGAAACATGCGGCATCTGAGTTGATTTTCCAGAACCCTCTTGGTGGAGGACGCCAATGGATCGCCATTCTCGAATCTTGCTCCGACTGAAGACTGGATACAACTGAAGGAGGTCTCCTTGCATTTGCGCGCATAAACTCTTCAAGGTAGTTCTTAATCCATCGGCTCCTGTATTGGATAGACGGAATCTCTTCACCATGAACGATTTTGTTTCTGTCCGACCAGATGGACCAGCAGATTACTGCGATTAAACCGAGCTTGTCCCTAGAGGCGCTGGAGTCAATCTTGATCCACCTGTCCACAAAACTTCCACGGAAGTCCTTATCCAAAAAAACAAAATCATGTGTAAGTTTCCAGATCTCCTAGCTCTAAAGCATGTGAATAGTATGTGATCTGTATTTTCATGGAAAGCATTACAAACTGGGCATAGGTTATCAATATTAACACCTCTGTGAATTAGGTTATCCTTATTAGGGAGTGTGTTATTAAGAGCTTTCCATAGAAAATGTTTAACCTTTGAAGGAATTTTTAACTTCCAAATATTATTCCAGATCCTGGGCATAGTATTAGAACTAGAAGAAATACCGTCTATTTTGGTTTTCATGAAGAGTTTATAGCCGCTTTTAACCGTATAGGACCCTGATCTATCATAATGCCAGATCAATTTGTCTTTTAGATTCAAATTTGTAGGAATACCTCTGATAATATCACAATCTAAATCAAGGACTGCTTCTCTAAGCTTTGGCACATCCCAACCACCCGAAGGAAGTATAAAATCTGCTACCTTAAAATTGAACATATCCCTATTTATACAAGTGGGTTTAAAGGAAATTTCCTTTGGTAACCAAGGATCAATAAACATACCAGTATCTATACCATTCCCAACTCTCATTCTAATGCCTCTAGATAGAAGACCCCTCCCCCATATAAGGCTCTTCCACAGATATGATGGGTTTTTACCCAATTCTGCCTCTAGGATATTGGAGTTTTTAAAATAGATATTTTTAAGGAACCTAGATACCAAAGAATCTGGATTATCTAATATTCTCCAAACTTGCTTAGCCACAAGAGCTTGATTAAAACCTTCTATGTCTCTAAAATTAAGACCTCCTAGGCTCTTTGGCAAGCAAAGTTTGTCCCATCTAATCCAGTGAAGTTTTCTTTTGTTTGGACTCGATCCCCACCAAAATCTAGAGAAACTCCTAGTGATCTCCTCACATAGATGTTTAGGAAATTGGAAAACACTCATAATATAAGAGGGAATAGCTTGACCTATACTTTTAATAAGGATTTCTTTCCCCGCTACCGAGAAAAAAGACCTTTTCCAACCTTGGACAACCTTCCATATTTTTTCCAAAACATAGCTAGTCTTTGGATTTATTTTTAGAAAAAACCGAAGGGACTCCTAAATAGTTTCCAAAATCCTTAACCTTTTTAACCCCCAGAATACTACTAAGAAAATCACATCTATCTTCATTTATTTTGTTTGAAAACAGTATAGCTGATTTAGCGAAATTAATTGATTCTCCCGAAGCTTTTTCATAAATTTCTAATAAAGATTTAAGGTTTTTTAGTTCAACTTCTACAGCTTTACAGAAAATCAAGCTATCATCGGCGAAAAGTAGATGTGAAATAATAGGACCTCCATTACAAACTAAACCTGAAAGACTACCATTATTTATACCATTCGAGATTAGATTGGAAAGACCTTCAGCTACTAAAAGAAATAAGTATGGGGATAGTGGATCACCTTGCCTTAAACCTCTACTAGATTTAAATCTACCCTTCTTTTCGCCATTTATTATGATGGAAAAATCAGCTGATGATATGCATCTTAGGACCAAATCTACCCATCTTTGGTTGAAACCTAGTCTAAGCATGATTTCTTTTAAGTAGTTCCATTCAACTCGATCATAAGCCTTGCTTATATCTAGTTTAATGACAGCCATTTTCCTATTACCAAATTTACTATTTCTAATGGCATTTATTCCTTCATGGCCAATTATGATATTATCAGAAATTAATTTGCCTTTTATAAAAGCGGACTGTGATTCAGATATTACATCTTTGAGGATACTGGTCATTCTGTTAGCCATAGCTTTGGTGATAATTTTATAGTTTACATTACATAGACTTATGGGTCTATAATCACCTACTGTCCTAGGGCTGGAAATCTTGGGGATTAGAACTATATTTGTTTTATTCCAATTTTCAAGGGTTACATCCCCATTTAAAAAGGCTAGGCATTCCTCTATTGTTTTTTCACCTACTATGTGCCAATATCTTTGGTAAAAAATAGCTGAAAAACCATCCGGCCCGGGAGCTTTTGTGGGAAACATTTGTTTGATAGCATTTTCAATTTCAATTCTGGTAAAAGGTTTTAATAGGTTGTTATTCATTTGATTGTTAACCTTAGGAGTGATGCCGTCAAGAGCAAGATCTATATGGGCTTGACTAGGGTTTGAAGTACTAAAAAGGTTCTCAAAAAATGAAATAAAAGTTTCTTCTATGACTTCTGGACTTTCAGACCAGCAACCACTAGAATCTGTTATACCTAAGATTTCATTTTTCTTCCTCCTCATAGTTGCTTTTTTATGAAACCATTTTGTATTTTTGTCCCCATGTTTTAGCCAATTCTCTCTAGATCTTTGTTTCCAGTATATTTCTTCTTCCTCTAAAAGTTTATCTAGTTCTAGTTCTATGCCATGGATTATATCAAAATTAACAGAGGATGTATTTTTATAAGCTTCCTGAAGAGACTTTTTACACTCCAAAATTCTAGATTTTCTCTGAGAATTTAAATTTCTGCCCCAATTAGATAAAGCTTTAGAAACATTATCAAGATCATTGGATAAAGGATAGAAAGAGGATAAGTTACCTTTCCATTCCCCATTGCTTGCGATCAGCTCCTCACATTCTTCATAACAAGTCCATAGTTCCTCAAATTTAAACTCCTTTTCCTTTCTGTTCTGCCTTCTAAAATTTCGCTTATATAGACTTATTTCAATAGGTCTATGATCCGATATACTCCAATCCAGGTTTTGGGCTTTAGATGATGGGAATAAAATGTCAAAATCATCATTCCTAAGAAAACGGTCAAGTCTTTCCCATATGATAGAACCTCTTCTATTACCATGCCATGTAAATATATTTCCATCAACCACTAAATCTTTCAATCCACAATCATCTAGGCATCTCTTGAAATCTTCCATACATTTTCTATCTCTAGGAGGGCCCCCTAGCTTTTCCTCACTTTTTAAGATTTCATTCAGATCTCCTCCAAGAAGCCACGGCATGTCTCTGGATGAATGAATGTTACGGATTAGATTCCATGTATTGTGTTTTTGGCCTGATTCTGGATAACCGTATACACCAGAAAACCTAAAAGTATTATTTTTCCAGTTCACTTCTGACTCAATGTGATTATCTGAATAGGAGCGAATTGAAACTGTATTTTTGTCCATCCATAGAAGGCATAGACCCCCTTTTGCCCCATTACTGTTAACTGTAAAGCACCCATCAAATTTGCATATGAGCTTTAGCTTCTCTGTTACCTTATTGTTGCACTTTGTCTCACTAAGAAATAATATTTGGGGTTTCCTTGCTTGAACAAGGCTTTTAAGAGCTCGGAATGTTCTAGGGTTCCCCAAACCCCGAACATTCCAGCTGATGATATTCATTGCTCTTGGCAGGGCTGGTTTCCAGCCACTGCCAGATTTTCAGAAATGTCAGCTTGATCCATGTCATCAGTAGTCCCACTCTTACTCCTTTTATTGTTCTCATTAGAACCCCAATCTGCCTTCCTCTTTTTAATTCCAGCATCTTCTTTAGTGAGCTTAACCATTTGTCCTGAGTTTGTCTTTCTTTTCCAGCTTGATTTCTTCCTTACTGAAGAGGTATCTACTGCTGAACTATGTATCTCATCCTCTTGTATCATATCAAATTGAACCAAACCCTTTTCTTATCTCCTTTATCTGTAAAGGATCATTGCATGTTTCTTCTTCAGTAATTTCCATTCTTAGTAATGCATTTATTTCTCCTTCCTCTTCCCCTTCCCTGTTGATTGTATGTACTGGAACATCATAAATTGGGCTATCTTGGTTTAAATCTACATCCAGGCCCGCTCTTGGTTTTTTTGTCTTTTCCATATGTTGGCTACTATCCTGGTTGTCTTCTTGTGAATTCTGATTTTTGTTTCCCTGATATTCTTGTTTCTTAGCTTGTTGATAGAAGCCTTGAAACTTTAGCCACGATCCAAACTCAAACTCCCTTTCTTTTGCTTTATCACCGTTTTTCATTTCAGTGCATTCCTTTTCAGTATGACCGATTCTCCCACAATAAAAGCATAGATCAGGTAATCTTTCGTATCTTATGGATATCCAACATTCTTCACTTGATTCTTTTATTTTAAACATGAAACCTCTTCGAAGGGGTTTCGAAATGTCTATCTTGACCCGAACTCTTATGCTGTTGCCCCATGAGTTGTTTGATTTATCTTTATCCCATTCAAGGAAAGTGCCCAACTTATCTCCAATCTTTCTGGCTATTAGTTCATTCCGAAAACCCATTGGAAGATTTATTATCCTTAACCAAAGATCTACTTTCTTGAATTCCATATCTGTGACTCTATAGCTGGTTGTTGGGGACTCGAGAACGAGGAGGCTTTTGTCAAAAAGCCAAGGGCCATTGTTGAGTATCCACTTCTTGTCTTCAGTATTTTCAAACTTGAAGGAGAAAATATTTTTGCTAAGGATTTCTACATTAAAATCACCCCTCGTTTTCCAGGCTCCCATCATTGCGTTCTTGATAGCCATCTTTGATATGAATCTGTTTGACAGGAGTTTGCCCACAAGGTTATGCTCAAGTTGTCCTTCAATCTCCTTGATCTCATCCGTTTCCAAGGTAAAGAAACCTTCTTTTTCTTCTTCCATTAAACTGAACCTTCTCCATTCATTAACTAGTTCATCAATGTCCATTCTGCGTTGATATCTTGCTAGAATTAACTCTCTGATTTTCGCAGGAACCCCAGCCGACAAGCTGACCTTACCTCAGTGTTTCAGAGGAATGCTCCAAGAACCATACTCTGGTCTTGAACTTTTTATGTCTTTTTTAAGTGTGGTTCAATTTTATTACTTATTTTAAAACTTAATTATTAATTTATCCTAATTATATGAATTTTATGTTTTTCTTGTTAATTTAGATGGCAATTTAAGATTACGAAACAAAACATAAAACAGACCGGCGGAGCAAAGTGAAGGCGGCGTAAATAAAAGATACCTGAATATCACTAGAGACGACGGCGAAATTATGGAGACGTCACAGTAACTCCCAAGTTGAGGTTTTTCTATTTGTTTCTCCAAGATTTTCCTTCTCAAGAGAAGGATGAATCGGGGAAAAGACCAAATCTTTAATATTTACTTGTTCTTTCCATAGTGAACAAAATTCACCTCCTAAACCCGAACAGCACAACCTGCAAACACAGCCATGAAAATTGAAGGTAATTTTAGCATCAGACGATAAGAAAAGAGTACTGTCAAAATCCTTGTCAAATCTCTCACTTTTCAGTCCCTTACTTGAGTCACTGGCTGTCACATTATGATTTTTCCGTTTTTGCGTTCACAAGCATCAGCTAGTTGGCCAGTCAACCTTTGAATCCGTGGCTTCAACTCCATAGATTCAAATAAGGACAAAAAAAAAAAAATGTTTGTTTTCTCCAATTTTTTTTCAGAATACTAATTTTTTTTTTTCTAATTAACCCATGGTCCCTCCAAATTGAAATTTCCTTCTAGCTAGGATCTTTGTATGCTTTAGTAGTTTAAGTGCAACCTTTATGGGCAACTAACTCTAAGACAGACGGTTAAGCAAATCAGATCTGAACAACACTCACAATGTTAAGTTTTATGAAGCCCAAAACAAAGGCCCATGAAAATGGCGGCAGACTAAGTGTGAAAAGAAGAAACAAATTGCGGCCATCAAACTTAATCAAGAAGGAAAATTTCGGCAGAAAATAATTGGCTGAAGAAACGGTTTGTGTGCCTATAAATAAGGTGGGTTGCCTTCATTGTTGATCATCCTAAGCAGAAAGAAAAATTGGAGAAGCCGTCTTCTTCATTTTGAAGCCTTGAGAGAATTTTTTTTCTTCTTGAGTTATTTTGCCGTGAGCTTTTTTCTTTCCGTTAAGAGTTTTGAGAGCTTGTTCTGGAGTGATTCGTGAGCCTTTTTCTTGAGAGAAAAGTGAGAGAAATCATTCTTGAGCGTTGTAAACTCTTGTAACTTTCTCCCCGGAGTTTTAGTGGAACCTGCATCGGTAGCAGAGAACTGGACGTAGCCCACATTGGGTGAACCAGTATAAAACTCGGTGTCAATTTCTCCTCCATTCTCTTTTATTTATTATTGTTCTTGTTGCTTAGAATTTTAGATTGGTTTATCTATTCTTCTAAAGCTCTTGGTTTCAAATTATTTATTTCACATTATATTTGAAACCAAAGCCGAATCTGGGAATTGCGATAAAAATATATATTGTCTGAATTTAGATTGATTATACTTTTATCGCCTAACACACAAGACACTCACGAGGCGGAGAGGAGAGAATCTTGATTTCTATGTTTCTTTGCAATCTTTGAAGACCGATGTTTATTCAATCTTTTTTTTCTTTTTTTTCTTTTAAATACATATTCATGGAGGTGAAAATTTTCTACTCAAAATGAATCCACTCGATAGGTAAAAAAAAACCTGCAAATAGACCAACTACATTACAACAGTAAACAAGGCAAGTTGGGACATTTTAAGAAACAAGTTAAGGACTTGATTTGGGATAACCTCTGATAGGTAACCTCCATCCCCACCATGCTTCTTGGACATCACTGGCTCTCCATTCTCATCCTCATATTCCATTTGAATGGAAATGATCCCCTCCTTATTACTGCTGTAAATTAGCAATCGTTTGATTGCTCGAAAAATCTCGACCCAATATTCCCCATCTTCACGCCCAAGCCCATATAGTTCCAAGCTAAAAGGCTCAGGTTGGGGTAGGAGTTGAGGCTGGGGCTGGGGATTGGGCTTAGGTCGGGGCATGGGCATGCTTCTTCTGCACGAGGGAATAAGATGTTGTTCCTATTAAACTCAAATTTACTGATGAACCTATCTTCCATCTACTAAATTGTATTCCTCAGCATACAAATAGAATAGGCAGAGAGAATATACTTTGTAATTGGCTGCACGTATACTCCAATTGCCATGAGCCTCCACCAAACCTGGCCATGGAAGCCCACAATCTTGGCCCCCATAATTGGGAATGAAAATTTGGTCCCCCGTTCCTCACCATATGGTCCCCAAGTTTTTGTATTGGTTTCGAAAGTCATCGATTTTATCCCATCCTCCCCATACCCCTCGTCGTCGTCGTAGTAGCCGTGAATTGAAGTGAGATACTCATTCTGACAATCCAAATCAACCTGCAATCGGTTCAAGAAAAATGAAGAGAAATTATCAGACGAGATGCAGTGAAAAGAAAACTACATTGGGACCAAAGGGATTCCAGGTTTTATGCCACCGTAGTAGAAGTAGACCGATCAGTATCGTCGCCGTGAGGGCAACCCCACGTTGGTTCCCCATCTTTATCAATATATTCAATCTGACTAGAACGGATGTAATCTTCGTCATGATTAATCCGAATCCCTTTGACTGTAGAATATACTCCGTCATCCCAAACACTCCAACCTTGAAGCCCACGAACTTGAATCTTCACGGCTGTCGTGGACGAACCTTGGTCATCTTCCTGCAGCAACAAAACGGTGAATCAGGAAGTGTCGTAAAGTTGCAGGTAGCGGCTAAGGGAAAAACCTCCTGCTCAAATGTCTCAAATTGAGAGAGAGAGAGAGAGACGGAGGAGAGAGATCTTACGCCGCCGTCGGTAGACATCTGATCTGAATGGTACAGCAAGCGGCGATGAGATCGATAGAGACTTGGTTGAAGAGGAAACAAACGAGTGCTGAAGCCTGAAGAATAGAATGGAAAAGGCACGAAACCCTAACATAAAAAGAACAAGGCTTCTTTAAAAAAAAAAAAAAAAAAGCTGGATATGTTTTCAATTATTTACAAAATCGCCACTCACTGCCTGACAGCTTAAAAGACTGTCAGAGAAATGTGTGCTTCTAAGTATTTTCAGCCTTCTATGAATTGCCGCTAAGTTATGTTCGTTTTGACAAAGAGTGGTTTTCATTGATAGGGCAAAGAAGAACAATTTGAATGGTAAAAGGTATAAAAACAATTAACTAAATAGAAATGAAATGTAAGTTGTCTTTCACTGACAAAATTAGAAAGGCGAAACGTCAACAAGAGTTTAGCGCAACGATTAAGAAATCTACTCATTCCTACAAGGTCGGAGATTCAAATAATCTCCACTCTCACATTTGTTGCACTAAAAAAAGTTAGAAAAGAAAGAAAATAATATTAAATATATTATTATAGAATACAAAGATGGTATACATGAGTTAAAGAATATTATAGATAAGATTCTATTGTAAGATAGCTCAAGAATTAAAGCATCTACACTTTCTAATGAGTCTAGAGGTTTAAATCTCCACTCTCACATTCGAACTTCTCATAGTGATATGTCAACGTCATTGCAATCAATGAAGGAAGAAACATGATGGGTTTATGAGTTTAGGGATTCAAATTAAATCTCTAGCTAGCCTTAACATTCTATAGGAAGTTACATTCGTCTCTATCAATATTTCAATTTCACATAACAATTGGATTCCCTTAGTCATATCATGCTTCCACTTAAGTTCAGTATGTGGCTAAGGTTGCTTCATTTTTGTCCATTCCCCAATAGTAGATGGGGGAAAAAAAATTGATTCACTTTCAAGTAGGCCTAGGAAGAAAAACGAATGTTTTGGAATGTCAATAGATGTCTATTATTAAATTCTTTTGACTCAAAAGCAAGCCAATTTTTAATTATTCAATACTAAAATCATTAAATATATAAGTAATCGGTCAAAACCTTAATTATTGATGAATTATGCGACCTACATTATCTATTAGGTGCCAATGAGAAGATGGAGGGGATTCATAGTATATCAGCAAGTAAAGAACCACATGTCCGGAAACATTTTAAGCAAAATTGAGATCAAAATCATGTGGAATTTATGCTTAGGGTAAACAATATCATATTTAAGATAATATTGGAGGTTAAACCTAATTTTATTTTATTATTATTATTTTTTTTTTTTTTTGAAAAAACCTAATTTTATTTTTTTTAATATGTTAGTTTGTTTCAGGTAATATATATGTTCCATGCATGAAAGAGTTGGTGAATATTAATGCATTTTCCATCGTAAAAATTGGAATATTGTTATGAAAAAATGTCCATTAATTAAAAGCTTTCTCCTTTTCCTGTGGGCGTCAGTTGGATGTGAAATTGGAGTACTTTCATTTTTCTCACATGGAAATTTATAGTCAAACCAATTATTTAGATAGAAGATAAGTGTACCAAAAATTATTTATGTACGTTTGGTTGTGATATGTATTTTTTGAAAATTACTTAGGCCCCGTTTGATAACCATTTGGTTTTTTGATTTCGAAAATTAAGCTTATACACACATACTTCCACTTATAAGTTTCTTAGTTTTAGTACTAATCTTCTACCTTGTTTTCAAAAACCAAGTCCAATTTTGGAAACAAAAAAAAAAAAATAGTTTTCAAAAACTTGTTTTTGTGTTTTAAAATTTGGCTAGGAATTCAAATGAAACCTTAACTAGGATGAAAGTCTTTTTTTTTTTTTTTTTTTTGACAATATGTGGGGAGGGGGATTCGAACCACAAATCTTATGGTTATCAGTACAATTTTATCCCAGTTGAGCTAAGCTCTTTTTGGCACTAGGATGAAAGTCATGGTAGGAAATTTAGGAGAAAACAAGCATAATTTTCAAAAACCAAAAGCAAAAGACCAAATGGTGATCAAACGGGACCTCAAAAATAGCAGGTTCCTTTATTCACTCATACATATTTGAGTTTGAGCTAAGATGATTTTGAAAGGATCAAAATCACTTTTATCATATTCTTTCCAAGATTCAAACTTCACTAATTACTAGCGTCCAAATGAATCCCATAATCCAGTGAACTAATCATAGTGAAAGAAGACATTTGGTGTACCTAACCTTTCTCTTCTTCTTCTTCTTTTTTTTTTAATAAAAGAAAGTGTACCTAACCTTTCTTATTATTAATGAAGTTTCCTTTTTTAAAAAAAAATCAAACCAAAAAATAATAATAAACAAATAAACCTTCAAAATTCAAACTAAAATAAGAGAATTTGCCGTGGGTGGTAAATAAGAATTATATAATTGCAAATATAGCACAATGTAAAAAAAATTGCAAATATAGCAAAATCTATCAGAATGTATTACTGATAGACACTGATAGACTCTGATTATTCAGAGTCTATCTGATAGATTTTGATTATCAGACTTTATCAGCGATAGACTCTGATTAATAAGAATCTATCAGTCTACTGATAGACTCTGATTATTCAGAGTCTATCCGTGTCTATCGCTGATAGACTCCGGTTAATCGAAATCTATCAGTGACTATCATTGATAGACTTTGACTAATCAAATTCTATCAGTGATAATCACTGATAGATTTTGATTAATCGGGGTCTATCAGCGATAGACACGGATAAACTTTGAATAATCAGAGTCTATCAGTAATAGACACGGATAGAATCTAACGATAGCTTTTTGGTCTTGTACAATAATTTTGCTTAATTTGCAACTGTGTTATATTTGCTATTAATTTGGTCTAATTTGTCATCTATGCAACTGCCCCTCTAAAATAATGTAAGTTGCAAATGAGTGGTGTAACATCTAATATTTACTGTCCTGCCGTCTTTAGTAGACCGCTGACTTCTGTATCGGCGCTGGCGCACTGTATGTCCATTGAGAATCCGCAAGGTGATTCGTAGACCTCTTTGCAGATGTAACTGGGGCCGTATTGCATTTGGCCACAACAGTGGCAGGGGATGACGTTGGGGGTGTAGAACGACAGATGATGGTGGTGGAAGGGGCTGAGGATCCTATCGGGAAGGTGGAGGCATGATTTATGGACATTGAAGTTGCAGTCGTCTTTGGAGCAGGCGAACGCCGGCGGACAGAATAATTCACCGCATTTGGAGCACCAAATCTCTTGTGTTCATGTTCATGGGATTGGGGGTTTTCCTGTCGGTATAAGATCAGCGGGTGCGGGTGTGGCTTACTCACAATATCAAATTCTATCTTTCTGATCTCCTTATCTGTTGCCTTTTCCAACACTTCTACTCAATCAAAAATATAATATAAATTTTAATTATAATCAATATAATTACTATGGCTTGCTAATTGCTATTCTTCTTTCATTAATTATGAACACGACATATAGAAGTACTCTCAATCAAAATTTATTACTCAATTTAAACTTTTGCAAAAAACTAAACTCAATATTGCCAAAGTTAGCAGAGCTAATTGACATAATTGACATATACTCATTCCCTGGTGTGTGTTGCTACTGGTGGTGGTGGCAACAACGCCCAACTGCATGGACATGGAACTTGCAAGTGATAATAAACAACCACAGTTAGTAAAAGATCAAGCTAAGGCACAGAGCTAGTTAAAGTTGCACAATGCATATACATCAAGATTACACATATTTCAAGTTTAGGTTGACCAAGGAGAGGCCTTAGATGCTTATTATGGGTAGATTTGAATACAAACACACAGAGAAATGAAGTAGATATATTTGTGTTTACAAGTCCACTTTTGGGGTTGATATCTAAACGAAGTGGAACCCAATTGCACAAAGGAATTCATCTATCAGAGACCTGCCATGGAATCCGACGATCTTCACCCCGGCCCCTTAGTAGTTGGGAACGAAATTAAAACAGAGATAATTCCTCCCCTTCTCTACCCCCACCACTCCCATACGAACCCGAAGTTCTTTGGCTGCTTTCATCAAAAGTCTGAAACCGAATATCATATTCGTTAACGGAGCCCAGGATGCATTCTAGCTGCTCTAATGGAAGAAGAAACTTCCTCATCCCAATCTTCCCTTGCGATATAAACGACCAGCTTGGGGAGCATCCATCTTCCACCTGCACCAACACTATATTTATATAAATATGCACATGACTGATCCAGGGCAAATCAGCTTCACGACTTTATAAGTCTATGTCTGCGTGTGCGAGTGCATGTAATAATTCTAATTATTCATTTTTAAAATCCCAAGTAAATTACAAATTAGCTTTCTGAATTTCAATTTACAAATGGCATGTTTAATCCACCAATATGAATATGAGTATGAACATCGACCAAAGAGTTGAGAGATTTGAATTCCTCACTCCCAAATGCTAAAAAAAAAAAAAAAAAAAAAAAAAAAAAAAAAAAAAAGAAAAAAAAAAGCATGTATCATAAATGACTCTTCCCACCTCCTTGTTGCCAGACGAAATGAGCTTCCACCGTTCTCTGCACATATAAAGAAAATGTTATAAAGAGATGATATCAAATAAAGAGATTGAGCACGCGCGCGCTTACATTTCATCAGGGTCTAGGTGGAGGGAAATTGAACGATAGCGAAGGGAAGGCATATTGGTGAAAGTTATTCGGCCTTGTGTAAGCTGCTTGTTGTAACATTGCCCAAATGCGTGCACATTGAACTCGCACGCTGAATTCCCACATTCCAATGCCAAATTTCCATCACAAGAATCCCCACACGCACCACAACGTCTAGATGAGTAGCTGATCTTTTTACACTGATTCACCAAACTCAGGGGATGCGGGTGGTTTTCAAATTGTGCTTGCTTTAGAAACGGATGATCCCCAAGAAGGCAGTTTGGATGTGCGGAAAAATCGCATAACCTGCAGTGGTAGAACCACTTCTTCACGTTTATTTCTTCTTCACAAATATCGCAGTAAACAGCTTCCTCACTACTTTCTTCTTCATTATCATTGCTATTCTCGTCTTCATAATTATTATTATTGCTATTCTCGTCTTCATTATCATTCACAAAGGTGAGGATCAAAGGATGTTCATCAAATCTATTTTTCACTGCAAGTGGCAGATGTGCACATGTTACGTCCAAATAAAACTTGCAATCCTCGCACCCAATGGCTTTTCTGTTATGCAACCACTCTCCACAGGCTCTGCAGCGTTCTCCAATTCCTTTATTGTAATCAGTCAGGGGATGAGGAGGGTGACTTGAATGTGTAAATGGGAATGTGGTTGCAGCACATCGGATGTCGATTGCATAGTGGCAGTCTTCACAGCGATAGGCAAAGCCATGGCAATATTGAAGACAACGAGAACATGAGAATACAAAATCAGGGATATAGACCAGACTTAAGACATGCCAATGGAGGAAGGAATTGTTGTGGTGTGTTGGCAATGATGCACATTCTTGGTGCAGATAGAAGCCGCAAGGTGGACAAGCATAAGATTGAGACTCAGTCGAAATGCGTCGCATGCACCCATCACAATGCACATCCTCATGAGGCCGACAAAGCCTCAACTTGTGCTGCTCATGGCTAAAATGTTGAATTTCATGTTCTTGAATGATGCTATAACTGTTAGATGCTTGAGCTGAGGTGTAATGATGTTCCGACATTTTGCGAATTGCGCAGTCTTCATGGGCAAAAAGAAGGCAGACTGTACAAAGCCAAGGAAACCCTTTACCGGACTTGAGACATAGGTGGCAGTCATAAGAAAGCTTGTTGCGGAGAACGAGGAAGTGGTGTTCGTGTTTGAATGACGTAACACAGTCTACGTGGAGATTGAAATTACAGGGTGGGCAGGAGTAGAAGAAGTTGGTGCATTGATATTTACAATTGAGGCAAAGAGTAGATGATTGCCAGGGTTTGGCAAAGAGAAACAATGGATGATCGGGATGAAGATGAGGTTTTAGGATTTGGCGAGGCAGCTCGGCACATTGCTGATGCAAGGTGTAGGAATGACAGATGGATTGAGAGCAAAAGTAGTAAGTAGAAGGTGGTATTATAGGGCGCTCGCAGACGAGACAAACGGATATTATGTTTCGCTTTCGCCTCTCTGGATGTGTGTCCAGGTGAAGGGTTAATGGATGGGGATGGCTCAAATGTCGAAACTCACCGCCTGCTGTCTTTAGCAAACTACTGGCTTCTGGGTCGGCGATGATGCATTGTACGTCCATTACATAACATAATCCGTAGCTGCGGATGCAGCCGTAACTGGAGCCGAATGGCTTTTGGCCACAACAGAAGCAGATGAGGTTGTAGCTGGGTCTGAGCGACAGAGGATGCGTATGCCAGGGGCTCGTGATCTCATCGGGAAGGTCTAGGCATGACTGATGAACGTTAAAGCTGCAGTCGTCTTCGGAGCAGCCGAACGCCGGCGGACTGAATACTTCACCGCATACGACGCAGTAAATCCCTTCTTCTTGTCTTCCCTCCCGGTAGTAGATCAGCGGGTGCTTGTGTGGGTTGCTCACTATGTCAAGCTTCTTCATCTCTCTCTCCTTATCTGCTGCCTTTTCCAACAATAATCCACTCTCCATCCTACGCTCCGCCTCCATCACTCCACTGCAACTACAACTTAGTCACAAATATTTACACCCATTTTACCCTACCTTCAAATTTTTGCCTCCAATTCATTTGACATGGTAAATAAATTTCAGAAAATCTTTTAAAATCATGCCACTGGCATATCAAAGTAAATTAAAAGTGAGACAACAATCAGATTCAAATGACACAGCATTACCTGTTATTGGCTTGACGACTTTCGTCTTGTTTGTTTGGCTGAGAAAATGAGAGTAAAAGAAAAGGATCAAAAGATCGTGGAAGAAAGAAACCAATTCACCGACAGATCTAGGTTGAAAGAAGTGAGCTTTAAGGTAGGTTATTGGTTTTTCTTCCTCTTGATCGAGAATGTGAAAAAGAAATGTGCTATCAAATCACTACAGTTAGCTAGCACTTCACACAAAATGAGAAAATTTGCTTTCTCTCGCTTACTTTACTCTTTTGTCGGCAAACAAAGGAAAGAAAGTGTACTCATTCTTCATCTTTCTCCTTTTCGATTCAGACCTGAGACCACACATGCAAAAGATGGAAGAAAACCAAAATGAAGATGAAGAAAATCAAAGCTGAATGAATTAGAAGATGAACACAATGATCAAGTGGTTCGGCAAGGAGCCTACATTCACTGTACAAGATCAGCCATGGGATCTTTATTAATCCTCTTCCAGAATGGAAAAAATACAAGGTACATAATACTTTTTCTCTCCTTTCTACTCTCGTGCTTCTTCTTGAAAAAAAAAACCAAAAAACTGAATGATGTTCATGCCCCTTTCAACTAAGAGCAATTCTTTTCACAGAAACAGAAAGCTAACAAACTTTCTTCTGTTTTTCTGTTGAGGTGAATAACTGCATGGACTAAATCTTCTTCAACCTTAACCCTTTTTAACAGAGAATTTGTATGAATGATTTCAAACAAGGAAAACAGAGAAAAAGGAACGGTTGGGAGCTTTAATTTCGTCCACTGACTCTAGCAATTTAAGACAAGTGAGAAGGACTGTGGGACCGAGAGAATAAATGCTTTTTTTTTTTTAAGAAAGAAAGAGAGATAAAATGTTGGTGCTGGCCAAGGGTAAAAATGTTATCGAAATATCAACGAAACGTGGATGTGGATATGGATATTTTTGGAAAAATATTTAAAACAAAAAATTAAAAAAAAAATAATTAATAAATAAAAGTTTTACATTTTTAAAATAAGTTTAAATACTTATTATAAATAGGTCTTATTACAAGTTTAATCTCTGAACTTTCAAGATTATCAATTAGGTTCCTGAACTTTAAAAAGTTTCAAATAGGTCATTGAACTTTCAATTCTGTTTCTAATAGGCTCCTGAACTTTAAAATATCTAATAAATCACTGAACTCTCAATTTTGTATCTAATAGGTCTTTGATATATTTGATATTTTTAAAAATTAACCAATCTACTATATATAAAATTGAATTTTATGTCCATTGAGACTCTAAACTTCCAATTTGTATCTAGTAGGCTTGTGAATTTTAAAAAATATTGAATAGATCAATGACCTATTATACACAAAATTAAAAGTTGAAGGGCCTATTAGGCACAAAAATGGAAGTTTAAGGACCTATTTGGTATTTTTTTAAGTTCAGGGACTAAGCATGTAATTTAACCTTATAAATATTATTCACATTTTATATTTGTTGTTATTTTGTTTATATTTGATCAATTCTTTTACGGTATAATGAAAATGTAGATTCACTTTACATACATGTGGACAGAAATTTAATACATTGGTGGCCAACAAGAGCTTAGCTCAACTGGCATAAAGTTGTACGGATAACCACAAGATTTGTGGTTCGAATCCCCCTCCCCCACATATTGTCAAAAAAAAAATAAAAATAAAAAAAATAATACATTGGTGTTGGGTTGGTTTGTTTGTTTTTTTGATAAATTACAAATTCAGTCTACAAACTTTTGAGTATTTGCTTTAAACCAGTGTTGGATTGGTTGATGAATTTTTTTTATGTATTCTTGCCACTTCACATTAAATATGATATAAAATTGATTTATTCGAACAATGAATTATATTAATCAGCCAACATGAGCATTGCTCAACTGACATAAGATTGTACTGACAGTGGTGGATTTAGTGTAGGCCCAAAAGGGCTCGAGCCCCTCCTCAACTTTCAGGTATTTGATATGATATATAAAATAACTACTCATGTATAGCAAAAATGCCCGGTTGGTCTAGAGGTTGTGCACGCAAGCCCCCCTTGCAAAGCCCCCCTTGCACCTTGAGTGACAGTCATCTCTAAATTTTGGACTATATGGATTAAAACTTTAAACTAATAATTATATTAATTTAAACCCTAAACTTTCATATCTAAATCAATTTAGACCATTCATTAGTGATTTATAAATTATTTTCACTTGATTTCATTTAAAATCAACTCAAAACCATTCTCCAAAAGTCCTACCAAAATGCATTCTCATCCAACGAGTGCGTTCCAACAAGCTCCCAAATCTGGAAACAGGGAGGAAGGAGAAGGGAAAATGGAAGGAGAAGGGAAAATGGAAGAAGAAAGGAAGGAAAGGGAGAAAGGAGAAGAGGAAGAAGAGGAAAAGAGGGGGAAAAAAGAAGAAAAAACAACATAGAGAATGACGGTTCCGACGACGGTGGTGGTGGTCTAAAGAAGAAGAAGAAAGGAGAAAGAAATGAAAAAAAAATAATATTATTTTATTTTAAAAAATTAAAAAAATTAATACAAAAATAGTATCACGTCAGCTAATTAACGGAAAATTAGACAGATGGACCAAAATGAAACGAAATGCTAACCTCAGAGATAAAAATGTTGTGTTTTCAAATTTAGGGACCATAATGTATTGGAGAGTTATTTTAATTGTATTTGTTATTCTGTTAGAGTTAGTTAATTATCAATTCATCCCCCTTCTCTCAGCTCATGTATATATTCTTGTAAGACTCTTGGATCAGTTATTGTGTATAATACAGAGGAAGTTCATATTACTTGTTTATAATGAAACCTAACTCACCTCAAAACCCAAAAAGTATATTTTTCTCAAGCTTCTTTCTTTTCAAGTGTGCTAATTTCTTCAACATATGACATATTTTTTCTAAGGAAAAATTTGATAGTGATGTCAATCATCATTTAGTCATGATATTAATGATAAGAACAACATTCAGATGTATTGCAATTAAGAAATTCATATACTCAATTGAAAGTTTTTTTTTTTTTTTTTTTTTTTTGCATTGAAACTACTAAAAGTCAAGAAACTAACCCATATTATGATCAAAGTTTATTGCTAAACATGTAATTGATACTAAAAAGAGTTGTTCATTCCAAAGTTAAGATTTTGGTGGCGGTGTTATTTGGGACAACTTTAATCCCAATAGAATCGAGGAATCGACCAGATCTACCGTGAAAACCAACGACCTTAGCGCCAGTTGTAGGAAAGCAAAATCTCGTTCCTTGTTCCTCACCAAACGGGCCAAAACTCCTTTGGTTGGATTCCAAAGTTAACGATCGAATCAAATAGAAGCCATTAGCAGGTTCTGGACCCATGTATCCATGAATTGAAACTAGGTACTCATTTGGATACTCGAGAAGCACCTGAAATGGTAGCTCTTCCATTGAGATGAGTTCAAAAGAGAAGCGCTAGCTAGCTATTGTATTATTGGAGAACCCGTACCTTCTCAACTGCTCCTTCATCATTGCCGCCGTGCTTATCTGACCAAGTTGGGTTTCTATTATCGTCATCACAATATTCAGTCCGAATGAAGAGGATGTGTGAATGGTTATAACCAATCTCCACTTGTTTTATCGTTGAGAAGACTCCATCGTCCCATTCGTCCCCTCCGACGCCGCCGTGCTGTCCCAGTGACATCACCTGCGCCGCCGCCTATAGAAATTAAAATCGCCCATAACCATAATCATAAATAATGAGACTCATTCTTACCATACTCCTGCCCGTCATTTTGTATAACTGAGACTAAGATATATCAAATAATGGAGTTGATGTGAAGAAGTGGGATCTGGGAAAGTTAAATATAAACTTGTCTATGTCACTTACAGTTTGAGGTACAGTACGCAACAGCTAATATTTACCTGTCATCCAAAATAAAGTTGAGGACCTACAGTATAAAAATGAGTTCCACGGGGTGCGATCCAACTCCAGCTCTCGCTCTCGGCTGCTTTTCCCCTCCACCACAGTCTACAGAAAAGAGGCAGAAAAAGAGAGAAAAGAGATGTCCTTTTTTTTCCCTTCAAATAAATAAATAACTGTGGGTAAATTTCAAAATAATGCACCTCCAAGAAGTGTACAATTTTTTAGAAGTTTAGTCGTTGAAGTTTAATATTTGTGTTTAAAAGGTCTCTAAACTTTAAATTTTTCAAAAAAAAAAAAAAAAAGTGTCTAATATGTTTTTTAAGTTTTAATCTTATATCTAAAATGTTCCTAAACTTTAAAAATGTATAATAGATCTTTCAACTTTTAATATTATGTCTAAGGCCTTTTAGAGTCTTCTAGAATATTTGTGTGCTTCAATCCTCATTACAAAAGCCCTCTCAAATTATATTGAGCATGCACGTATCCATTTATCTCCCTTCCCATCACAACCAACTCAATAAAATAAAATAGGACAATTTTAACTACATCATCGTCATTCTGAAACTAAGTGTTGGGAATAATTTATCCAATTCTTCACCTTTCATAGATTCATTATCCCTTAGGTATAGGCCTCTAAATCTATTGGTTACCATATTTCTCTTAGCATGCTGCTTCACATGTCTAAAAGACCAGTGATAAAGTCTTGTTTACCAAATAACACCTTACACCCTAATAGGCTAAAACTCATCATGTTTGCCCTACTTTCATTCACCTCCCCAAGCAGAAATATGGTGAATCAGCTGGCCATTAGATATTATTGAGGTATCATAGTAAAGAGCCAAAACATGGTTTGTCTAAACGTATCCAACTGGATGAAGGTGAAGTTTTGCCTTTATATTTTTTATAGTTCTACCTAAGTGAACACAACAAGTCGAGGCAGCAGGAAAGTGGTCATCATGGTGGATTTTGTAATCCATTTTCATGGCAATAGACCTACACAGACAATTAGAGAACATACTATTAAAAAATTAGATATGTCATAAATAGTTATCAAACATGTTTATATTTCTAGTTCTTAAAAAACAAGAAATAGGAAACAGAAAACGATAACTTTATCAAACGGACCCTTCCTTTTTCGGTTCGGATAGATTTTCAGGCTTTCAGCTACAATTATTTCTCTTTCTTATCTTGACAGTCTCGTAAGCACATCTGTTATAAAGGGAAAATTTACTGTAATAGAGGAATATAAATATGGATACTTCTCTCATTCATTACTTGTCACTTCAACATTTTTTAAAAAACGATAGAAAAATTACTAATATTAAAAATATATTTATGAAGGTGAAATTATAGTGTTAACAAAGAGAATGTGCAGTAATGTTATAATTTTTCTTTAAAAAAACATAACATTTCTTTTCTCATCTCAATTGTCCGGTAGTGGTAAGCGCGCCTTTTTAGGCCAATAATTTTGTACTACTTAAGTTTCCTTTCATATTTTATTTCGAATTTTTGAAAATTAAGTTTATAAACACTATTTTCATCTATTTTGTTATTTATCTTTTTTTCATGTTTTCAAAAGTCAAATCATTTTTTGTAAATTAAATAAAAAAATTTCAAAAAGTAGTTTTTTCTTTTCTTATAATTTGACTAAAAATTCAAATATATCCCTAACAAAATGAAAACTATTATAAGAAAATCGAAAGAAAGAAAATATACTTCTTTTTTTTTTTTTTTTTGAAAAATTATACTTTTCAAACATCAAAAACTAAGAATTAAATGGTTATAAAATACACAACATTTCTTTCATACTTTTCTTTCTTTTCTTATCGTGACAGTCTCATAAGCACATCTCTTTAGGCCACTAGTTTCGTACCCATTACCATCTAACATTTTTTTCTTTTGTTACTATTGTTTTGAGAAACTCGTATTTTTACCAATTGGGTTTGGAATAATTTTTGGAAAAAAAATATTTTTCAATAAAATCATTTACATTGACTTTTACCTCTAAATAGTATCAAATAATAATGATTTATTTTGAGCTCCATATTCTCTCTCAAATTTGTCATACGCGGACGAATTTGTTGACAAAATGACTATATTCTTAAAACTAGTTTAAAAATTATATTTTTAGTTATATTATTCAAAATACTCATAAATTCTTAGATGACTTTGAATTGTAATTCTAGATTTGGAAAAGTTTCATTTTAATTCATGACTTTGAAATAGTTTCAAAGAAATCCCTGGAAAATTTTCTGTTAAAATAATGCATGGGAATTGTATCCATTAATTTATAAAAATTGAAATACATACATGACATCACTCCTAACATTATTCATATAAATTGATGTGATCTTGATTATGTGAATAATGTTGTAAATAACGTTAATGGTATATTCTAAATTAAAATGAATGGTATCAATAATTTTAATCTTATATATAATTGAAATTGAGTTATATAAATGGTGCTATAAATGCATTCTAATTTTTTCCCATTAGATTGTTATGACAATTTTTGCTGCTCATTTTAATGGAAAATATTTTAAAATAGTTTCCTTGGAACAATTTTAAAGTTTGATATTTTTTTTTTTAAGAAAAAAGTTGGAGAGTTAGTGATATAATTGAAATTTATCTCAAAATTTAAAGGTATTTTACATAATCTAACTTAAAAATCCCACCACAACCACACAGACACCTGTTCAATGGATTTTTTTTTTCTTTGAGTTCAACAACAATGGGAGGACTTTGACCCATTTAATAGAATTTGTAGGTGGGTGATGGACACACATATCTAAAAGGCCTCTTATCTAGCCAATGTGGGACTTTGGTCGCACTCCCAACAATCCTCCCCTCGAACAAAGTACCACCGAGCCTCCCCTCAAATAGTCATATATCCATCCAACTCACCGCTTTACCAAGAGTTCTTGCTCTTCTCCGGAGTATACCTGTCTGCCCAACAGAGCCCAACCACGAATCTCCACCATGACTATTAAGGCTCACAACTTCTTTGTTCGACACCCGAGAATTCTACCCGACACGGCTACGTCCGGGGCATGGCTCTAATACCACTTGTAAGGGATGATGGACACACACATATCTCCACAATGATATGATATTGTCCACTTTGGACATAAGTCCTTATGGTTTTGCTTCTGGTTCACCCCAAAAGGCCTCATACCAATGGCGATACTCGTCCTCCCTTATATACCCATGATCTCCCCCTTATCTAGCCAATGTGAGACTTTGGTCACACTCCTAATAGGTGAGGTAACAGCTAAGACTGAGAGCTAACATTTATTATTTGCCATCCTCTGCACACTAGTGATTGCTGAAAAGGGTCATGATGTATATAGTTGAGGGAGACTGTCTTAATGTTAAATTGGATTAATTGTAAATATGAAAACAGTACTGGTTCAACCGTGGTTAAAATTAAAAATTAGCTTTAATAATAAACATTAGATTTAATTAAAAATTAAAAATTAAAAATTAAAAATTTTGTGTCTAATTTTAAAAAAATACAAATAAATAATAATAAACAAATAAACATTCATTTTCAAAAAAAAATAAAAGTAAAAATAAACATTCAAATGTTTTTGTCAAAAAAAAAATCAAAATTCAAACTAAAATAATGCAAGTTGCAGGCAGTGATGTAACAGCTAATATTTACTGTCCTCTGTCTTCTCAAAAAACATTTACTGTTCTGTCCTCTGTACACTATGACTGATGGCCATAAGGGTCAGAAATTATACGGTTGAAGGAGCCTGTCTTAGATCGAATTATCAAATTAAAAGTATAAGGACTAAATCGTTATAAATTAAGGTTTAGGGACCAAATTGTTACTTTCATGAAAGTTTAGGAACCAAAAGTGATTTTTAACTTTTTTTTTTTTTTTTTTTATAAAAGAAACACTTCATTAAATCATAAGAAAATTTGGTACCACAACCCTACTTAAGAGGAAAATAACCTAATCGACCGTCATTTGCGCCAAGTGATGAGCAGCTTCGCCACACGATCTGGGACAAAAATCGAATGAAATTTCATCAAATGATGCTTTCAGCCGAAGAATACGGATGTTCAAAATTACAAGTTGGAGCAAGTTTACTTAGGTTAGTTATTGGGTAAAGCTACAAATATATCTTTAGCTACGGATGTTCAAGAAGGTTGACCACTCCAAAATTTTGAACAATAACTCAACCTATATATGATTTAGGATATGTTTGGTTTAACTTTCAAGGGTTTAATTTTGAAAAAAAAAAATCAAAAGTATTAAAAGTTAGAAAGGAAAGGAAAATATATTATTATAGGATACAATAATGGTATATATGATTTAAAGAATATAGATAAGATTCTTTTGTAAGATAGTTCGAGGATTAAAGCATCTACACTTTCTAATGAATCTGGAGGTTTAAATCTCCACCCTCACATTCGAGCTTCCAAGAATGGTATGTCAATGTCAATGCAATCAATGAAGGAAGAAACATGATGGGTTTATGAGTTTAGGGATTCAAATTAAATCTCTAACCTCACATTCGAGCTTCTAAGAATAGTATGTGAACGTCATTGCCGACATGTCCTTATCCCCAAGACCTTAACATCCTATATAAAGTTTGTTGATGGTCGATTTTGGTCAGAGGAAACTCACCTGACCTTCACGTGCCACCAACGGTAAATTTGTAGATGAGGGGGAAGACGTGGCCTGCAAAAGAGAAAACCTGCACACCGGTGTGGTGCTAGCCACACCGCCTCCGATGCTTAAGTCAGAAAACGGAAGGGAGAGCTAGAGAGCAAGAGAAGAGAGTCGAGAATTGAGTTCGGGTCCCTTTCTTCAGTGGCGAAGAGGGGTATAAATACATGCTCGTGCTCCTAGGGATTTTAGGAATTCGGAGGCGTTTCGGGATAAACCAGGCGAAACCGGGGCGGCTAGAGGCATCAGGGACCGAGAGGAGGTGACCGAGCTCGGCCCGCGCAAGCGGGCCAAATGGTTGGCCTCTGCCTAAGGCCGAGGCCGACCATATGGGTCGAGCCAGGTTGGCCCGGCCCTTTGGTCGGTTGTTCCTCTGGATCGATCCCCCAGCCCTATTTTTGCTCGGACGTCTTCGTCTGCTCCTTGTGCGTCGGGTGGTCCAAAATTGCCTATAACAAAGTTACAATATTCTCTATCTTCTTGGTGGTAAATTTTTTTCTTAATCGGGATGGAACATATTTAGAAGTGATTTTCTAATAATTGTTTTTAGTTCAAGCGATTTAATTATAATTAAAATAATTGAACCATTTTAATGCTTGACTTCACATTATAAAACATGATTTTAATTTAATTAAAAGTGCTTCAGAAAGACTAATGTTTGTTTTCAAATGTAATTTTAGAATCATTATACTAAAAAAAAATGAGAGGAAAAATAAATTAAGAGTGGGATAAGCAAACATTACAGAGAAAAAATAGAGTTGGAGAAAGTTTTTAGAGTAAAAAAAGTTAGATGGGCACAAAAGTTTTAGTTAGAGATAAGAAAATTTAGTAAGAGAAATAAGTTGAATGGGAGAAATACAGTTAGAAATAAAAAATAATTTAGAGAGAAAAATGTCACAGGAAGGGACAAAAAAAACTAGGTTAGAATCACAAGGAGGTAGAGGCAACTATTTCCAGTTATATTTCCAAGGATTAAAATATCATGATGATGTAGATAACTATATTTCAATTTCAGAGAACAATGGATATTAGGGGTGTAAATTTTTCGGGTCGGGTCGGTTGTACGGACAATCCGACCCGGCCCCGATTGTACGGACAACCCGACCCGATCCGATTCATTGTTGAACCGGATTGGGTCGGGTCGGGTCGGTTTTTATTTATATTTTCTTTTAGTATTCTGGGCAAGAAACGTCCAGCTATATTGTAAAAAAAAAAAGAAAAGAAAAAGGCGAGACCACCAACCAAACCAAAACCAGAGCAATTCCTGTTTCGCAAATGTTTTCAACAAGCCCGAAAGAGGCGAAGACTACACGATTCCCCCAGCAATCTTCAGCGTCGACATGCTCATCTTGTTCATGACGATGCTGATCGGCGTCGGCGCCAGCTTGACTGCCATCGACAATCTCGGCCAGATTGGCGAGTCCCAAGGCTACCCATCTGAAGCTATCAACGCCTTCATCTCTCTCGTCAGCATTTTCAACTTCACCGGCAGGATCTTTTTTGGGTTCGTCTCGGAAATCTTGCTGGAACAGAGGAAGACGAAGCGGCGTGCGGCGTCTGCTGAAACCCTCAATCGAACAGAGGAAGACGAAGAAGAGGAAGACGACGCGGCGTGCGGCTATGGCGATCGCGATCGAAGAGGAAGACGAAGCAGCGTGCTGAAACCCTAAATCGAACAATTTGAAGACGAAGCGGCGTGCAGCTATGACGAAGCAGCTATTCCGTTTTTTTTTTTTTTTAATATTAACGGTTCGCGTTTGGCTTCGGACAGACAAGGGGCGACTAAGTGGGGACCGAACCGAACCCTCGGTTCAGTCAGATTTAAAGGGTACAATCGTCGGTTCGGTTCGGTTCTTTTCACCCCTAATGGATATATCAATAAAATATTGTTATCGAGGTATATTCTTATAAATCAAAAAATTTATAAAAACTATTTAAATTAATAATTAATATTTATTCACTGCCCTAAGTTATGAATCTTATTATGAGTATTTAAATTTATGTGGGTGACTGATTGATAATATCTTATAAGTTTCACATATATTTATAAGCGTGGATTTGAAAAAAAAGCCAAAAAAAAATGCTGAGCAGAGCAAGAGAAGTATTGGGCCAAAGAATATACAATGCCCATTGATGAAGGGTATTGAAGAAGAGAGCCCAGACGACAGATAGGCTTTATCATGATGCTCCAACTGTCGTTACATACCACCGCAGTCCAGCCCGTGAGGCTCCAAATTTTTCCACATCAGCAGGTTGTTGGGAATTAGAGAGTGCAACCAAAGTTCCACATTGGCTAGAGGATGATCATGAGTTTATAAAGGAAAACAAGTATCTTTATTGGTACGAGGCTTTTTGAAAAAGAATTATGTTTTTCAATTATTAAAAAAAAAAAGATGTTGTGGTAGTGTATGCTTGTGTTAACAGTTCCAAGAGAGGGAGGATGGAGAATATATCATGTTGATGTAGATAACTATATTTCAATTTCAGAGAACAATGGATATATCAATAAAATATTGTTATCGAGGTATATTCTAACAGGTCCAAGCGGGAGGATGGAAAGCATATTTTCTGGAATTGCAAGATTTCTAGGAGGATTTGGATCGATTACATCCCTAAGCTCACTAATGTTTTCTCGGTGTGTAGGGATTGGTGCCGATCAAAAGACTTCTGGGCTGAAACTATTCAGAGCATTGACAAATCGGAGTGCAATTTGGCTGGACAAATCCTATGGGCTATTTGGAATATCAGAAATCAATGCAAAACAAATTATCAGTGATATTAGAAGCCTAACTGATGCGTTTGTGTTGAGAGAGTCAAACCTGAAGCCGAAAGAATCTAAGAACCAGGCGAGTCATGCGAGTTGGGATCCTCCGAATTCCGAGCAGTGGAAGCTAAATGCGGATGCAGATCGGTGCCGGCTGCAAAAAAAATCAAAAAGTTAGGGATATCAAATTTCTCGAAGCATAAGCTATTGTTGAAGGCTTGTATGATCTTTCGAGGAAATTAAATCAGGGTGGGGGTCGTATTGCTTACCCTTTAGTCGTGGAATCCGACTCCATAGAGGTTGTTAACCTTCTCAATCAGAAATCGAAGGATCTTTCTGAGGTTGCGGTAGTGATCGATGAAATTCAAGCTTTCGCGTCGTCGATCGAAGTCGTTTCTTTTTCCAAATGCTCCAGAGATAGCAAATTTTTGGCGCACAATCTTGCGCGCGCTGGTGCCATGTATGGGTCTTGCGATTTTTTTGTTGATCTTCCGCGTCCGTTTCTGAGGCCGGAAGTTTTGGGTAGGGATGATATCTTCCCGCCGTGGTTTTCCTCAGTTTTAGATGATGTTGTTAATGGTGTACCTAACTCTTTTAATTCTATTTAATTTGATGTTTGTTTCAAAAAAAAAAAAAGTTCCAAGAGAGGGGGTATTTTTTTTGGTCCTTTCGAGTCCGAAGATGCAGGTTAATCTGTACGATCCAGACTTCCAACTATGGAAAATTATTTATTTTCAAGATTTTTTCTTTTTTTGAATACATAAACATTTGGGGTGGGGGGATTCGAACATCTGACCTGTTGGTCGAGGGTACATGCCAATTATCGCTGAGCTATGCTCGTTTTGACCATCTTCAAGATTTTGCAAATACAATTTTATATGACCTTTACATTTTTTTTTATCATAATTCTTTTAAAACCACGCTATTCTAGTAATAAAGCTCTTTATGTTGGTAGCTGTTGGTTCACTAGAATTTCAAACTTATAATAACGATTTAAGCTAGAAGTAGTACAACACTTGGGTCTATGACGACCTACTTTTGAGTCGATACTATGTGAAGTCCAATGGCATCAAGATACCAACCAGATCTACCATGGATGCCGACGACCTTCACCCCAATAGTTGGAAATGAAAATTTGGATCCATCTTCAACTCCAAATGGCCCATAAGTCTTCTTATTGGTTTCTAGAGTTAAGGATCGAATTACAGTGATTGCAAGTCCCCACCTACGAATATCACTGTAGTAGCCATGGATTGATACAAGATGCTCATCTGGAAATTCTAGAACAACCTGTAATTTCATTTCAATAAAAAGGACAAGTTGAACAGTTTCAAAAAACAAATTATGGGGGAGAGGAATTTTAAAGGATCGGAGAATTTGGATTAACCTCTGATCGGGATCCTCCATTTCCACCATGCTTCTTAGACCACACTATGTTTCCATTGTCATCTTCATATTCCATTTGAATGGAGTCGATCCACAATCCATGACAAACCACAAATCGTCTCATTGTGAAAAAGGTATCTTCCCAAGCATCTCCACCTTCACCTCCATATTGTCTCAGTTTAGAGCGCTCAAGTTGGGATTTGGCTGCAGTTGTAGGCTCAAGCTCAGGCTTGACCACAATCTTGGTTCTACATAAAGAACAACTTTTTAGCAAATTTGTAAAATTGGTAAATTAATAATTCACTTAAGATGAACCATAATTCTAATACATCACTAATTAGCTTATATACTCATAAAACTCAATAATTAACATACATATTGATTGACATTAATAATTGATGTAGACACATTTATAGTTTGTTATATTTGAAAACATATTGGTTAAAATATCTTTTGGCTCTGACCTTTGAGAATTGTTCTACTTTAGTACTTTTATTAGCCATATTAAAAATAATAACATTAAATTTGACATGTTTGAAACATCTTAAATCACACGTTGTATTATTTTTTGTAAAAGTCAACAAGTGACTTTACAAGTCAAAGTGAACATAGCGCAGTGTTAATTGACATATGTACATATCTAATACTTATTGCTATTTAAAAAAAAATTGATTTTTAGAAAACTACAATGAAACATGAAAAAGAGAAAATAGAAAAACGACACGACATAATAAAACTAAGTAAAAAAAAGTAACACGTATTATATATATATATATATCCAAAAAAAAATTAAAAGAATAGAAGTGTGGGCATACTTTTGAATTGTTCCCAAGTAGAGTCCAATGGCATCAAGGTACAAACCAGATCTACCATAGACACCAACAATATCAGTCCCCATAATTGGAAATGAAAATTTAGTTCCCTCTTCAACTCCAAACGGTCCATAAGTTTTTCTATTAGTTTCTAATGTCAACGATCGAATCACAGTAGCAGGATCTCCCCAAGTAGATATGTCACTATAGTAGCCATGAACAGAAACGAAACGCTCATCCGGAAATTCTAGCACAACCTACAATTGCATTTCAACCCCATAACAAACCAATGCAGAGTGAGAATTTGAACAAACAAAGTTATAGGCAGAGTAATTGATCAGACCTCTGATTTGGAAGTTCCTGCAGGTGGTTTGTTACCATGCTTCTTGGACCATACCAACTTTCCATTATTATCCTCATATTGCATTTGAATGGAGTGGATCCACTGTTCATGATTCACTACAAACTGTCTGATCGACCGAAACACGTACTCCCATGGTTGCCCACCTTTACCTCCAAAAGGTCCCAAGCTCAAGTTCTTGAGTTGGCTTCTGCATAATAGAAAAATCCCAATGGAATTTATTCATTTCCATTCATATTTTTGCAGCATACAAGTAGTGGATTGGGATTATATGTACTCATTAGTACTTCGGAATTGGCTGGATATATAGCCCAATTGCATCGAGGTACCAACCGCATCTGCCATGGAAGCCAACGATCTTGGCCCCCATAATCGGGAATGAAAATTTGGTTCCCTCCGCCATCCCAAATGGACCATGGATTTTTCTATTAGTTACAAGAGTAAGCGATCGAATCACAGTAGCTGCGATTCCCCATTTATGTATATCGCCATAATAACCACAAATTGAAATTAGATACTCGTTCGGGTAATCTAAAACAACCTGCAATCGTCAAAGTGATTGGTCACAATTCTTGTGGCAATGGCGATTCAATCTAGGGATGGGTGGTACCTCGGAAGTGGAGCCTTCGTTTCCGCCATGCTTGGAACCCCAAATTGATTGGCCATTGTTATCATACTCAACACGAAGGGAACAGATCCACTGTGTGTGATAAATTCGAAGGCGTCTGATGGTGGAATAAGCTCCATCATCCCAAGGACGCCCACCTTCTTTACATCCAAGAATCTCAATCTTCACCGTCGTCTTCGGGGAACCCTCTTCGTCTTCTTCCTGCAGCAACAAAGTGCCCAATCAGAAATTGCCTGCAATCGTTTCGCCATACATATATAGGAACTTACGAGCTAAGCTAATAGTTAATAGTACACTGACCATCCTCTCCGTAGAGTAGCGACTGCGAGTATTAGGATCAGAAGGATGAAAGTGGAGAGAGAGGTTTTGGGATTGAATTGGATCAATGGTAAAATTAAACAATTAAACACAGTACGAGTGGAGGCCCACATCTGTAACAACCCCATGGAAGAAATTGTTTCGATTCCTTTCTTCTTCTTCTTTTTTGGCCAAGGAATGGAATCCGATTCCTTTCTTCACCATTGTATATATTTAATCTTCTTTATGTATATTTAACTGAAGGAAAGAAGCTACAGGTTTCTGATCGCCAATGGAATTTTAGCAAAAAGTTGAACAACAACCGTTTTGATTTAAACAAGAAATTGAATATTGGTAGAAATTACGACATTTAACAAAGTTTAGGATCCAATTTGGTAAAAGTTTACTGTAAAAATTTATAGAAGGTGATATGAATTGAAACAAGTAACATATTAATAACTTGGGCAGAAAAGATTAGTTTCAAAGGGATAGAGACGAGATTGATATATAGTCCATCACAATTTGTCCCACTTTGATTGAGATATGTTTAGATCTATGGAACTTTTGACTAAAATATCTTGTTGTTTTGGCCACAGTCCCTGCGTTTTTTTTTTTTTAAATTTATATCATAGTAGTTCTGTGCAAGAGACAGTAAATGCTGGTGGCTGGAAAGCTTGACTTTCTTGGTTTCGATTAGAACACACAGCGAACGTTGAACGTGTAACGACATTCATCAATTTGATTCTTATAATTTGAACATAGTTTTAATTTTGTACTTATAAGTTGTCCATGTAGTAAGCATCTGTTTTGTTGACTACATGTTAATTGATTACATCAAAGTTTATGGTTGAGTGACAAAATAAGCAAAAAGAAATTCAATTTTTAGATGGATGAAAGTGATCTGTAAAATTTTAATAACTATACAAATCAAATTATGAGATCATTGAAACCAAAATGAAATTAAGTTTAGAATGATATAATTTAGGCTAATTTCTACTATTGATTTTTGTTGCTTGGGTTATATTCATTTTTAAGCTTGAATGGATATAAGTTGTAGATGGTATATAAAGTTTATGGGTAGTATAATTAATAAAAAAATGTCAATGAATGGAGGCATTGAAATAATATATATGCATGTGACATGGGTCTAGATGTCTCTCAAATGAACACTTGTAGGAGCCGAAACATCAAACGATCGACCCTCTTTTGTTAAGAGAAACTTAAATTTTGTTGAAATTATAATTAAAGGCCGGAATATTATTGCACAAATAGGCTTAGAATGATAGTGATGATAAACAACCACATTAATGAAAGTGTTAGTCAAAGGGGTTGGAAATCACTGTCATAAATTCCTCGAGAGAAAAAATAATATAAAAAGTTTGAGAATGCATACAATAATTAAGTAGTATATATGGTTATGTGTGTGTGTTTACGACTCCATTTTTGGGATTGATATCTTAACGAAGTGGAACCCAATTGCAACAAGGAATGGAAAATCAGCAATAGACCTCCCATGGAATCCGACGATCTTCACCCCCTTACCCTTAGTTGGGAAGGAAAATTGGGATAATTCCTCCCTTTCTCTATCCTTATTCCCATACGGGCCTATAGTTCTTTGGTTGGTTTCAAAAGTCAGTGATTGAATACCAACTTCAGGTTCAGGGGCGTAGGAGCCATGAATTGAGATAAGATACTCATCTGGATGGTTCAAAGTAACCTACAATTTTCAGACCAAAAATGAAAATTAAGATGAGAATATGAAACCAGTGAGAGTTACGAAGCTAACCTCTTTCGTCCCCTTACTATCACATCTATACCAGCCACGTATTGTTTTCCAAATTGAGTTTCCATCTTTGTCTTCATATTCAATTTCCATACCTTCAAGCTTGATGCCGTGAGGTGATAAGTGGATTCGAAATGCTCTGATTGAAGAAAAAACTCCGTGATCCCATTTTTCGCCATGCGAATTTCCTTGCGGTGTAAACGACCAGGTTGGGGAGAACTCATCTTTCACCTGCACCAACACTACATTTATATAAATATATATGCACATGACATGACTGAGGACACATCAGCTAATTCACTACTTTATAAGTGCATGTGCATGTAATAATTCTAATTATTCATTTTTTTAAATAAAAAAAAAACTGTGAAACTTTCTTAAGACAAAAAAACTACCATTCACACCTCCATTCTCAAAGTTCAATTTTCAAATGGCATGTTATTAACCTAATAATTAACATGCCTAACATGAGCATACTCATGTGTCAATATGTAAGTATAATAATTCAGAACTAAAAAAAATAAAAAATAAAAATGAAATGACTCTTCCCCAACTCCACCTTCTTCTTCAAAATGAGCTTCCACCATTTCCTGCATATATATATATATATATATAAAGAAAATGTATGTTAGTGTAGATATAACAAAACTATATGATTTCCATTCATAGTTTGAATGGATAGAAACACAACACATGATATTGCATCAACATGGGCTGCGCACTTACATTTCATCTGGGTCTAGGCGGAGGGAAATTGAACGATGGCGAAGGGAAGGGTTATTGGTGAAAGTTATTCGGCCTTGTGTAATTAGCTGCTTGTGGTAACATTGCCCAAATGCGTGCACATTGAACTCGCACGCTGAATTCCCACATTCCAATGCCAATTTTCCTTCACAAGAATCCCCACACGCACCACATGAGAACCTCTTTTTACACTGATTCACCAAACTCAGGGGATGCGGATGATTTTCAAATTGTGCTTGCTTTAGAAACGGATGATCCCCAAGAAGGCAGTTTGGATGTGCGAAAAAATCGCATAACCTGCAGTGGTAGAACCACTCCTCCACGTTTCTTTCTTCTTCACAAATATCACAGTAATATTCATTGCTATTCTTGTCTTCATTCTCAAAGGTGAGGATCAAAGGATGTTCATCAAATCTATTTTTCACTGCAAGTGGCAGATTTGCACATTTTACGTCCAAATAAAACTTGCAATCCTCGCACCCAATGGCTTTTCTTGTCGCCAACCACTCTCCACAGGCTTTGCAGCGTTCTCCAATTCCTTTATTGTAATCAGTCAGGGGATGAGGAGGGTGACTTGAATGCGTAAATGGGAATGTGGTTGCAGCACATCGGATGTCGATTGCATAGTAGCATTTTTGGCAATGATAGGCGAAACCATGGGAATATTGAAGACAAATAGCACATGAGAATACAAGATCTGGGATATAGAATATTTTCAACCAATGTTTATGGAGTAAGGGGTTTCTGTATCGTGTTTCCAATGTTGCACACTCTGGGTGCAGATAGAAACCGCAGGGTGGACAGGCATAGGAATATTGAGACGACTCAGTTTCAGTTGGTAAGGATGATATGCATCGCATGCACCCATCACAATTCACGTCCTCATCAGGCCGACAAAGCCTCAACTTGTGCTGCTCATGGCTAAAATGTTGAATTTCTTCATTTTCTAATTGAATGATGATGCTACCGTCATATATTGTTTGATGTATGGACATTTGGCGAATTGCGCAGTCTTCATGGGCAAGAAGAAGGCAGACTGTACAAAGCCAAGGAAAACTATTACCGGACTTGAGACATAGTTGGCATTTATAAGAAAGCCAGTTGCGGAGAACGCGGAACTGGTGTTCATGTTTGAATGACGGAACACAGTCTACGTGAAGATTGAACTTACAGGGTGGGCAGGAGTAGAAGAAGTTGGTGCATTTATATTTACAATTGAGGCAAGGACTACTAAGTCTCCGCAAGGGTCGGGCAAAGAGAAACAATGGATGATCAGGATGAAGATCAGGTTTGAGGATTTTGCGAGGCAGCTCAGCACATTGTTGATGCAAGGCGTAGGAATCGCAGATAGATTGAGGGCAAAAGTAATAAGTAGCACTAGCAGAAGAAGGTGATGATGTTATAGTTATAGTGCGTTGGCAGAGAAAACAAACAGGTATTGTTAAATCTGAATCTGGGTCTGTCTGAAGGTGAAGGGTTAATGGATGGGGATGGCTAAAATGTCGAAACTCACCACCACCCGCCTTTGCCGTCTTTAGTAAACCGCTGGCTTCTGGATCGGCGATGGCGCACTGTACGTCGATTGAGAATCCGCAAGGAAATGATCCCTTGTAGCAAGAGTAACTGGCGTCGTATGGCTTTTGGCCACAACACATGCAGGGGGAGTTGTTGTTGGAGGACCTTAACGAGAGAGGATGGGTGTGGAAGGGGCTGAGGATCTCACGGGGAAGGTGGAGGCATGATTGATGGACATTGAAGTTGCAGTCGTCTTTGGAGCAGGCGAACGCCGGCGGACGGAATAATTCGCCGCATTTGGAACACCAAATCCCTTGTTCATGTTCATGAGGATGGGGCGGCTTTCCCTGTCGGTAGAAGATCAGCGGGTGCGGGTGTTGGTTACTCACAGTATCAAACTCCATCTTTCCCTCCTTAATAACCTGAGCAGAGAGAAAGAGATAGTACTAGTGAGAGACAATAAAACAACACAAGAGAATAGTGAGACAATAAAAGAAAGAGAGAGTAGTGAGACAATAAAAGAACACAAGAGAATAGTGAGAGAATCAAAGAAAGAGAGAGCGGGGGCAAACGCAAAACAAAGTGGAAAAGATAAAGCTAATTCAACCACCCGTAGATAAAAGATTGGATAATTGTAATGGGAGGCAACATGAGGGTAAATAATGAGAAATGTAATAATTTTTAAAAATATTTGTAAATATGGTAAAAAATTTTAATTAATTTTTTATATTCCTGAATTGCCCCTATTGGCGCACGCATCTTCTTCTTCCTTGTTAGTTTTTTTTTTTTTAGAAATCTTATAGATTCTATTAGTGGTAGAAAAATTTTCTATCAGTATAGAAAAGTTTTCTATCAGTTGTAACTCCATTGTTCTTTTTTTTTTTTCCTATTTCTCACGTCAATAATTTTATACTTCAAATTTCTAATATTTTTGGATATTGAGTCTTTAAAGTTTGCTATTTGTTTTTTCTTTTGTTTGAATGTTGGGATATTTACTTTTATGTTGCAAATTTCAAATTAAAGATTTGGTAATCTTTTTGTGTCCAAAAAAAAAAAAAAGATTTGGTAATGTTTTGAAAAATATCTATCATTAAAATTAGAGGGATTATTGGTCAAATATAAAATATCGATCTTTTGAAAAGAAAAAATAAATAAATAAAAAAAATTCCTTTTTCTTTTTCTTTTTATTTCTATTTTAGGGAAAAAAACCCACATTTTGTTAGTATATTTTTCCCTTTATGTTTATTTTAATATTAAAATTTCTAATCTTTTTTAGTATTAATCTTCAAAACTTCCTGTTTGATTTTTCTTTCGCTTGTTTGAATGTTTAGGATATTTAGTTTTATGTTACAATTCTAAAATTAGAGATGTGATAATCTTTCTTTTAAATTTCAAATCTTTCTTCTTTCAAAGGAAAAGTATCTATCATTAAAATTAAAGGGATTACGCTTCAAATCAATTAACTTTTTTTTAATTAAAAAAAAAAACTACGGCCTTAACTAATCTTTTGAAAAAGAGAAATATTCTTTTATTGATAATCTAAGAATTTTCTCTTATAAAAATCCTGCAAGACAAACATAGGTTTTTTTTATAAAAAAAAATGGAAATTCATTAATCCCTCCCAACACTCTCATTGCCTTCCAACACAGAAGACGACCCAAAAAATAACGAATTACAAAAACAATATTCTCATACATTCTCATAAATTATTCCTTCAAAACAAACACGGTTATCTAAAATGTCGGGCATTTATATTTTCGAGTATCTATAATTCCAGGCATCTAAATATTTCGGTTATCTAGATTCTCAAAAAACAAATGACTCATATCCATGGGTACACCATTCAATGGCTTAAAAACGATTTTATTTTTCCTTTCAATACTATACATAATTTTCAGCCATGCTACAATCATAATTCTTCTCAAAACTAAGTCTTCTAAACTATTAATCATAAATCAAGAATCAATTGTCATAACCATTCTCAACAATCACAACTTGAGTTATACCTCGAGCAATTTATAAACCAGTTAAAATCAAGATTTAGGAATTAACCCCTTCTAAACATCCACTAGAATTTTAAATAGATAAACAAGACTTGTAAGGAAAAATACAAGGAACTAGAGGTTTCTCAAATTTCGTTAATTTCAAATCCAACCATAAAATCCAACATAATACATAATCATAAATTTCCTCAAAACTCATGTTTCTAACTTGTAAAATCATTTCGATAAAACCAAATCATTTTTTTTTTCAAACTGTGGAAATCAATTAATTTGTAAAGTAACCACTCACAATACTATTGGCAAGAGAAACTCAAGTCGTAGGCCTTCCTAATCTCTGTTTGACCTGAAACAATTATTTTGCCAAAGCATTAGTCCTTGCCTCCCCAAATTTGAACACAAAACCACTAAATTACACCAACCCTTAATTCCGCTGTAACATTTAAGTTAGACCATAATTTCCATCGGTTTAAACTCCAAATACCTTGTAGCTAAGACCATATTTTCCGAATAAAGTTTCTAATATCTCTGTTATGCCCGTCTCCATAATAAGCTTAATTCTTTTTATTCTTTCTCTTCCTCCCCATGAACATTATCTCTTTGTTCTCCATATCATTACCCTTTAAAAGCTTGCACACCAACAACCTATGAATGACCATCATAAATTTCTCTTTAAACTATGGATTTTTATCGAGTTTTTCTCTCTTTGAACTCAACCCATTTTGTCCCTCTAACTTTTGAAACTAATCCATGGAATATCCAAGTCAAAGAAGAAAAACCCACAAATCAAACTCATTCTTTAACTTCTTTACTCGTGCAAAAACTCAAACCAACAACAACAAAACTTACTCAATGCTTGAATCCAAGGTTGCGTGCTTCTTAATTTGCTTTTCCCCTCCAAAAATCGTTCAAGAATGCCCTAGGTTTTGCTTCTTCTTCCTTTTCGTCTCCTTTGTTCCCTCTCTCTGTTTTCTCTCTTTTTTTTTTTTCTCTTTTCACTTTCCCATGATCTGACTTCCCCTTTTCTTTTTTTTTTTTTTTTTTTTTTTTTTTTTTTTTTTTTTCATTTTAAGTAAAGCTTCCAGCTTTACCTTTCTTTTCTTCTTTTCCTTTTTTTTATAATTTTTTCTAAAGCTTCCATTGGAAGCTTGCTTTCTTTTTTTTTATTTTAATTTTTTTTCTAAAACTTCTATTGGAAGCTTTCTTCTTCCTTTTTATTTTATGTTATTATTATTTTTATTTTTTTACCCCAATGTCGTTTATTTGTTATTATTATTATTATTTTTTAAACCACGTAGAAAACCAGATTCTTCGTTCTCGTATCGACTCTATATGTATAGCAATAGTTCTGGAAAATCCAGAGGACATCGTAGATTATGATCACTTTGACACCGTAAATGATTCAAATAGGATGTGTATGCAAGCCCTCCAAATTTTAGGAAAGAAAAAAAAAGGTACAAGTGGAGGCCCCATGGAAGAAATTTTGACGCTTAATTTCCCCTTTCTTGGGTTCGGTTCCTTTATTCTTTTCTTCTTTGGCCAAGAAATTTTGACGCTTAATTTCCACTTTCTTGATTTATTTAATCAAAAGCATGTACTCATTTTCTTAAGGCCAATGAAGGTTAAATCCTCATGGCATTGCTAGAAACGAAATAAATAGTTATGTATGATATTGTATTTCAAAAAGGATTAGTCATACATACATGATACATACCACATTTTCTAAATTTCAAATATATGTTTGACATCAAGTCAACCATCACTTAAACAATGACATCAATCATGAGTACGACATATAGAAAGTAATACCATTCAAATTTTAGTTTTGAGAAACTATGCTAATTGATGCTCTCCTCCGAAATCTCCATACTCCAACATTTGTTCTACTTAAAAAAAAAGGTCTATCACTGCAGTGTTTTGTGATATGGGACAACTTTAATCCCGATAGACTCAAGAAACCAAGCACCTCTACCATGAAAACTAACAACCTTAGCGCCAGTTGTAGGAAACCAAAACCTTGTTCCACGTTCCACACCAAATGGCCCAAAAGTCTTTTGGTTGCTTTCCAAAGTCAAGGATCGAATGAGATAGAAGCCATTACCGCCGTCTTTACCCATGTATCCATGAATTGAAATTAGGTACTCATTTGGATAGTCAAGAGCCACCTGAAATTGTAGCTCTTTCCATTGAGATGAATTCTTGTTAAAAAAAAAAAAAAAAGAAGAAGAAGAAAAAGAAAAGAAGCGTTGGCTAGCAGGTTAACCGTACTGTCTTAACCGTTCCTTTATCATCATTTCCGCCGTGCTTATCTGACCAAGTTGGGTTTCCATCATCATCAGAATATTGAGTCCGAATGAAGATGATGTGCTCATCGTCATAAGAAATCTCCACTTGTTTTATCCATGGGAAAACTCCATCGTCCCAAGCGTCCCCTCGGAAGCCGCCGTGCTGTCCCAGTGATATCACCTGCTTTTTCCACTCCAACTCCACATCTTCTTCTCCCTATAAATTCAAACATGAAATCAAATCAAATCATACCAGAATATATAATATTTGGAGAATAAAAAATCTCATTAGTCCACGAATTCTCTTACCATGTTGAAGTTGATGTGAATATAAGTGGATTATCTGTTAAAAAAAAAAAAAAGAATCAAACTCAAAACTACTTTCATGCACTATTAGAGATACACAAAATTTCACATCTACACTACCATTTAATTTTAACAACAAAAGCTCATTCAATAAACATAGCTAAGGTTTTTTAAAAAGTTTATTAAATAGCAAATTGACAGCCCTCTGCAACCAATTTATTTTACAACTCTATACATATACTTCAACGACTCATCCATTTTTTATGGAATGATTCCATTATTTAAAATGAATTAATTTAATTACTTTGATTTATTAGATTTTTAATTAATTTATTTTAATTTTTAATTTCACACTTTGTTTTCTTTTCTCATTATCTTTTTAGTATATTTCTCACTTCATTTTCATTTGTAACTCCATTGTTTTTTTTTTTTTTTCCTATTTCTCAGGTCAATAATTTTATACTTGAAATTTCTAATATTTTTGGATATTGAGTCTTTAAAGTTTGCTCTTTGATTTTTCTTTTGTTTGAATGTTGGGATATTTACTTTGATGTTGCAAATTTCAAATTAAAGATTTGGTAATCTTTTTGTCTAAAAAAAAGATTTGTAAATCTTTTGAAAAATATCAATCATTAAAATTAGAGGGATTATTGGTCAAATATAAAATATCGATCTTTTTTTTAAAAAAAAAAAAGATTTTTTCTTTTTCTTTTTCTTTTATTTCTTTTTTAGGGAAAAAACCCCACATTTTGTTAGTATATTTTTCCCTTTATTTTAATATTAAAATTTCTAATCTTTTTTAGTATTAATCTTCAAAACTTCCTGTTTGATTTTCCTTTTTTTTGTTTGAATGTTTAGGATATTTAGTTTTTTGTTACAATTTTAAAATTAAAGATGTGATAATCTTTCTTTTAAATTTCAAATCTTTCGTCTTTCGAAGGAAAAGTATCTATCATTAAAATTAAAGGGATTACGTGTCAAATCAATTAACTTTTTTTAATTTTAAAAAAAAAAACAAACAAACAAATCTACGGACTTAACTAATCTTTTGAAAAAGAGAAATATTCTTTTATTGATAATCTAAAAATTTCCCGTACAAAAATCTTGCAAAACAAATCTAGTTTTTTTTTTTTTTTTTTATTAACTGGAAATTCATTAAACCAAACAAGGGGTAGATACACAAATGTCTTCCTCAATTAATGAGGATAACCACTCTGGGATATGCAAATCCCTCCCAACACTCTCATTGCCTTCGAAGACGACCCAAAAAAAAAAAAACTAATTACAAAAACAATATTCTCATACATTCTCATGAATTATTCCTTCAAAACAAACACAGTTATCTAAAATGTCGGACATTTATATTTTCGAGTATTTATAATTTCAGATATCTAAATATTCCGGTTATCTAGATTCTCACAAAACAAATGGCCCTAAGTGTATCGGGAAATATCCATGGGTACACCATCCAATGGTTTAAAAACGATATTAAACATAATTTTCAGCCATGCTACCATCATTATTCTTCTCAAAACTAAGTCTCATAAACTATTAATCATACATCAAGAATCAATTGTCATGATCAATTTCTCAACAATCACAACTTGAGTTATACCTCGAGCAATTTATAAACCAATTAAAATCAAGATTTAGGAATTAACCCCTTCTAAACATCCACCATAATTTTAAATAGATAAAACAAGACTTGTAAGGAAAAATACAAGGAACGAAATCAAGAGGTTTCTCAAATTCGGTTAATTTTCGAATCCAACATAATACATAATCATAAATTTCCTCAAAACTCATGTTTCTAACTTGTAAAATCATTTGGATAAAACCAAATCATGTTTTTTTTCAAAATGTGGAAATCAATTAATTTGTAAAATAACCACTCACAGTACTATTGGCAAGAGAAACTCGGGTCGTAGGCCTTTCTGGTTTCCGTTTAACCTGAAACAATTATTTTGCCAAAGCATTAGTCCTTGCCCCCAAATTTGAATACAAAACGACCAAATTACACCAACCCTTAATTCCTAAGTAACACTTAAGTTAGACCATAATTTCCATCGGTTTAAACTCCAAATACTTTGTAGCTATGACCATATTTTTCGAATAAAGTTTCCAATAACTCCACTATGCCCGTCTCCATAATAAGCTTAATTCTTTTTATTCTTTCTCTTCCTCCCCATGAACATTATCTCTTTGTTCTCCATATCATTACACCCTTTAAAAGCTTGCACACCAACAACCTATGAATAACCATCAGTTTTTATCAAGTTTTTCTCTCTTTGAACTCAACCCATTTTGTCCCTTTTGCTTTTCAAACTAATCCATGGAGTATCCAAGTCAAAGAAGAAAAACTCACAAATCAAACACATTCTTTAGCTTCTTAACTCGTGCAAAAAATCAAACCAACAACAACAAAACTTACTCAATGCTTGAATCCAAGGTTGCGTGTTTCTTGATTTGTTGTTCCCTTCCAAAAATCATTCAAGAATGCCCTATGTTTTGCTTCTCCTTCCTATTCGTCTCCTTTGTTCCCTCTCTGTCTTCTCTACTTTTTTTTTTCTTCTTTTCACTTTCCCACGATCTGACTTCTCCTTTTCTTTTTTTTCTTTTTCTTTTTTTTTTTCATTTTCTGGAAGCTTTACCTTTTTTCTTCTTCTTCTTCTTTTTTTTTTTTTCAAATTTTTTTCTAAAGCTTCCAACTTCATATTCTTTCTTTTTTCTTTTTTTCTAAAGCTTCTATTGGAAGCTTTCTTCTTCCTTTTTATTTTATGTTATTATTATTATTATTATTTACCCTAATGTCTTTTATTTGTTATTATTATTGTTATTTTAAACTACGTAGAAATATGTATTATAAGATGTCTAGTATCAAACCAAATTCTTCACTCTAACATCTCGTCGGTTACATAAATAGTAAGTTTAGGATTGAGAATAATGAAATAATTAATCGACTCTCTATGTATAGCAATAGTTCTGGAAAATTCACAGTATTTAGGCTTTGCAAGGATAGACATTGTTTCACGGTTATTATTTTCCGTCTCCATGTATTGTAGGAGATTATGATCACTTTGACACCGTAAATGATTCAAATACGATGTATATGCAAGATAATATTTCTCTCCAAATTTTAGAAAGAAAAAAAAAGTACAAGTGGAGGCCCACATCTCTAACCCCATGGAAGAAATTTTGACGCTTAATTTCCACTTTCTTGGGTTCGGTTCCTTTATTCTTCTTCTTTTTTGGCCAAGGAATGGAATTTAATTCCTTTATTCAATAATATATATAATGGGACATTTTTTTATTAATATTGTAGTTTTTAAAACTTATTATTGAAATATAGTTATTGAAGGAGAAATTTCGGCCAATCACAAATTTTCACGTCATTATTTAAAATTAATAACAAAATTATAAATCATTAAATTTGGGACCAATTATAAATTGACATGTGTCCCAAATTTAATTTGAAGACAAAGTTGACCAATTATAAATTTTTAGAGCCAACTGTCCATTTGATCAATTAATTAAAAATAAATTATTTTGATCAAATTAATTAATTTGACCAATTAATTAAAAAATAATTAATTGGATCAAATTTGAATCTTTTAAATATTTGGGTCAAATATGAACCAGACCCAAGACTAAATAGTTGAGCCCAAGTGCAACCCAAGTCCAAGAAGCCCAAGCCCATGATGGCCTTTGGAAAACTCTATAAATATGAGGCATAGGCTCTCATTTGGGAGGGAGGCGAAAAGAAAGGAAGAAGAGAAAGCTCTCGGAAGAAACCGAAGATTGAAGCTTCTTCTGTAAAATCGAAGATCAAAGCTCAGATCCTCGTCAAATTCAGCTGCAGAACTGAAGAACGAGGCTCCGATCATCTTCAAATCCCACTGCAGAACTAAAGATCAAAGTTCAAATCCTCCTGCCAAACCGAAGACTGAAGCTCAGAATCTCCTGCAGACCTGAAGACTGAAGTCTACCTCAATTCATCTAGATGAATTCAAATCCTTCTGAAGAACAAACCTTCAGGATTCTGAATACTAAAGCTTCTTGAAGACTTCTGGAAGATCAACAAACTCCTTGAAGCTCACGAAACCCTTGATACAACTTCAATCTCAAGAACAAGCTACAAAGCCTTTGAGACAAATTCAATCTCAATAACAAAGCTGCAAAGCTCTTGAGACAACTTCAAATTCGAGAATAAGCGCTTCAGCCCTCGAGCCCTCGAGTGAAACACATTCACACACAAAAGAGAGAATCAGAAGGATTATGTATTAGAGATTGTACACTCACACGAATACAACATCAATACAAATCAAAGTTTATTCCATGTGTCTCCATCTCCGAAGTTACGTGTGAACAATAGTTAGTTTGAAATTTATTATTAAAATATTGTAGGTTTAAATTTACGGTCAAAGATCGTTTCTTGAAGAGACGACCTTGGAACATGTGTTGCGTATTGTCTGACGTGACAATAATTTAAAAATAAAAAAAAAAAAAAATCACGGAGGTCGTGTCTTCAAGGTGGTGTAGGTGTAACCCTTCTTCTTCTTGTTCTCATCTTCAAATCCCAACGACTGCAAGTTTTTAAATTTCTTATTTTCTTTTTCCTTTCTAGTTTTTTATTTTTAAAAATATCAACAGTTTTTTATTTTATTTTTTTCTTGTTTCACTTTTCTTTGAATTTTTTTTTTTTTATAACTTTTCTATGAAATTTGAAGTTTGAAATATAGGTAAAAATCAACAATTTAATTTAATGTATAAAGTGCAAATTTCTTTATATTTCAAACTTCAAATTTGAAAGAAAAGTTATCTTAAAAAAATCAAATAAAATTGAAACAAGAAAAAAAAATAAAAAAAAATAAAACTACTGATATTTTTAAAAATAAAAGACTAGAAACGAAAAAGAAAAAAATAAATTTAAAACTTGGGATTTGAACACATGGGAACAAGAGGTTAAAAGGTCACACCAACACCACCTTGCCAATACTGCATTTGTTACATAATTATGCAGACCGAATGCAACACGTGGTCTAAGGTCGTCTCTTCAAGGGAGACAAGATCTTTGACCAAAAATTTACATCAACAATATTTTAATAATAAGTTTCAAACTAACTATATTTCAATAATAAGTTTTAAGATCTACAATATTAATAAAAAAAAATGTCCTATACATATATGTATATTAATTTTCTTTATCATCAACCAATTTTACATATCGATGAAAATGGTATAATTGTAAAATATTAAAACTTACGAGATGAATTTAAAAATTAAATACTTTGAAGCTAGCACACATTCATTATGATTAGGAAAAGGAGCAATCAAAGTTAACAAAGGAATCGTTCACCACTATTTCTATTCGTATTTCTTCGCCACCGATCGATTCATATATATAATATATCATCCACATCTTGAGGGTGAGGCTCAAAGGATATTGATGAAATGTGTTTTTCCCACTGCAAGGGGAAGATTAAGACATCATGCGTCCAAATAGAATATGAAAATTCTCACGCTGAACAAAAAGAGCACTTTGTAATGGTCATTTATTCTGAAACCGACACAGAACATTACATGACGGTGACTACTCTTTACTCGAAACACCGAGGAACCCAATTGAGTAGGAAAATTTCTAGTACTATAGTAGTATAGAAAATTTTTCATACTACCTCCATTCATTATTCGCCACGTAAGGAGTATTTAGCTCATTAAATGACGTGTCAAATGTTCAATGGATGGAGTAAGTACTACCGTAAGTATTAGAAATTTTCCCACTATAACTACTCTTTACTCGAAACACCGAGGAACCCAATTGAGTGAAGATAGCTATCATTAGCAGTGCCAAAAATCCCGAAGATCCTCACTCCCTTTTCTTGATCGGATGAAAACTCTTTTTCACCTTCAACACCATAAGGTCCATAAGTTCTTTTATTGGTTATTAGTTTCAATGATGCGATGCCATCGACATTCCCATAAGAGCCATGAATTGAAACAAGATACTCATCCGGATAATTCAATGAAACCTACAAATTTCATTTCAGAAAATATATAAGATTTGGTATAAGGCAAAGTAGAAATTTAACATGGGACGAAGATTTGGTAAATTAGTTTGGACTAACATCAATTTTGTTATCCAGCTCTCTGCCATGCCTGCCGTACCAGCACAACTCTCCATTCTTGGCATATTGAAATTGAATGGACCAAATACCTTCCTCATTATAAGAAACAACAAACCGAGTGATCGTCGAGAAAATCCTTTCTTCCCATACCTCATCTCCACGGTCTCCAAATGGACCTAGTGTTTGGATAGTGGGCAACCTTCCAAATTACTAAACGTCAATTTATGCTCTATAGTGATAACATATTTATTTTGACAGTAATTGACATGTACCCTTGACTAAAAGGTCAGAAGTTGGAATCTTTCCATCCACAAATGTTGATGTAAAGATTAGGAAGCATGGGCATACTTACTTTTGTGGCTGCTCGTATGGTTGATTCGCCCGAGAGAAAACGTTTCGGTTGGTGAAAGCAAGGTTCCCCTCTTGTACCTGCAAATCGTAACAGCGGCCAGTTGCATGGACATTGAATTTGCAAGCACCGCATTCAAATGCAAAACTGTCAGCACATGATTTGTTGCAGGCTCCACACCTGTCGCCCTCTATCTTCCCAGCTTTCATCACCAAGTTCAGCGGATGCCGGTGAGATTTATGCATCGCCGATTTCACATATGGAAACTCCCCAAGAACACACTTCGAATGCGCCGTAAAACTGCACTTTCCGCAGCTATAGAACCACAGCCATGGATCCCTTTCTTCCTCACAGATATCACAATAATATTCATCGACTCTCTCTTCCTCTACAAACGTCAGGTTCAGAGGATGTGGGTCGAATCTGTATCTCACTATAACTGGCATCATCGCACATCTCAAGTGCAAATAATAATCGCAGAGCACACATCGAAACGCCACTTCTTCAGCCGCGCATGCCCACGTCTGACAAGCATGACAACGGTAATCCAGTTGGAACGATCGATCCGTAGGGCAAAGAAACAAGGGGTGTTGGTGATTTGGATGTTGGAGTGGGATTTTGATGAAAGTACACGCGAGATCAAACGTGGCGAGACACGTTCGACAGTGGTAGGCGAAGCCATGAAAATGCTGGAAACAAGCGTTGCATTGGAAGACGAAACCCGGGATTGAGATTAGAGTGAGCGAATGTGGATGGAGCGGAGACTGCGCGTTGGTTGGCAGCTCGACGCAGGTTTTATGGAGAAAGAAACCGCACCGAAGGCAACCATAAGACGGAGCCGAAACCGAAAGGCACTTCATGCACCCATCGCAAACCGTGTCTTCCTTGGAGGCCGGAAACGTTAAAGTCAAGTCATGGGGATGACTAAAATGCTGAATCTCGTTTTCAGCTGCGCCTGATTTATAGTCATCATTTCGGGTGGATTGCGGGGCGAGGCGTTGGCTTTCGGCACACGCCAAATGGGTGAAGTAGTTGCATTCGGAGCAGACATATCCAGCATACTCAGCACGCATTATATCACCACAGATCTCACACAGAATCTTCTCATTATTGTCACTATGTGGAATGTAGTAGAAGGTAAGTTCGTGACCGCTGTGTACGGTTGTCATCAGCTTCAACGGGAACTCCACGCATTTTTTATGAGCCAACATATAGCAAATGTTGCAAAACCACGGGTATTCGTTTTCAGAATTCTTACCACAGAATCTACATCGAAACTCTTGCTCGTTCCGGAGCATGGCGAAGGCGTGCTTGTGATTAAACGTTCGTAAGCACGCCGCGTGAAGGAAGAATTTGCATGAGGGACACGTGTAAACGAACCCTCTGCAGGGGCTTCGGCAGCTAGTACAGACGACGTCGTCATCATCATTACTGTACGGCGTGATCTTAATGATTAGAAGAAACAAGGGGTGGTGGTGACAGGCGAGGTTCAACGGCAACTCGCGCGGCAGCTCGGCGCATTTTTTATGGAAATGGGTGTCGTCACATTGAGAGCAGCAGAAGTAAGTAGAAGTGTCGCCGTCGTTGTCGTCGTCGTTTGATTGTATCAGATGTTTACAGACAACACAAGCAAGGACTCGGTTGTCTTGTTGTTGCTGATCGAGGGGGAGGGTGAATAATGTTAATGGATGGGGGTGGCTGAAATGTTGATACTTCTGGCCGCCCGTGTGGCATAAGCCGCTGGATTTGGGGTCGGTGATGGCGCATTTGATGTCCATTTCAAATTTGGAGCATTTATTGCAGATGTATTTGTCATCGCAAAATGGGGTTTGACCGCAGATGTAACAGCCATTGATGTCGGTCGTGAATCCCAAGACCTGATCGAGACGATGGAGATGGAAGGGTGTGAGGATTTGAGGAGGAAGGTGGAGGCATGAGAGGTGAATATGAAAGTTGCAGGCGGAGTCGGAGCAGCTGAATGCCGGCGGACACAATGGTTGACGGCATCTGGAGCACACAATTACCACATGATCTCCATTAAACTCTCTTTCTTCTTGAAACAACAATGGATGCGGGTGCGGCCGATTCACAAGATCATACTCCATATCTCTATCCAAGAAGATGAAACCCGGCACAAGCAATGCCAAGCAATCGAAAAATTATTAGGTGCATGCTCTTGATGCAATCTTGCAATGCTTCGAGAGAAATTGTAAAACTACCAGCAATCATGATGTGTTGTATGTTGACATTTTTATGATGAAGAAAAAAACGCTATGAATGATAGAATCAACTTCTTCTTTTTTTTTTTGAAAAATATAGAATCAACTTCTTTGAACAAGAAAATCACGATATCAAATCATTATCTTGTGAATTGAAAATAGAATGGGATGACTTGAGGAATAAAAATGAGAAAATTGAATCTTTCTCATTTGAAAGATGGTTTGAAAGATGAAATTCTTGATTTGAAAAATCATTATATCTTTAGAAAAAGAGAAATATAATATTCTTTTGTTGATAAAATTAAAATTTTTGAGAATGAAGTTCATGAGAATAATAAAAGTTGCTCACTTTTAATTTAATTTCAAAGCCAATAAATATCATATATACATATTTGTGCATATATTAGATAGAAATATATGTGATAAGACATATGATATTTGAAATTTTCTTGACAATGTGTATTGGGTAGAAAACTCTCCTTGTACTAGATTTAATTTATTTGATGTGAAGAAGAATTATTATAATTTTCAAAATCAAGAAAAGTTCATGAAGTGCAAGAGCAAAAATGTGATGGGTTCTTTTTATGTTTGATGACTCATTTAGACAACAACAATTAATCCAGTGATGAAAATTTGAGATAAATCACAAATTTCCAACTTAATTATGATGAGTTATATGATACTTTTGGAAGTATATGTAATGTGATTTTGGAAAAAGTTAGCGCTAAATATATCAAGCTGTCAAAGAAATACAATGCTTTATTCATGAAGAATAAATCTTTAATAGATGAAACTTGTTTGAAAAATAGGGCTACTAATGATTTGTTGTATGTTGATCATTCACGTGACGATGAGAAAAATGCTATGAATGATAGAATCATAAATTTCTTGAAAAAGAAAATAATGAAATCAAATTCTTATCTTGTGAAGTGAAAATGGAATTGAATGATTAAGAAAATTGAATCTTTCTCTTTGAATTTGAAAGATGAAATTGTTAGTTTGAAAGAAAAAATTCTTGATTTGGAAAATAGCAATACATCTTTAGAAAAAGAGAAATGTTCTTTTCTTGCTAAAATTAAATTTCTTGAGAATGAGGTTTAGGAGAAAAATAGGAGTGAGTTGCTAACTTTTAATGCTAAAGCCGTAAATATCATATATTGTGCATTAGATAGAAATACATGAGATAAAAATTTTACATTTTGATTATGTATACCATTTTTGGAATTTTCTTGACAATATTTATAGTGTGTCGAATATTTTTCTTGTACTAATGATTTATTTGATATAAAGGAGAATTATAATTCTCAAAATCAAGAAAAAAATTCATGAAATGGAAGAGGAAAAATGTGATAGCTAGATTCTTTTTATGGTTGATGTGGCTCATTTGGACAACAATTCTAGTGATGTAAGTGATGAAAATGAGATAAATCACAAATCCCCAACTTTTGATGAGTTATACCACATGCTTTTGAAAGTATGAAATGTGATTTTGACAAAAATGTGATTTAATTTGTAAATAGATTTTAAAAGCTACAACAATCTCAAACTAAGTCTAAATCATTAAATTTGTAACTTACGGACTAAATAGATTTTCTTTTTAATCTAAAACTTTAAAGACTAAAAATGTGATTTAATTTATCAAAAATATTCATTGATGGCCTAAAAAAACATAATATTTTTCTCACAACCTAGCTTCCTAGATATCCCTCTTGGTAGTCGAACCATCGCATACATGGAGAGGCATACTATCGGGTAGGGAGAAGATGGAGAGTAGGGGATGGGTGCAATCCATTATTGATAGAACAAAACTTGGCTACATACCGATATGTATTCTCATATATATGTGGGTCCCAAGGGAATCCACCTTCAAGCTTATATATCTCTATCTTAGACCTTTAACCAATAATTCTACTAGCTATCTAAAGAGATAATGGATATTGAAATAGGACACAAATCACAGGGTTGTTTCTATCGTAGGATGCAGAAATCATCCTACGCATCCCACTTTGTCAATTACAACGACAATATCTTTTCTTTTGGCACAATGACAAAAGAGACCTATATATACAGTTAAAAGTGGGTACAAAGTAGCACGATAGGAGCTTTTGGTAGCCTCCTCTTCCTCAAACCAATGAGGTGATAGGTTTGGAGATCCCCCAAGGAGAAAATTTCCATGTGGCAAGGCTTGTTCCAACTCTCTTCCCACATGTAATAATCTTTTCTCTCGAGAGTCTTAGAGAAATCCTGATTGTCCTTTCTATAGATGCACGCCACATCCATGTGTTATAGCATTGAAAGGGAAGTTGGCTTATTTGATAAACTCGGTCACTAGCTTTAAACGGACTGATTTAAATCTTTTTTTATGTGTTTGCTTCATTGTTTTGCAGGGCAAAATGTAAATTCAACTTTAACAGAAATCTGATACATAATAAAGAATATAACTACTTTTTAAATATAGCTTAAGTTTAATTTGTATCAATGAGATTTTATATTACGTGAGTGGCATTTGAATTACAAACATTTAAAATTGATGTTGTAGGCAACATTTATAAACACCCACACAACACTTTTTTTTTTTTTTTTTGAAGAGACACACAACACAATTCAAATAAGAACCAACCCATAAATTATGTAAGTTTCAATCAACAAATAATCAAAACCAATCCATAAAAATTCCCTGATCGAACCACGAAAAGATTTGAACCTAGCCACATAATTAAAAAGCACCCAAGCTTAGCTATGTATGGACTTCCTCTTAAATCAAGACTACATAGAGTCCAATGGCATTGAGATACAAATCAGATCTGCCATGGATGCCAACGACCTTCAACCGATCACTAGTAGGGAATGAAAAGGCCCTTCCTTCTTGAACTCCAAATGGCTTATAAGTTTTTTCGTTGGTTACCACAGTCAGCGATCGAATCGATTCCGAGCCGCGTGAGTTGTTGTAGGATCCTTTAATTGTAACAAGATGTTCGTCTGGATATTTGAAAACAACCTGCAATATATACCAATTACATAAACGAAACGAGTTATAAGCAAAGAGGAAGTGACATGTACATCAACGAAGAGGTTAGAGGTTCAAATTCACACCCCAAATATTGATGTACTAAAAAAAAAAAAAAGTTAAGGATTTGTAGTAACCTCTAATAGGGAACCTCCATCCCCACCATGCTTCTTGGACAACACTAACTCTCCATTCTCATCCTCATATTCCATTTGAATGGAAATGATCCACTCATCATTGCTGTAAATTAGCAATCGTTTGATTGCTCGAAAAATCTCGACCCAACATTCCCCATCTTCACGTCCATATCGTCCCAAGCTAAAACGCTCAGACGGGGCTGGTTGCTGGGGTTCAGGCCCGGGCTTGGGTTCGAGTTCGCGCATGCTTCTGCATGAGGGAAAAGTTATCCATAAAGCAAAATAAGTCTAAAAATACATAGATCAAAATGATATTTTAACCTCTAAACTAAATAAATAAAAAGAAGATATATAGTATGTGGCGAGCATATACCTTGTAATTGGTCGCACGAATACTCCAATTTTATGGAGCCCGCGACCACTCATCAAGCCATGGAAGCCCACAATCTTGGCCCCAATGATTGGGAATGAAAATTTGATTCCCTTTTCCTGACCATATGGTCCCCAAGTGTTTGTATTGGTTTCGAAAGTCAGCGATTTTATCCCATGGTCATGGTCAGGGTCCGACTCCGACTCCAACTTGTAGTAGCCATGAATTGAAATGAGGTACTCGTTCGGATAAGATAAAACAACCTGGAATCAATTACACCATTATATTCTAAGCTGCTGCAGTGAAAATGAAAAGGAAAAGGAAACGATTTTGGTTTTGGTTTTGGTTTTGTGCCACCTCGCGAGTTGGGCAACTGTGTCCGCCAAGATTGGCGGAACCCCATTTCGCTTTCCCATTTCTATCAATATACTCAATTTGAACAGAGTAGAACCATTCGGAGCTATGTGTAATCCGAAGCCGTTTCACGTCGGAATAAACTCCATCATCCCAATACAGACTATCAGTGTCACGGGCACGGTTAACCCCTTGAGCCTCAAACTTCATGGCCTTCACGGATGAACCTTGGCCGTCTTCCTGTGCCAATCAGAAATTTAGGTCTCGTTTGATAACCATTTGGTTTTTAGTTTTTGAAAATGAAGTTTAAACACACCTACTTCCACCTACAAGTTTCTTTGTTTTAGTATCAATCTTCTTGTTTTCAAAAACCAAATCCAATTTTGAAAAAAAAAATAGTTTTCAAAAACTTGTTTTTGTTTTTATAATTTAGCTAGGAATTCAAATAGATCCTTAACAATGATGAAAGTTATGGTAGAGAATTTAGAAGAAAACAAACATAATTTTCAAAAACTAAAAACAAAAAGTCAAATGGTTATCAAACCGGGTTTTAATTAATAAATTATAATCCATCTCAAATTCAGAGATCGATGTATATAATTGACATTTTATAATATTATTAAACAAAACAAATAATCTCGATAGTTAGAAAAAAAAAATAATTAGAGAGAAACAAGGGAGGAGACGGATCTCACGCCAGCGTGGACAGACATCTAATCTAAATGGCACGGCAAGCAGAGGAAGAGGACGTTGTTGATAGTTCAATGTTGGTTGAAGATCAAGGATTTAAAGAAATGCTCAAAGGTCGAGGATGTGCAGTATATTTTCCTTTTTTACTCCAGGATTAAGGGATAGAGAGATTGAATCGTCGACTTTAAAAAATAATTGGTGTCACATTCACTCGTCAATTAATCCAATGATGAAAGTGATGAAAACGAGACAAATCACAAATTTTCAACTTATGATGAATTATAAACTTATATGATACCTTTTGAAAGTATGTAATGTGATTTTGAGAAAAGTTAGCACTAAATATAACAAGTTATCGAAGAAATACTATGCTTTATCCAAGAAGAATAAATTTTTGATAGATGAAAATACTTGTTTGAAAAATAGAATTAATAATGATTTGTTGTATGTTGATGATTCATGTGATGATGAGAAATATGCTATGAATGATAGAATCATAATTTTTTTCAAAAAGAAAATGATGAAATCAAATTATTAGCTTGGGAATTGAATATGGAATTAGATGATTGAGAAAATTGAATCTTTCTCTTTGAATTTGAAAGATGAAATGGTTAGTTTGAAAGATAAAATTCTTGATTTGGAAAATAGCAATACATCCTTTGAAAAAGAGAAAAGGTTCTTTTCTTGCTAAAATTAAATTTCTTGAGAGTGAGGTTCACAGAAAAAATAAAAGTGAGTTGCTTACTTTTAATGCCAAAGCCATAAATATCATATATTGTGCATTAGATAGAAATACACGAGATAAAATTTTACATTTTGATTATGTTTATCATTTTTGGAATTTTCTTGATAATATGTATACCAAAAAAATTTCTTTTACTGCTAATGATTTATTTGATATAAAGGAGAATTATAATTCTCAAAATCAAGAAAATTTTCATGAAATGGGAGAGGAAAAATGTGATAGATTCTTTTTGGTCATATTATACTCTAATTTGGTAACTTGACGATGCTCGCTAATAAAAGCCTCATATAAATTGGTTCTCAAAGTGGAGGTAAACTCAAAGGTTGAACCTGTGTTTGGTTTAACTTTGAAAAAAATTCTAGTGTTTGGCAACCACTAAAAATGACTTATTAAAAGATGAGATTGAGAAATAAATCATTTTGAGATAACATTTGAAACCAACTTTTTTAAAGAGTTTTTAAGTGTACAATAATTTGTGTATAAAAACACTTACGAGAAAATGTAACCAAACATATGAGTGTTTAAGTTCTAAACAATTTTTATACAAAACGTTTAAAATAAAATGTATTCTTGAAAAATATTTAAATTAAAATGTATTCCAAACGGACTCATAATTCTATTCATATTGTTTCGAAAACGAGGAGGGAGGGAGGGACCTCCCTCCTTCGATTTTCCGGCGAAACCGAGGAGGGAGTCTCTCCTTGGTTTCGCCAGATGTCAGGTTTAAAAAAAAAAAAAAGTTGGAGAAAAGGAGAAAAAAAAGAAGAAAAGAGGAGGGAAAAAAAATGTCGTCTGCGGCGGTCGACTGCCAACGATATGTTGAATAAGAAGAAAAAGCATGAAGAAGAAAATGTTGAAGAAGGGGGAAGAAAAGAAGAAGAAAATGTTGAAGAGAGGGAGAAAGAATTAAAAAATAATAATAATATAATAATATTTTTATTATTTTAATATATTTTATTTAGAAAAATTAAAAAGCAAACTGTTTTTTTTTTTTTTTTTTTTTGAGAAGAAAATGTTGGGCAGAGCAAGAGAAGTATTGGGCCAAAGAATATACAACACCCATTGATGAAGGGTATTGAAGAAGAGAAAGCCCAGACGACAGATAGGCTTATCATGATGCTCCAACTGTCGTTACATACCACCGCAGTTCAACCCATGAGGCCCCAAATTTTTTCTGCATGAGCCATTATCAGGGTATTTCCTCATCCAATTCTGACTGTCTTTCTTGAAACCGGGCCTCCTGAAAGAGAGTTTTCTCTTGTCCAGACCAACTTCTACCTACCCAATAGAGTCAAATTACAGATCTCACCATGACTATTTTTTCAAGGCTCACAAATTCTTTGTTCGAGGATTCTACTGGCATGGCTAAGTTAGGGTCTAGCTTTGATACCACTTTACAAGGACACAACATAGATCTCCACAATGGTATGATATTGTCCGTGGACATAAGCCCTCACAGTTTTGCCTTTGGTTCCATCCAAAATGTCTCATACGAGATATTTGTCCTCCTTGTAAACTCATGATCATCCCCTTATCTAACTAATGTGAGACTTTGATCGCACTCTCCGTCTCCAATTCCCAACACGTTGTTTTCAAATAATCAACCATTTTCATAACACCCTTTCTTAGTTTTTAGAAGTTTGAAAACCCATTTACCTTTGTTGCCATTTCTGCTGTCATTGAATCACGAGCAACCCAATAATAGTTGCTTTGCTTCACTGATACCCACGGCTTATACTCTGGGTTAAGCTAGTTAAGTTGTGCAAGTGTAACTTCTCACAATGAGTGATGTCAAATTTTTCCAAAGGAGGAAGTTGTTTAAGTTCAACTTGAAGCCGTCATCAAGACCTTGGTTTGCATATTTGTCAGGCTCCTCTGAGTATTCCTTGAACTTGAAGCCATCTCTCCAGCATATCTCGAGAGTTGTCCCTTGGCCTTGGTTTGCGCTTGCCACATAGCTCTAATGTTGAGAATTTCTTCTGTTATTTATCATATTGGTTTGAGTACAAAGAAATTTCCAGAATATGGAACAGAGACACAGTACGGCAGCCAAAGTGAATGTTACTAACTTACTCATAAACATAATCATACAAAAGAATACAAGAAGAATGTATCTCCTAACTGGCATGATGATGATTGAGCTAACCATCACCAATAATTAGCTGTATGAATGAGTTGTGCAGTACCCTGAAGCAACTGAATTTTGCCATCAACGTTTAGTGACTTCAATATTTACTTGTAGCCACAGCATTTGTTGCAACTCAAACTATGGAGGCCCATGACTTTTGCCTCATTGGTTGGAATGAAAATTCGGTTCTAAAGTCAATGCCAAATTGTCAATAAATTCTTCGTTTCCCTTCGAAGGCATTGATGGAATAACAATGGCAGCAATTTAGATTTCATCCAAGTTGCCGTGGAACCTGAGTCCCTGACGGCTGACACTATATTTAGAAGACTGATATTTAGGAATCTAGATTCTCTGTAGGGCTTGTACAGATATTTAGTTCCTTTCCAGATTTTTTGGAATCTATTTCGTTGCGAACAACTTCTCTTTCCTTCGAAGGTATTCATCGAACAACAATAGTGACAATTCAGAATTCATCCAAGTTGCTTAAGAACCTAACTACATATTTAGGAGGCTGCTATTTTGGGATCTAGATTCCCTACGTGGCTGTACAGAGATGATTTTCCAAAACTCTCTGGCTGAACAAAAGACCACTTTGTAATTTTCTTAAAGAAAAGTTTCTAGTATGTTACGGCGTGTTGTATGCTGATCGGCGCAGCACAGTCCAATGAATAGTGATGACAGTTTTATTTATTACTAGACTCGCATTTCAAGATCAATTAAAGAAAGAACCAACAGAAGTTTCAATCAATTGAGGCTTCTTCTAAAAGCAACCAACAGTTGCCAGTTGGTAAGATCTCCAGATCCAATTCAAGTGGTAGACTGCCTAAGATCTTTGGCTTTCCAATCATGCTTTCCAAAATCTGATTGCTGCAATGCTCGACTCCATTGAGCTGCTGCTGGCAATAACTAATGTCCAAATCCTCCATAACGGATTCAACAAGACCAACATTGTAAAGTACAGGGAGGCATGACCATGAAAATTTCGAACGCACAGCCCAGGAAAATTTTTGAAGTGTTGTTCAAAACTCAAACGATGAATTTGTGTCACAAAATTCACAGAGTACTTAAGTAGTATTCACAAAATTCACAAATCCATAATTGCGACTGATGTAGTAAGCCGGTTTTTAAAAAAGAAGAAACAAATGTAAAAATCTTCTCTCTTCAAAACTGCAAATTGCTTGACCAAACATCAGGCTTACAAATCAAAAATCAGGAGAAGAAATTGACAATTTTTTTTCCAGTTTTGAAAGTAAAATAAAAAATGATGTTAGACACATTCTTTTCACTAAGGGGATTTTCTTTTAGTTCAACATGCGGAAAATAGGATTCAAACTCTTGAACTTTTGGTCGAGGATGTATGCTTTAAACTTTTTTTTTTTTTTTTTTTGAAAATTGTATGCTTTAAACAATTAATTACAAGAGAATTTGCACAGATCCAAAAAATTTTAGAAGAATCATCTATCTTTTCAGAGTATGTAGAGTCCAATCATGATATTCTAAAATTTGCCACTGCTTTTTTGAAGCCTGAAATTGTGAAGTTTAGGTTTGCATGGTTTGCATTTGGATGGTAACAAATAATAGATTGTTTTGATTTATATAACTCGTCTTTGATCCATAAATTAAGAAAAAGAAACTCAGATATTAGGTATAGATTTAGCTTTTAAACTTTAAATTATAAAACTTTTATCCAATTTCTATTTTAGTCTTTAAATTTTTTTTTAATATTATTTTGGTTTTAAACTTTTATTTTCTTTTATCTTAATTATCAAACTTTTAAAACTTCAAACTTTAGTTCTCGTAACTTTTATATCAAAGTCTTAATTCTTATCTTGGATGTAAATTTTCTAGATATGATACATAGATAATTGATGGTGTTAGGCCCTACTCTCAGTAAATTAGAGTAAAATTTTAAGACAGTGGCTTGGTTAAAAAAATCTATAGAAAACTGAAGAACTTTAACTAAAATTTTAAAACTGAAAAATCAAAATGAATATGAATATGAATTCAAAGAATAAAATCAGAATTTAAAATTTTGGAGATCGCAATAAAAAAGAAAAAAATGGATAGACGTTTAGGCACTAAAACATATTTAAACCTGAGTGTGTATGCGCACAGAAAGATGAATCTTTTGCACCAAAGCACTTGTCATGTCCATGAACCTGTAGCTAAAGTCATTAATTTGTAGTTGCTGTGTATCTATTTCTAAGAGAGAAGGAATAATCATACTGAAGATGGAATATGTATGGTATATTATAGCATGTAGCTCAATAAGAAATGGAAAGAAAAAACCAACCACAAAAAGGAAAGGTAAGTTTCACTAGCCTCTTTTACACATTCAAAGGTGGGTTGAAACTTTTGTTATGGGCGCATCTATATGTCAAGAGATAGGCTAAGAATTGGATCTAATCCTCCACCAGGCTGTAAATTCTCGAGAAAATTCTACTTGCTGATGATATTTTAAATGAAAAGAAAAGAGACTTTTCCAAAGGATTTCACTACAGCCAGTCCTCTTGACACTCTTTCAAGCGTCTGCTCAACAAAACGAATCATATCTTTTAGCCTTAAATATATATTCTTCAACTTGCACCGATCCCACTACACAAACTCTCCACCTCCAGTATATAAGGAACAAAGGACAATAACGTTTACCATCCCTCAGCTTCTTTCTTTCCCCCTTACGGAGACATACTTTTCCCTAAGCTTCTCTGTCATATCCCAACGTCCATACTCCGCTTTCTCTGTGCCAAACTAACTGAAAATAATGGCGTCAAGCTCTCTCACGTCGGCACGTGGCTTTTACTCATCCTGGACGAAAAAAGAAAACAAGAAATTTGAGGAGGCATTAGCCTTCTATGACCAGGACACACCAGACCGTTTTGAGAAAGTAGCGAGGGCTGTTGGTGGTGGGAAAACAGCTGAGGAAGCAAGACGGCTCTATGAGTTACTAGTGCGAGATGTCAAAAAAATAGAAGCTGGTCAAGTTCAAATACCCCTCTACAAGAACGCTGGATGTAATGGCAGAGGGTATGCTGACCAGCAGAGGTAATACTCTACTTACTGAATATTTTCTCTCCGAAACGATTCCAAGCGTGAATCCTATCCTCAGTAATCTTCTCCTTTCTACTGGTACATTAGAATAAATGTTCTTAACAAGAAACTTATGTCCTAGAATTTCTGGAGAAATATATTGAGATGATTCTATAACTGGCCCATTGTTAAAATATAGTAGTATAATCCAACACCACTAGAAAGAGATATATTTACCGACGACTAACTTTTCATTTCAGCAATCTATACAACAACGCACTTGAAACTTCAATTTCCTTTGAAGTAGATCAAGCAAAGAATCTGAAAATTACATCAAGTCGAGTTAAAAAGGGAGATGTGGTATTAAATACTAATACCATATAGGTACTATGATTAGGAGTGAGTACGTTAATGGTGCATGAGTAGCCTGCCTGCCATCCGAGTCACAGAAAAAAGTTGATAACAGAATATTGCAAATCTTAAGACAGGCATTTATCGTAAATAGCGATGCAGAATGGACCTTGAAGGTTCAAAACTTGTCCACGTATCCCTCATATGCATCCCTTCTTTTTCTAGTGGCTACCACTTGACTAAAATGGCGGGCACTCTCCTGATCCAATGCAAATCTATCTTGTGAGTCTGTGACTACGTAATTTTCTAACATTTTCCATTATCCATTCGTATATTCAAATTTCTACGCGACCCACATGATATCTAATCTCGAATGCACATGATCCCCCATAATTTGGAATCCAGACTCCAATATGTGTCGTATTATACTATCATCTCCAGCGCTCCCTTCTAACTCTTGTTTGATTTTATATGTAGTAAAATAAGAAAACAGTGGAGTCAAATAGCCAGGATAAGTTCAATAAAAAAAAAAAAAAAAATAGCATACGCCCTTACGGAGCTCAGCTTCTCAGGAAAGACATATTGCAAATTCAAACAAGAAATATGTCCACAATATTTCCTTTTACTCCTCTAATTTTTGCAAAGAACGTGTAGTTCACTCTTATTTTTCCTATCAATGTAACATGCTCACGAAGAATCTAAAGCTTCAGTAAAAAGATACCTGGTATGCTCATAAACTATAAGAAGTTCTGCGTGCAAATGCAGATTAAAAATGAAATGTGTGTGCTATTGGATCAGTACATCACACGTGAAAATGTAATAAACGACTAAATTGATGTAATGAATAACTTTCAGCCAGAATGTTGTATGGTAGCCCTAAATTGTACCTGCACCTGCACTCTTGCGAACTCCCTCTTGAAATGGCATACACCCACCATATGTAATCGTTTCTCGTTTTTACTCTACTTATCATCGTCTGAGAATTGATTTACGCTCATTTTAACACCATAATCGAATCAAATGAATGTTAAAAAGCTGCATAATTATATCAGAATACAGACTAAAAAGGTGAATAAATCCAACTAAAAAAAAAAAAAAGAAGCAAATAACCTTAATACTAAATTTCTACGTGAGACTAACAAGAATCGCCTAATATCAACCTTCAATTAGACCGTGCAGAGTACCAATTCAACAGGAGTGAATGATAAAATGTATAACGCGATAGACAAAAGAACATGAAGGAGATGAGAAGTGAGAACCACAATGGAATCGAGAAATTTGATTATGCTACTTTTAAAACGGAATCAGAGAGGAGCGATTCGTCACTTACATATAGAGCTACTGACCTTTACAACGCTGAGGTAGCAGTAGAAACATTGCAAGATAGAGATAGCTGATTCAATTTGATAATGACTTGATCAATCGATCTGAATTAGGAACCGCGCGAACAAAGAATTGGAACGATGTTCTTGAAGAGCGCGATTACAGTTGCTTCCCGGTAAAGTGAGATATTGAAATTTTGGTTCGTCTTTCGAGAAACAATTGACGCGGGAATATCCATGAAAACTATATATATATTTTTTTTTTTTCTGTCCTAACACCTAGAACGAAGTTTTCAACTTCTAACCTCCGAAAATATAAATTTTATATAATTTGAGTTATGTTTTTATTGTCTACATTTAAACTAGAGCTACCTGCTACCGTTTTGATATTATTATTTGGGTTCAAAACTTAAAATATGATTCTCGTATTTTGACAATCAAATATATAAATTTTTTTTTAAGCAACAATCAAATATATAAATTTACTTCTTGTAATTTCAATAAATTTTAAAATTACTCCCTACCATGAATTTATTGTTAACTTTAAAAAGATATGTATAGGTTAGTGAAATCCACTACAAATTTTGGAAACATATTCACTGTATCTTTTCTATATAAAAATTGATGTTATTATTTTATAAGTTTGATGAAAATTAAGTTCAGACTAATAATAAGAATTGATTTAAAGACTTATAATTTTCAAAAAAAAAGTTAAAGATTTATTAGAGTAGACGAACTGAATTAGATATTCGAAAGTATGAGGATTTAAAATAAAATGAGACTCAAAGCACAAATACCAAAATAGTATTTTAACCTATTATTTAGAAAAACTGATAGTGATATTTTGAAAGGCAAAAATATCTACATCTACGAAGTTAGATGTAGAATTACATGTGAAAGAATAGAACTACATTCGAAATAATTATTGAATAACCGTTAAATATAGATTTAGAAATGCAAGACCCCTTATATTTGTTGGATATAGATCCAAAACATTTTGGGCCCGTTTGATAACGTTCTCGTTTCTTGTTTCTTGTTTCCCATTTTATTAAGAAATCTAAGCATTTAATAACTATGTATGTTTCTTGTTTCTCATTTTTTAGAAACACTCCCAAAATTTGTATAGAACTTTTGGGAACAACTAAAACTAGTTTCTCCTTTTTTGTTCTTGTTTCCAATTTTTTCCAAACATAAATAAGAATGTAGGTTTATTATTATTGAATGTATAGATGTTAGGGTCATGAAATTCTATTTTTCTTTATTAAAAATGAAGAAACGGAAACAAGAAACGAGAACGTTACCAAACGGGCCCTTTGTAGTTTTTTTTCTCATTCGCGCAAAACTGACAACTCATTGTGGCACTCCCTTTGATCATTTATTGACTCATCCAATTTTTTATAATGATTATTTTAATTTTGATGGTTAATGTATATGGAAAAGTATTTTTCCCTTTTTTTAGTACATCAACATTTGGAGTGAGCATTCGAACCCCTAACCTCTTGGTTGAAGGTATATGACAATTACTGAGCTATGTTCGCTTTAGTTTATCTAATAAAATATTTATTGACGTATTCTTTCAAAATATATATATATATATATATTTTGACGTATCAGTTTATTTACAAATTTGTAAAAATATTGGCAAAATTTACATAATATAACTAAAAATATCATCAATATAGGTATAAAATGTTAATAAAAAAAAATTAAGTTGTTTATATATTTTGACGTATCAGTTTATTTACAAATTCATAAAAATATTGGCAAAATTTACATAATATAACTAAAAATATCATCAATATAGGTATAAAATGTTAATAAAAAAAATTAAGTTGTTTAAAATTTGTAGAGTACTTATTCAAATAATTCTCATAAGTTTCTTAATTCCAACAATTTTGCATAAGATATGTATTAAATAATTATATATATATATATAACAAGAACAACAACATATATGTATTTTGAAAAATGAAACTACTATTCAAAATTTTATTTAAAATATTCAACAATACACCTGGAAATGATAATCAAATAGAAACTAAATTTTGACATAAAATATATGTTTTGTTACAGAAATTACAAGTCTAAAATCAATTGAACCATGTTCGTGTTCTACCTATATTCATGATATAACCACCAACTTATTTTTTAGTACAACAAATGTGAGAATTTGAACTTTTAACCTAAAAGAAAGAAATACACTAAACTAATCTCACGTTTAGCATACAACTAGCAACCATATTGGGATAAAAAGTTAAAAAGAAAAATATAAACAAGACAATTGAAGTTACAAAATAAACAAAAGGAAGATGAAATTAAAAATTTCATAACATCATTTCATAATGAATTCATAGTATTCATAGGTTGAATTACTAGCATCTGGGATAACTAGCTATGCATCTCAAAGTTTCCAATTTTCATAGCTTTTTTCTACGGAAATTGCGCCAAATGGTTATTAAATAAGTAATCAATTAATAATTCATAAATGTCCATTTGATTGGTTTGAAAGTTTCTACAATTGGTCCAATTTTGGGGAAAAAAATCGATCAGTTTTTATTTATAAAACCGACATGTTAGTTGGATGTCAATTTTGACCCATTACACCCCAAAGGGCAATGTGATGCTAACATATACATGGGGCAGAATGGCCCATCACTTGAGAACAGCACAAGGAAATTAGCCCTGCCAAAAATACCAAAAACAGGAAGTAGTTGGCTTACATCTTGTCTCTTTCAGATATTCTCAGTTATTTGATTCGAAGTGACAAGTTGACTTACCCAACTGCAGAATTTCTCCAGCTAAAATCATCAGAATTCAAGCTTCATGGTCCCTATAAATCAAGTTTTCAGAAGTAAAATCTACAACACTGCACCTATTTATAAACAACATCAGCTATATTTTCAAAGGAAAGAAATACGAATGAGGCTGCGAGGCGAACAGATGGGGCAAGATAAGATAAGATTACGAGTTCGAACAGTGAATGCCACAGCCAGTCATTGATTATCCGCATTCGTGATTATTTTCTATATACAAACTATGACCGATGTGGCAGAAAAATTGAAATGGAGAAAAGGGTAAGAGATAGATCATAAAGTCATTACAGATTGTTCTGTCGTTGAATATGCGCAAATGAACAAGCGGTTTTCTCGAAGTCCAACTCGTGCTAAATCACATTGAAAGCAGACATTCAGAGGAACATTCTATCAATATCCCACCACATGATACATGTTGACGGCCATAAAAGTGATGTCAACCAACCTAGAAAAGAAAACTACACATGTCATTTCATTATTTAGTATGGAAGTCTAGAATATCCAACCTCGAGGAACCAAATATTCATTGTTGAGTCTTCTGCCCACATAATTGGCATACTTTTCATTCAGTGGATAAATTGACTGGGATATTTGCAAAGATGTACTCTTTTCGATCTGAGTCACTGCCCCCAAGCACAGGCCCTATTATCATATGGCACAGAAACAACAATCACCACATAAGCATCACAAATCACATATAGAGTAGCAAATGAAGAAATTGAACGATATGCCAATTAACCACCATCAAACTCTAAATTGAAGAACAGAGAAAAGTTTGTTACTATTTCCCAATTATCCAAAATATAGGAAAAGGGACGAGAGAGTAATCATGGAAGAACCACCGGCCAAAACAGAACAGATGCCTAAGTTAATACGGGGGCAGCAACAATAAGTTTTTGTCAATTGTTCAACTTGTTCTTTCTCTTTATTATTCCTAAAAAGGGGCCTATCTTGAACTCCTGCTACATCGTTTTCAATAAAAAAACACATTAACAAGCAGGATTTGTTGTTAATGACCATAAACCTAAATCATATAAATCTAACTTTCTGAAATTGTATGGCTTCTCCAAACCCCAAATATAGAACCTACATAGTGGTAAGTGTTTTTCAAAGTGAGGCACAATAAAATGCAGTACTCCTCTGGACTTCAGCATGAAGAGCGAAAAAGAAAATGTGAAGGCTATTTTGGTGGGGCACACAATAGAAAAATGTAAATAAATTTTTATATATGAAAAATATAAGATTACAAATGACAAGATAATGAAAAGTTTAAGAATTAGAGGTTTAATGGGAGAATGTGGAGAAAAATGAACCTTTTTCAAGAATATTTCTGAATTTCTTCCTAAAAAAAAAGTAAATATATAGGATTTCATCAAGCACAGAGGCAGCACCGCAAGCGTGCTTCATTAAGAGATTCTCACTTTTGGCTTTTCTGAAAAGTGCACCACTGCACCTAGCCTAGCCTTTTAAATCGTTGACAGTGGTACACTATCGCATCAAAAAAATTTGAAAATAAAATAGAAAAATGACAGCTCTAGTAATAGCAAAACCAAAACAAGGAAAAACTCAAAAAATGTGTCATCGTCATATCAAGTTCAGACTACAGACTTCCAAAACTTAAAAGAAACAAAAACGAACAGAAGAATGGAGGAAAAAGAGGATATTCATTCACAGAGTGAAAGCACCAAAGGAGAGAAGAAGACGATGAGGAGGAGGATATGAATAATCGGTGCTCCTTAAGAGTGACACTCACTTCCATATCCACCTTCCACATTCTCTAACCACTCGAGACGAGAAGATCAATGATCCAACTACCATCTAATCTCACAGGACAACTGCCTGACCCTACTACATTTGGTTGCCAAGGAAACTCATAGGATATTAAATCCTAAGTAGGTGGTCATCATGGATTGAACTCATTCCCTCTAAGCCCTTTATTTTTTCTATGGCCCTTATTAACCACTAGGGCCAACCCATGATGGTTCTTATCTAATATTCTGAAGATCTACTTTTCACTTCAAGTGAGAAGTAGACCATAGGTCCATATGCATGTCAATTATGGGTGAGGGAGAGATGATGAGAATGTAAGGAAAGTAAACAGAGAAGTTGATTAAACATTCAAATGCAGAAGTACGTTCCTATATTATCAAATTTAGCTTGTGGTTTTGTTTCAATAATAGTGGCCTATGCTATATTCGCCTATCATAAGAAGCCTCCAGCAACCAAAGACAAAAATAACGTAGCCAATAAGCACGGATAGTAATCATTTTCACGAAGTATCTGGACATTAAAGGGAACAACAAGTATTTAACATAGCCAATAGCACGTGGGTTTGTACATTTCATTATATTAATGAAACTTTCTGTTTCTTTACCAAAATAAAAGGATTGCAAGAAAAAATAATATCTGAGAAAACAAAGCAGTTAAATTGGAAGCGCATTATATAATTAAAAGAGTACAGACAAGAAAAGGGCAACGTGTAAAGAAGCATAACGATCCCAGAAAAAAAGGTCGGAAATAAGCAAATCAAAAGTTACTTTTATTAGTTTATATATCACAAAAAACATTGCAAATAGGTATCTTTAATTTTAGATATGCAGACATCTTTCCCCCTAAACATCATGCACAAGTATGATGCGCCGCATTTGCTAAACAATGGATGCAAGCAACACAATTCTCACTGCAAATAATGGAAGCTCCAACACAACAGAGAAAATCTATTTTAGTTTCTATCCATCAAAAGAGAAAAATATAGATTTTTCAACTTGAACTACATGTAATACGTGGATACAATCAAGAAAAAATAATAAAGATATAAGGGTTTTACCCAAGATTGAGAATGCTATTGAGTGGGTCAAGAAGCTGCGACTGCTGTGGATGCTGGTGCTCCTGCTGGTTCTCTTGTTGCTGCAGTTGTAAACTAGCACCAACAGCCACCGCGGCAGCGCTTGAAGAAGCCCCCTTTGCCTCAGCAAGCCTCCACATATACCACGACCCAACCGATCGATACGGCCTCCACTTCTCGCATAACTGATCCATTTGTGATGGTCGAGGCAACTCTTCAAGATTGTATAGAAGCTGAACACCTTTCCGAACATTAAGATCGTTGATAGGAAGCACATCTGGTCTGTGCAGCGAGAAAATCATGAACATATGAACAGACCAAGACCCAATTCCATTGACCATTGTAAGCATCGTGAAAAGCGATTTATCATCCATATTTACAATTGCTGGGTCTGAAAGAATCCCATTTTGATATTTCCTCGCAAGGTCATGAAGGTAACTAGATTTACGACCCGAAATTCCAATTTGCCTCAGCTGTTGAGGGTTCAAGGCAAGAACGGTTTCGGGAAGAACACCAGCCTCGCCGCCACAGAGAGCGATGAAACGGGTGTAGATTGAAGTGCCAGCTTTGTAAGCCAGCTGCTGATATAGGATACTTCTAGTTAGGGCAAGAAATGGGGTTTGAAAACTGTCGAAGGTAGGACGTTGATGGAGGTCGATCAAAGGTGCAAGGAGCGGATCGGCATTCCGGAGGTGCCGAAGCGCGATTTCCACCTCGCCTTCGCAGGAGAGTGATCGGGCAGGCAGTACCGGGGCAGACGCGAAGGCGGCGCGTTGTTGGGCCGTCTTGCTCTTGTTAGATTTTCCGGCGGCGATAGGTTTCGGCCCATCCGAAATGTTGACAATCTGAGAGGAATTTGGATCCGATTCATCGGGCGAGAGCTTTCGGATCTTGCGTGGACGCAAGGGCATTTTAGATGGCGGAGAAGAGGTTCGCGATGGAGCATTCATCACCTCGCTTAGTGCTACAGCGGCTTGGGCGATAGGGGTTTTGGAGTTGGAGGATTCATGAAGCGTGTTCTGAGCCTGCGATTGCGCTTGAGATTGGCTTTGGGTCTGAGTCTGAACCTGCACTTGCGTTTGCTCTCCCATATGTAAGAGATTCAATTCAATCTGTATTTTCCCACCTTCACTCAAACTATTCGGTTGAAACACAGTACACACCCAAGAATCGGATGCGAGACGGCGGCGGCGGCGGCGGAGAATCAGAAAAAGGGCAAAACTCGATGCCCCAGGTGAAAGAGCAAGAAGTGGTTTGAGTCTAACAGAGAGAGAAATTGAAAATTGAGTGTGAAATTTACCAGGTTCGAGATTTTGAATTAGGTTACAGACAAGAGAAATGGATTGTCAATGGTACGGCGAATGAAGAGAAGGAAATCCCGGTGCTGTTGTTCTTCTCTCAGGCTCTTGCTCTTCTCTGTCTCTGTCTCTGTCCGCTCGCTCCTCAGTTCTCTAACCCAACTGGCTTTCGATTTCCCCTCCAGATTGGGAAATCACCTTTGTGCTGCTTCACGCTCCTTTGTTGGCGTGTCACGTACTCAAATTCTCCCACCCTCGGCCCATGGGCTCGAGTTTCTTAGTCTGGCCCAAATTCGTAGAAGAGGCCCTTTTTTGACGTGTGGCGTACTCCAGTTCTCTCATTGTAGACCCATGGGCTTGCCCATCACAATCACTGACTCGAGATAAAAAGGCCCCTCGCTGACGTTTACCAATTTTCATACTATCCTTTAATATCGCCTTCCTCCCTATCAAAATTTCCCTTTAATAGTTTATTTATTGGGAAAAATACCTTTTTGGTCTCTCAATTTTGAGGAATAGGTGGGTTTAGTGCTTGAGTTTTCAAAACAGACCTTTTTAGTTCTTGAGTTTTGAAAAATAGGTTTAAGAGACCCTCAAGTTTTCAAAATAAACTTTTTTTGTCATGAGTTTTTAAGAAATAGGCTTAAAAGATCCCTCATATTTTTTCTTCAAATCTTTTAAGTTAGTACTTTTTTAATTTTTTAATTTAAAAAAAAAAACATTCAATATTAAAAAAAAAATAAAAATTATTAATTTAAAAAAGTTGAAAAAATAACATGAAAGACCTTTTAAACCCGATTCTCAAAACTCAATGATAAAAAGGTCAATTTTGAAAACTTAGGAACATTTTAAACCTACTTCTCAAAACATATAGACTAAAAATGTCTATTTTGAAAACTCAATGACCAAACACACCTATTCCTCAAAACTCAAGGATCAAAAAGGTATTTTTTTCCCTTATTTATCCAACTTTTTTTTATAACTTACCCTTTTATAGCCCTTTTTGATTCTTTTATATATTTTACCTCTTCAACAACTATTAGATCAAACAAGTTCTAAAACGGAAAAGAGGAGGGGAAAACTATTAGATTACATCAAACAAGATGTTCATTAAAAAAAAACTATACTTTTTAATAAACAATAATAATTAAAATGGGGGGAATATTTAAAACTTTTCTTCCATCGTGGATCCCTGGGCTCAGCCCATTAGAATCACAGGCTGGGCCAAATCTCCCACCATTGGCACGAGGGCCAGGCCCATTAAGATCACAGGCTCCAGTTTCATGGGCTGGCCCAAGATCCAAGAAGAAGAAAGTGGCCTTGATTGAATTATTGGGCCCCCAGTCGAGTCAATGCGACACTTGCAAAGAAAACGGTCGGGTCTATCGTGGCATATCACGACGCACCATGGCTGAAACATATAAATTTAGCTGACAACGGCAGAGTGATCTCTCCCGCCCTCTCTCATTCTCTTTCTTCCCTGCCATTTTTCTTTCCTTTTTCCTGTTACAGCGAGAAATAACGTGCGTTTCTTTTGCAATCAACCGAAACAGATTGGCGTGCGTTTCTTCATTTGGGCAATCAGGCCAACAGATTGGCATTTGATTACGAAACCTTGTTTTTCTTCCACCCCTTGTTCTTATTTGTGATCAGAAAGTGACGTAATAAGATCATCGTTGATTTGAAACAGAGCGGCAGAGATGAGTTTCAGGGACGAGAACGAGGAAGGGAAGGATCTCAGGAAGCCCTTCCTGCACACAGGAAGTTGGTACCGTATGGGATCGAGGCAATCGAGTATGCTGGGCTCGTCGCAGGCCATTCGTGATAACTCTATTTCAGTTCTTGCCTGCGTCTTGATCGTCGCTCTCGGTCCAATCCAGTTTGGTTTTACCGTAATCATCATTTCTCGATCTTCTATATGTTTATTTTATTATTGTACAAAAAATATTAGGAGAGAAAGTTCTGGTTGAGAATTGATTGAGTTCATCTGATCATGTTGGTGTTTAATTTGATCTGTTGTCAAGACTGCGTTTCCGATCTCACAGCTACCAGCGGATTGAATTTTAACATAATTTCATATCACTTGGTGCAGTGTGGCTATTCATCTCCCACCCAATCGTCGATAATGAAGGATCTTCGACTCACAGTCCCGGAGGTGGGGATTCATTATGCCTTCTGTTCTTTCCCCAGTCCCATTCGAACAATATCACATTGCTTTTTATATACCTGATTTTTGGTTCAGTACTCTGTATTCGGTTCTTTATCCAATGTGGGTGCAATGGTGGGAGCTATATCCAGTGGTCAGATAGCCGAATACATTGGGCGAAAAGGAGTAGGATTCCTTCATGAATCATTTCCATTTAGTTCACTTTATCTTGTTTATCTACTATTGGTTTCCATGATTAATTTGTCTTGGTTTCTTGTAGTCTTTGATGATTGCTGCAATTCCTAATATTATAGGGTGGCTTGCTATATCATTTGCAAAAGTAAGTTGGTTGATTATCCTAATGTATTACTGAAAATAGGATGAAGTATAATGGCAATAGAATCAATCTCACCCCTTTTGCTAATTTAATGCTTTGTAGGATTCTTCTTTCCTCTTCATGGGGAGGTTGTTGGAAGGTTTTGGTGTGGGAATAATCTCATATACGGTTAGACACTGAGTATCTATTGTGTTAAAACATTCCTTCTGACAGGATTTTGAGAGTACAACGTTTGTTTATGATTGTAGGTTCCTGTTTATATTGCTGAGATAGCTCCTCAAAACTTGAGAGGGGGCCTTGGTTCAGTTAACCAGGTTGGTTAGAACAATTGACTTCGTTTGTTTTCACCGTGATTTTCTGTTGTTATTCTGTTCTAAGTTAAAACTGTCATTTCTTGTTGCTAGCTCTCTATCACCATTGGAATAATGCTTGCTTATCTTCTTGGACTTTTTGTACCGTGGCGACTGCTTGCAATTCTGGGTAATTCTCTTGAGAGACATGTTATGGTATTGCTTCTGTTGTTAAAATGGATTAATGTGTACAAAAGAATTCCAGGCTTTCCTTAGCAACTAACTATAAGCAGAGGTTTTTTTTTTTTCTTTCAATTTTGAGAATCTGGTATGATTTGTTTGATTTGCTTAAGCTGCTTAAATATGCATTCTAAAATTTATTGGCTTAGAAAACTACTCAAAAAGGTTTTATTGCGAATAACCATTGCAAAGATTAATGATGAAGATTCCTTCTAAGAATTCTTTTTCCTTTCTAAAGTGAAATGCATTTTAATGGTTACCTTTTCATTCTTTTTCACAGGGATTTTGCCTTGTACGGTTCTGATTCCTGGATTGTTTTTTATCCCAGAATCTCCTCGGTGGCTGGTGAGTTCCTCGAGTAAATTTTCTTATGATAACTTCATGATACATACTATGCTTATCTGTTTATGAGTTTTTTCAAACCAAGTCCAGGCAAAAATGGGCATGACGGAAGAATTTGAAACATCCCTGCAAGTTCTTCGGGGATTTGATGCTGATATCTCAATTGAAGTGAATGAAATCAAGGTAATTAGGCATTAAATAAACTACTTTGCCAGTTAGCTATTAAGTATTGGCCAATTCTCTCATCTCTCTTTGATGATGCCCATGGTGCAGAGGTCTGTAGCATCCGCAAGCAAAAGAACAACAATTCGGTTTGCAGAACTCAAGCGGAGAAGATACTGGCTTCCTTTGATGGTATAACTACTATTGACTGGATTTTTTTTTTTTTTTAGTTTTCCAACTTGACAGTACAATTTATCTTTGCTATCATCCAAATTGCAGATTGGTATTGGGTTACTAATGTTGCAGCAGCTTACTGGAATTAATGCAGTTTTGTTCTATTCAAGTACCATATTTGCAGCTGCTGGTGAGGAAAAAATTCGTCTAATCCTCCTTGGTCGTCGTTTATATAAGTAGTGTGGTGTATGTTTGTTGCTAATATAAAACATGAATCGCATTAATTTCTAACACGACATTGATATAAAGATTTCACCAATAAGGTTGTCCTATATTTTGCTTTTATTCAATTCAAGGATCCTGTTAACACCAACGCCTCATTTTTTTTTTTTTATTTATCTGTTGATTTTTGTATGAAACAGGTGTTGAATCAAGTAATGCTGCTACATGTGGGCTCGGTGCAGTCCAGGTTCAATTTCAAGAATTGCCTGATACAGATTATTACATCCATGCATTATCGCTAATTTGGTACTGACATGGAATTTCATGTCCTTTAGGTTGTTGCCACAGCAGTGACGACATGGTTGGTCGACAGAGCAGGCCGTCGAATTCTCCTTATTGTAAGGTTTTTTTTTTTTTTTTGTCTCTCTCTCTCTCTTCCTCAATTCTTGGATCACCATTCGTCTAGAGAGTAAATGGAATTTGAATTGTTTAGCCCCCGTTTGATAACCATGTCGTTTTTTGTTTTTGGTTTTTGAAAATTAAGCTTATAAACATTCATTCCACCTATCCATTTCTTTGGTTTGAAATTACATTTTTCCATGTTTTAAAAAACCAAGTCAAATTTTGAAAACAAAAAAAGTAGTTTTCAAAAACTTGTTTTTGTTTTTGGAATTTGGTTAAGAACTCTAATGTCTCCTTAACCAAAATGAAAACCAAGGTAAGGAAATTGAGGGAAAACAACTATAATTTTGAAAAACAAAAAACCAAAAACCGGTTATCAAATGGAGCCTTATTTATTATTATTATTTTCTTGTTTCAGGTGTCCACAGCTGGAATGACGTTTAGCCTTTTAATTGTTTCCGTAGTATTCTTTTTGAAGGTAAAAATTCTTGAGGAGTTGTATTTTATAATTACAAGACTGTAAATAACTTCTCTTCTCTAACACTTCTTCCCTGCGATATAAAAATTTGTATCAGGATCTTACCCCAGACAGTTCCAAATTATATGGTATTCTAAGTATATTATCAGTTGTTGGTGTTGTGGTATGTTTATCTTTAAGCATCACTACATAATAAAACTTGTTTTTTAAAACTATTTCCCCATAGAAATGTTCATCACCTATTTCTTTTCTTCAGGCCCTGGTGGTTTTCTTCTCTTTGGGTCTTGGGGCTATTCCATGGGTTATAATGTCTGAGGTACTCTCATTTCCATTCATTTGAAATTGCTAGTAACGGACATAAGTATATGTAGGCTTAAGTGAATGCAAGATTTTCCATACTGTTGTGGCTTATATGCTTCTTTCTTACGACCTGTATGTAGAATTATATTCATAGCTAGTCGAGTGTGAATCGAACTGTTGCCTGTGTTCTCGTGTAAAAAAGAACTACTTTTACCTGTATTTGGTTGCATCGATTGATCCCCATCTTCGTCAATATGACGTCCTGATTTGAATAGTTGGTTGGCATTATGTTTCTTGTTGTCTAAGAGGGAAATAAACTGTTCTGCAGATTCTTCCCATCAATATCAAGGGTCTCGCAGGAAGCATGGCAACGCTATCTAACTGGTTTATTGCTTGGTTGGTCACAATGACTGCAAACTTGCTCTTGGAATGGAGCAATGGAGGTTTGCTCCCTTTCCCTAATCTGTTTCTCAGATATTTGAATTGCATTAGAACCAACCTCATGCTTCTGTCATTGCAATGGTTGCAGGAACGTTCGCCATCTACATGCTTGTGAGTACTTTCACAATGGCATTCGTTATACTCTGGGTCCCCGAGACGAAAGGAAGAACACTGGAAGAAATTCAGTTCTCCTTCAGATAAGAAGGTTGTTTTTTTGTTTCTATTTGGTACCCCGCCTGCTGGAAAGATAAAGCCTATTTATGCAGTTCTCCCTTTGCAACTCATCCAAGAGGACACTGCACTGCAGAATAGTAAATATCAATATATAAAAATGTCAGTGCCTTGAAGCCTACTCTTTGAAATCTCCTTGTGTTGCATCTTTGTAATTGTAATATTGGCACGGTTTGTGCAAGACTCTTGAAGTGGTTACCTAATTATTTGATTGGTTCAAAAATTCAGGTTTGACCTACGTCAAAACATCATTCATTCATGTTCTAAATAGTGGCATACTACTTGTACGACCAATTAGCTTTTCTGGATGGAAATATGAACATACCCAGAGCCTTTCAAGGTTTGCAAATACCTGTTATAAAGCAATAAGAATAAACAAAAAGTTTTTTGTTATTGGTCTAAATTTTCAACAGGTGTAGAGAAATTATGCAATAGGACCATCACTTTTTTTTTTTTTTTTGAAATAAGGACCATCACTTATGATTGTTAGATGCATGGTTTAGAAAACGCTCTTTATTTTTCTTTTATATATCTAATAGGGTGAAAGTAACAGCCAGTAGTAAACCTTATAAGGTGAGAGTATAAGTTCAGGGGGGATACAAGTTCTTAAATCTTGAACTGATAATAACATTGCTAATGCAAATAATAGCTGATTGTTACCAGAGTAATTGATTCCAGGTTAATGGCCGACTGTTCCCCAATGGAAAGGAAAGAGATTTTGATTAGAAAATAAGTTAGAGGTGAAATGTGATATTATCCATAGCACCTAAATGGCTTCCTTCAAGAGTTTCTCAGTCATAGCCTTAGGAAGTCCCATCACACTATCCGTCGTCCCTACCTGCAGAGATCCAAAGTCCGTAAGTCATCTACCAGTTTCTCAGACAAAAGAGTTGATGTTCAGGATTTATAGACAGAAGAAACTTGTGTGCCGCACGCACGTATACCCATGTGATATAGAAACTGTTTTTTTAAAAAAATTATAAATAAATAAATAAAATAAAATAAACGAGGAAACATCAAGAAATTAACCCGTATGGCTGATTTTTTTTTTCTTTTGGTCACAGTAAGCAGTGTGCAGCCTTTTTTACCCCCACTTTAACATCATGTCGGTTGTCACCGGTATGTATTTTCACGATATCTATACATGTATATTTGTGTCATATGAACTATATCTGATATCTCATTATCACGTACATGCATGCCACATACGTAAAATATGAATTCCATGAGTATGATGTGTAAGGTTCAGGCGGAACACAACCAATGATGCTGGCGAAATGAATGCAAGAAGCAGTGGAGCCATATCACTACTAGCTAGATGCTTCTTCCAAAACGATGGATTCCATGTATGAATAAAAAGCTTAAGGTCATAGTCAATGGAAAGGGAAGAAGGGAAGCTAACCACTTCTTTCACATAGGGTACAATCAAAGGATGCTCGATAATCAGCCCTCCGGCAACATTGAGCACAATCCCCTCCTCGACCTGAAATGTATACAAAAAAAGAAAATCAAGATGACAAAGGATACAATATTTTGTTTTCCTAATGAAAACACGACCAGCAACCCATTATAAAACGAAATCTCTACCAGCTTGTCGATGACTTCATCGGGTATTTCATGGAAAAATATCTGCAAGATAAGACCACACGTCAATATTGGATAGCATAAGAAAACAAAGAAACGTGTGGTGTAAAACAGAACCAATATCCTCTAGAAGTTATCTACCAGTTACTAGGAATCAGAAAATCAATATTAGAAAGAAGCAGAACATGAAGCTTCTTCCCTCGATATAAAATAACAGTATCTCGCTTATATTCTGCTGGTCCCACAGAAGAGCACATGCCAACGCGCAGTTGTATTGTTGAAGAAGTTTATAGTAGGTCTATGAAAGTAGGATATCATTCTATTTGTTTAGTCAATTATAAGGTACCAGTCTCAACAACATGAGTGTCTTTTCATAATTACTATATAGGGAAAATATCGAGAGAAACATGAACTAGTAAACGAGAAATATCAGATCATCAATAGAAAGACAAATATACATATATATGTGTACCTCAACCCGATCCCATTCCCCTTTCCTAAATCCTGTTTTAAGGTTTGTAACAAGTACGGACCCAAGTGTGGCTGCATGTCCTCCAGAATAATCTGCAATATAATTTTTGATCGAATAAATACATTCAAGAAACAGCGAACAAACACAGAAATGCATTACACTATTATATATACAAACCTTTCATAAATTGTCGTGCTTCCTCCTTGCTGGCTGGTTTTTCTCTGATGACACCTTTATAGATCACCACCTCCACATCAATTACCAATAGAAGTAAGAAAGCATGTCTAAGAGGAACTATGTGAACAGAACAAAAAAGTGTCGTTATGGCATACGTTATCACGAAAACACCATTTATGTTTTTGAGGATACAATACGCAACGGGTCTAAGAATAAAAATATAACAAGAGATCTGTTCCATAACTTCTATCTCAAGGTAAATGGGTACAACAGGGGTACAACATGTGGCGGCAGGTCTTTCACAAGGAATGGATTGGCAATATATTTATTCCGGTTATTGGTGAAGGGGACAGAGACTGAGGAAAGACCATCAAGCATCAACTTGCCATTATCGGCTATATGATTCAAGAAAATTTTTCACAAGTCACAAAATATTAAGAAAAAGAAAGAAGTAGATGTCAGATATGAAAAACATTCTAATCAACTTTTTATTACTATCTTTCGTTTTAGGAAAAAAAAAGTTTTAGAAATGAAAATATTAAGAAATATTAGAAATGTCAAAGATTCTAACGACAGTTTGGAAATACGAAGACTAACATGCCAATTTCGAGCGCAACAAATCTCTTATTACCTTTACTGAGTCAGGTAGAGAAAGACGTGAAATGAACTATATTTTTTCCTAGTTCAAGTTGAAAATTAAGAAATCACTTAAAAACATATAAAAACGGACGGATGTCAAAGGACTTGATATATATACTTGATCAGAGGTAATCAATAGTGTTGGCTCTGCGTCCTTCAAAAAATCATCGACGGCGAATCTTCCTAAGATGGCTTCTGCCTGGCAATAAATATTCATCAGCTAAGAAATAAGCCAAAGTCACCAACTGCCACAACCAAACCCCGTACTAAAATATTCATCAGCTAAGAAATAAGCCAAAGTCACCAACTGCCACAACCAAACCCCGTACTAAAATTGTGAAAGATAGTGGAAGAAGCTTTGACGTGAAACAATTAAGTCAATTAATTCTTCGAAGAGCGGCGAAAAAGTTGCACACAGAAAAAGATTAATTCCAAGGAAACACGTCCTATCTTAAAATGGGTCGTTGTGACTGTATCCTCAATTCATAAATGGCCCCAGGTGATACAAGCCATCAGGCACCATATTGTTCAAAATAACGACCAACACTAGCATAGGAAAACATACTGTGTCAGCAGCAATCAAAATTGTTGGTTCTGCTTCCCTTTCGTGTGTGTGATTTTTTTGTAAATTTGATATGATGGCATCAGCCTGGGATGAAACTCATGCCTAATTAATACAAGATGCTTGAGCAAAAATAATCACATGCCAATTTACGTTAGATATAGAGATTTTAAAAGAGAAATCAGAAAACATGAGCAGATGCAAAAGAGATGAACGTGGCTACATTTCTCCCGGTTCATTAGGCTTTGGAATCCACGACCCTAGCTCGAAGGGTTAGTCAAATCTTTCATTTTTGTAACTCTATTTGTTCTTCACTGTTGAAGCGTAATATCCAAAATATGCAATCATTGTATCCAGTAGGATGGTTTTAGAAATATTATGTGGCCAATAGAAGCTTCTAAAATCCTAGCTGTCGTGATAGCATGGAACCAAAGACAGTCATAAATCCAAAATCTTCTTTGGCGACTGCACTCATATAGCACTAGCAGTAGTAGCAATTTACAGACGGTGACCAATAACATATTCAGTAATATTTCAGTCACAGAATATAGTGTAGCACAAATGAATCGCGAGATGAAACCTAACCTTAGCTTCTGCAAGAGCCACAACCAACTCTTCCGGCTTTTCTTTGCGTATGGCTTTCTCATCAATATCTGCAGACTTCATTTTTAGAGAGAGAATAGGTAAACATTCTGAGAAAGGAGTTGTCATGTCATGTAAGTACATCTAGGTAGTAGAGAATACCATAACAGTGAATTCATAACCCATGTCAGATAATATTTTCCTACGCGCCACTGAAGATGATCCCAAAATGATCTGCCAAACAGCATACGTTTTATACAATAAAAACATTATTACAACTGACAAACGCCACACCACAGTGGTTAAGAGCATGAGCATTTTTAAACAGAGCAGAGTTTAGTAGACACACGAGTTTGATCTATGATGATTCTCAAAGTTGTTTAAGACTGTAATGGCTCACTGTCAAAGATGATTATTATATTTAAAATGGAGCAAAATTTTAATCGACATCTTAACATTTTTATTGATGAAAAGATTACACGTGGACACGAGAAAAATTATCTTTTTTTTCTCCAAAATCTAATGGAGACCTCGATGAAATGTGGAAAAGATCAGTAAGTATTAGAAATTAACACTAATATGAATATAAATACTATCAACGATTAAGTGCTAAATAATTATTTATTGATACGAACAGTTCTTAAAAACTTTTAGGAATGCTGCGATATTTTACGAAATATTCGCAACATTTCCATATTGATGGATCGATATTGACATTTGACATTCACAATACCGCAAATAGAAACTTCCTTCAGTCTGTATTCTGCAATAGCATCATGACTTCAACTACTGTAATCAGTATCTATATAAATACTAACTAAACAAACGATTTTCTGCATCTTCTACTGATGTTCTGGTCAGAAATCTGAATGAGGTAGACGATTTTAAACATATAGGCAACGACAACTCGAAGTTAAAACGCACTGGACGACCATTGCAAGCCTCAGTAATGTCCCACGGTTTTTCACAGTGGAATTCGTTGCAATTTTAAAAAATAAAACAAGAAGGCTCAGCTCAACGTGGAGCAGTAGGAAAAAATCAACATCTAGTAGCAACAAACATAATTTCTTCTGAAAGGTAAGTAAATATCTGCTATATCTTGGTGTCCCCAATCAACATGTCGATTACACAAAAGCACACTCGAAGAATCTTGTCATATGCACAGGAAAGAAAAGAACAAACCGTTTGAAGAAGATAGATTCATCCTTGATAGAATGTGCGCGTGCAGAGATTTTGGTTTCATAAAAGCCGAAAAATGTAAGGAAATTCAACCGTGCTAGCAGAAAATAGTGGAAACGGGCCGTACCTTAAACGAAGACGAATTAGCTTCCATAACTCCCTGCTTCGCCTATCAGTTGAAAGTTGAAGCTCGTAACTGATGAATGGTGCGGTCACTCCACTACCTTCTCTCGGCGGGACGAAACTTATCTTCGACTCTTTCGGGTCTCTGGACTTGAACCAGTTCGTGTGGGCTTTCTTTAAACGGGCTTCAATGCAAAATGGGCTCTTTCCAATTTCGGCCCAAAATATATTGGAGATAGCTTTGTTTTTTTTTTTTTTTGGGAAATTGTTGTAGATAGCTGAGTTTGGTCGTGAGTTTGATTTTTTAAATTTGTGAATAATGTGTTTATCTAATAGAAGATATTTTTTAATTTTATATAATATTTGACTACACAACTTAAACGTTGAAAGTAGACTTTCAAAATTATTAAATTAAACATGTATCTAGTTTCACAAGGAAAAAAAAAAACAAACATGTTTCCACATTTTCATCAATGAGCACATATATACACAATTTTCATATATTTTGGAGGTCATACTCCATTTCTACCTACAGATCCGCTCTCGTACTCGAACGACTTCTAATTGACAATATTTTATTTTTCAACAAACCTTAGAATCAAGTCAACTTGAGTACAATTTTATCGAATTAAAACACTAATACATTTTTTCTAAAAACTAGATATTAGAATTCTCCCTTCTAGATTGTTTTTTTTTTTTTTTTTATAGAAAATCCCTTTTTTTTTTTTTGAGAAGTTTAGAAAATCCCTTCTAGATTGTTGAACTCAAAAAAGAACATAATTAGATTCAAGATTTGAAATGTCGTGACCCCGATTTTATGAAAATGTCAATGGAAATGTCGACGTTGATGAAATTTTCAGAAAAGATCGTAGAAATCATGAGAATGGATGAAAATTGTTTGAATTAATAAAACTATAATGGACCATTTTTAACGATGGTACCTAAAAAGATATAAACAATATTTATACACAGTAGGTTAAACCACCATTTAACCAAACTTTTGAAGTCTAAAATCTAATAACTCCAATTCAAGTTCAAATTGTATTTCCACATCTTTCAAGTACTTCCAATTTTAAATTATACAATGACATATTCTTTAAGCTGTGCAAATAGGTTAATTATTATCTTTTAACTAAAAAAATAATAAATTAACATTTTTTTGTAATTAAATTATAACATTTAAAAGTTACTAAAAGAGAATTAACATTTAAACAATTCATTCTACAGGTCAATTCGAGTATAGCTCATTGGATAAAAATACTAATTATCGTCCTAAAAGTTAATGGTTCAATCTTCCACTCTTGCCATGGTTGAACTAAAAACAAATTATTCGTTCTACACCGTGAACAACCTAGTTATTAATTATGCAATCACAATAATAACTCTTATAACTACGAGTATTTATTCGATATAAAACAATTTGGCACAACAGCTCAGGATAAAAAGATAAAAACTAGAAATTACAGTAGAGATGGCTGAAGGAAACTAGCTACATTTGGCCTTCATATTTCATTAAAATTTGGTGGTTGAACATTGCAAGTTTTAGTTTAAAAAGTTAATGGAGATATAGAACTCTCTCGTCTCCCCCACATTCATACTTCAGTGCAACCGTAGACTCCTCATCCTGCATTAATCACAAGGCAATTCTTGTTAAAAAGGCTGAAATTAAATTACATTTTAGAATATATTATACAACAATTTAAATAAATAAACATATATTTGAACCTAATGTGTCTTAATCCGCTAAATTTTGCTCGAGTTAACAAAAATACATGTAGTTATATCCAAACATAACTCAACAATTTCAAAGTAAATGTAACAAGTTTTAGTACATTAATCTAAATTTTATGATTATAATTAATTTTCAAAAAACTTGAAAGGCCGCTCAGAAAGATGACTTATGAAGTAAATCCCAATGGTATCTACCAATTACTTGACTTAACCTGGTATTGATTTTAATTTTAATTTTAAAAAATAAACTAGATGCTTAAAAAAAAGTGTATGTGTGTGTGTTTGTGTATATATATATATATATAAACTAGTTTACTTTAAATTTCTTAATTAGTTGAACTTGAAATACTTCAGAAAAATTTGGCCACATTTGAAAAAACAGACAAAAAAATTTTGAGTGCTGAACTGCTAGCTTTGTTTTTTTTTAAGCAGAAAAAACAGACGATATTTGCAAGGCGACTTAAAAAATACATTACCAAAAAATAATAATAAAAAAGGAAAAAGAAAGGGCGTTTTAAATTTTAATTACCGTTGTTCTTCGTCAACAAAGCAAAATCCTCTGCCTGCGGGTCCGGATTTTCTGTAATTGGGGAAAGGAACTTGGCCGGTTTCGATCTTGTTGACATCTTCAACGAGCTTTTCGTAGTGCCGTTTGACTTCCTCCGCCGTCTTGCCGCCGACGGCTCTGGCGAGGTTGTGCCACCGCTCCGGCGTGTCTTTGTCGTAGATCGCTAAAGCATTTTCGAACACTTTGTTCTGCTTGGCCGTCCAATTGGATGCAGAGCCCATCGTAAATTCAACAACTGCGTTCGTATCACAATTTCAGATGAGTAGTTGTTGGTTTTTTATGACAGAATTGGCTGCCATTTCTGATGCTTAAATACTAGTGAATGAAAACAGAGGCGGAATATGGGGCAAGTGGGTTCAACGTTATTTGCCTTTTAGCTGTTGCTTTCCACGGAAAACACGGTGAGAATTTTAAAACTTTTTTTTTAAAAAAAAATATATATCAAAGTCATTTGGTTTTACATTTTAGGTTATTTCTTCAACTCCAAGAGCCGTGTCTAATAATTTCTAAATTTTGAACGATTTATAACATATTTTAAAGTCTAAATAGTGTCTAATAAATTTGATTTCTATAGTTCGAAGAAAGTTAGAATTTAGTCTTTATGGTTTTAAAAGTTAGAGTTCAACTCTATGATTTTAGAACGAAATTCTAAGGATCTATTTGGTAGATCATATGAATTATGTTTTATGCTTTCAGATTCAATTAAATTTAGTGAATATGCGTTTGACAGATGTATTGTATTATAATGTATTATAAATTAGATGATATTGTAAAATAAGAACTATATAACATTTATAACATATAACATGCATGTTTATAAATTAATTAATAATAATTTATATTCAACTCAGTATTTAGTTGATAACTACGAATAGTTTATGATTTATAAATATATTATCAAACACATTTTGAACAATTGTTTGAATTGAGATTCAATTTCTGAATCTGCTACCAAACACATATCTGAAAACATTAAATACTTATCATTGAATTCTTGTTTTCAAATTTATAGTTTCAGATCACCAACCAAACACACTCTACCTTTTTAAAACCATTTTGTCAAAAAAAAAAAAAAAAAAAAAATCAAAAACCATATAAACTAAATCCTGATTTTTTTTTCTAAATAACAGGAGTCAAATTTGTAATTTAACCTATAATTTTTTATACTTTTAAGCTTGCACCTTGCAAGTCTTAGAACCTTTGAAAATTGTCTAATTAAATATGAGATTTATGAGACATAAAATGAAAGTTCCAACTCCTAATTAGATATGAAATTGAAATTATTTTCCAACTTGGGATATTTATTAAATATATCTCTAGAGATTAAGGGAAAAGGTGATTTTCATGGGACACAACTTCTAGAAATCTCAAACTCAAAAGACACCAACTCCACGCCTGAAAGCTTTAACCGAGAAAGTTAGTTTAGAAATCCCATTTCTGAACTGCTTTTTGCCTGCCCACTCACGTTTCCCATATTTGCAGACAAAATTCAAGTATCGGTTTCAATTACTTTATATGCTGCTGCCTTACAGGGCTTGCTCGCAGCAAGCAAAATGATCATTTTAACAAATTTCCAAATTCGATATAACACTTTTTATCCATGGATTTTTTTTTTTTAAAATGAAGGAATGATATCTCTCTGCTTTTAGGGGCCATCTTCTGGAACTTGTAAGATCCCTTAGAAAAGAAGCATGAGGAGATTTGTTATTATTATAATTTATGGTCTGCAAATTGTGGCTAGTGGGGGACTAGGTTTTAACTTTCACAAGACATTATGCGGTGGAAAGTGCAAGTTGTCCAATATCCGAGCAGTCAAAATTGGTATGAAAAAACTTGGGGCTTTGTGCCTGCTACTTGCTGTATTTAGATTTTACTTAAACAGCACAAATTTTAGCCGTCAATTTCATCGGCTCCGTACAATGTTTGTACATTATTCACGCACACCTCACTCACCGTGTGACTCCGTCCCTTTCCGCGTTGCTCCACATTGGACTCGGTTCAATATTTTTTACAAAAATCACTCTTATTAATGGAAATTCTCATATCAATCTAACGAGTTTTAAACATAATCCTAAGTTAACAAATAGTTTAAATTTATTCAATTATGAAATTTTGGAGTTTTAATTAATAGTCCAAAATTAATCAATGTGGCCACTACTTTCTAAACCGTTAAATATAAGATAAAATCATAATTTTTAGTTTATTTCTCCAATATCATTTGATATGAAATTTTTAGGTTTTGAATAAATTTAGTTGCACCTTTGGATTTTTTTTAGTTGTGTCTTTGTTTACTCTGGTAAATTTTAAAATTTGTTGATTAAGTGATAACTTTTAATTTTGCGTATCTAAGAGATTTCTAATTGTCAATTTTAATATTTGTGTGAGTGTGACTAATTTCAAGTAGGTTTTAGGGCTTAGAGAATTGCATTTTCAGTTCAATGGACTAATTTGTTTCCCACCCGTGAATTGAAATTAGTCTCATCTTACCTAAGTTGCGTATTATGTAATCCCTAATTAATATGGTCTATAAGGTAAAATTGAAAGTTTAATTTTTTAATTAAAAGACAATTAAAGTTCATAAACATAACTAAAATGTTTGTCAAAGTAAATATATAAACTCTACCGTAGTTGACATGTACCTTCGGTCAAAGGTTAAAGAGGTTTGGATCCGACACATCCACATTCAATGACCAAATTTATATTAGTTTAAGCGGATTTTTTTTTTTTTTTTTTTTACTTACTTTTTGGGTTTGATTTTTGATGCGGGGTTGAGATTAGTGAATAGAGAGGTTGATTTTTTATGGTTGGGTGCGCATATTGTGTCAAGTCAAGATGGGATGAGAATAGCAAAAGAAGAATGAGTCAATCTTATGCCATTTGCGTCATAGAAAAAACATAAGGAACATATGCCATTCTGGATGGATATTAATTAGGAAGATAATGTTATCGTAATCTTCGATTGTCGCATGCAATTTGCTATTCTTTTTGTTTTTCTAAAGTGGGTATATGCGTGAATACACCCTTTTCAGGAGTATTTTTTGTTTCTTCTACGGGGAAAAATATATTTTTTCTTTTGTTAAACAACCCAAAAGATATTTAAGCCATTAAATTAGTACAAGTTTAATTATTCCATTCCTTCTCAACGTGTAATTTTATCTTCCAAAAAAAAGTAAAGGGGTTAATTTTTTTATGTCCACTTGAGGAAATTGGAAATCTATAATCAATATTCAAATATTCTATTGATATTAGTGTGTGTGGTATCTTACCTTAAACAACTTTAATATGCTCAAGTCAAAATGTATCATTAGAAAAAGGTTAAATTATCAAAAATGTCTCTAAAGTTTGAGTTTAGTTTGAATTATATATCCTTAAACTTTCAAAAGTTTTATTTTATTCCTTGAAGTTTGAATTTTGTTTTAAAACAACCCTTGGAGACATTATCCATTAAATTTATGCACGATAAATGATGTGTTTGTATGTGTTTTTATTGTTCTTTTTACGTATATATTCAAATATGTTCTCATAAACAATAATACATATGCAAACAGTAAACATGTCATTTTTTACCACATAAATCTTGCCAAACCATCTTCAATTTAGTGTAATAACCTTCGACGGACATGTTACCTTGGGTAGTGGTGACTAATTCCTTGCGAAGTTGGTAAATATGTGGACCATTGCTTTGCTTGAAGCGTCCATGGAGTTCGTCCCACACCGCCTTGGCCGAGCCTGTGTAATTAATGCTGGCTGCAATCTATTTCGACACAGAATTGAGAATCCATGAGGTTATAATATCATTGTTGCACTTCCACGCAGCAGATTTCCTTCCCTCTGGTTTCTTGATAGTGCCGTCGATGAAGCTTTCCTTATTCTTTCCTTATAGGGCGATCAACATTGCTTTACTCCAAGAATTATAATTGCTCGCACCAAGCAAGGGCTGAGTAACCAAAACCGCCGAAGAACTGTATGAATGATGAAGGTGAAAAGGATTAAGTTGTGCGTCGATTGCAGAGGAATCATCGATCGCTGAGGAATCACCGTTAGATGCATCCTTGTCTGCCATGAAATTGGAACTCAGAGAATGATGAAACGATGAAGATGAAGATGGCGCGAAAACTATCTTTGCTCTGATACCATATCACAAATTGGAGAGAAAGATAAATTTCATCTTATTGATAATTGAACTTAACTCTCCTTTAAATACAGACTTAATCAGTTAATATTAAACTGATATAACAGACTGTAACAAATACAATATAAATGAGATAATACAATACTCGTGATACCGTCCATAAATTTTACAAAAAAATGTCTTCAAGGGTTGTTTTGAAACACAATTCAAACTTCAATGATTAAAATGAAACTTTTGAAAGTTCAGGAGTATAATTGAAACAAACTCAATAGTTGAGGAGTATTTTTGATAATTTATAAGCAAAAATACAATAGAATTCTAATATTAGAATACAATGGCCAAAATGAGAGCATAGTTCATAATTGGTAATTGACATGCATCCTGATCAAATAGGTCGAAGATTCGAATCTCCCAATCTAAATGTAGTTCAACTCTATATATATAAAACTAAAAGTAGCATGGTTTGCATTTATATACAAAATGCAATAATTGAGAAGCCACCAAAATGAGATGTAATTTTGTATGGGGAATAAGTTTTTCTTGACAATATATTCATAAATTAAAGGTTCTTTTTTTTGCTGAAATAACATAAATTGAAGGTTCTAACACTTTGGTGCAAAGCAACAACATTTGTATAACAATATTCTACGTAGAAAACTCTTAGCTTCTTTTGGGTAAATGCAAAATGTAGAACCGAACAAAATTGAAGGCCGCCGAGCATTAAATAAGATGAATTATTTAGGTTAACATATCATTTTGGTATCATATGACATTAAAAAAAAAAAAAAAAAAAAAAAAAAAAAAAAAAAAAAAAAATCATTTTGGTATCATAATTATTCGAAAATTTGTTTCATTTTTAGTCTCTTCAAATTTGGTCGTTATATTTTCAATAAATTTTAAAGTTAGGCTATACTTCAAGTTCGTGGTTAACTTTTTTTTAGTATCTATTATCCCTCCCTTTATAAATTTAGAATATAAATTATTATTATTATTGTTTTAACAAACTCGACAATAATCAACTTCAAACTAATAATAATAGATTAATTTTAAGATTTATTTGAAGTAAAATAGTTTATTTTGGACATTTGAAAGTATACATAATAAAATTGTATGAGTCTTAAAGTACATAGACTAAAATGTATGTGCGCACATCTTACTTTCTGATGTGGTGTATTTTTTATTGGCTCAAAAATTACAGTACTGACATCCATTATTTATCTATTAAATGAATAGTACTTACCGATTGATCACCTATTACTAGGTTATCTTCCTACCTACTAACCACCGTATATTTTTTTACAATTATTTATTATTTGTAAAAATATATTTCTTTATGTTAAGATAGCCCATTAAATATTGGGCTCAAGTCATTTTATTTGTATTTGTTCTGGCCCAGTGTTTCGGCCCATTGCTTCTTTATATTCCCTTCTCTGTATTGTTGTCTTCCTCAGCTAGGGTTTGTTATTTTTCATTCATGCATTTTCTGTTACAGAAGAAGATTCGAGAGAAGAGTGAGGATGAGAGAAATTATCAGGGTTTTTGTAGGAGTTTTTCTCCCCAGGCCTATATATATGGCTTGATCATTCTTATATTCCATATATATAAGCATAGGGTTTTCTCCTGCATATTTTCTTCTTTTCTTCTTGCCTTTATTTCTTTTATGATGCTAAGATGGTATCAGAGCTTCTTCGTCTAACGACTGATCCTTTTGTTTACAGTTGTTGATTTTTTTTCCGCTTCGCGTAAATCATGACGTCTCAGGGTTCTTCCGGCACCACGGTTGATGATGCTTCGCAAGCTTCCTCTCAGACATTCAGTCCGGGTAACAAGATTTCTGTTGTTAAATTGACTGATGATAACTTTTTACTATGGAAATTTCAGATTCACATGGCCCTTGAAGGATATGATTTAGAATCCTTCCTTGAAATCGATCCACCGGAACAGTTTATCCTCACTCCTGGAGCATCTTCTTCAGCTGAAACCACTACTCAGACTAAAACTCCGAAACGTCAGGACCGCATTATCTCTTCCTGGCTTGTTGGATCCATGTCCGAAGACATATTGCATCAGGTGATACACTATACAACCGCTAAAGAAATTTGGTCCTGTCTTCAACAAATTTTTACAACTCGTAATTTGGCTCAAATGATGAAAATTAAAACCAAACTTCAGACAATCCAGAAGGGAGGTATGTCTCTTAAAGAATACTTTTCGAAAATTCAGCACTATGTGGATGCCTTGGTTGCTGTGGGTAAACCTGTTGATACTGAGGACCATATTTTGTTTATCTTATCTGGTCTTGGTTCTGATTATGAGTCTATGGTCTCTGTTATTTCTGCTAAGGTTGGTCCTACTTCTGTTCATGAGGTTATGTCTTTACTTCTGACTCAAGAAAATCGCAATGAATCCAAATTGTCTACACCTGAATCTCTTCCCTCTGTGAATCTTACTACGGGCTCTAAACCTCCTAAGGCTGAACCACCGAAAGTTGTGTCCAACCCCTATCCGCAGAATTTTAATGGTGGTAATAGAGGTCGTGGGGGTGGTGGTTTTGGCTCAAATCGGGGTGGAAGAACCTGGAATAATCGTGGTCGTATTCAGTGTCAGCTGTGCAGTAAGTTTGGGCATACTGCTCAGAAATGCTACTTTCGGTATGCTCCTTCCAGTGCTCCTTCTGCTCCAGGTTCTTTCTCTCCTGCTTTCAATCAGTATAATAGACAACATGCTTTTCCTCAAATGTCTGCCTTGCTTACTGCTCCGGACATCAATCATGATACCAATTGGTATCCAGACTCGGGTGCCACTAATCATTTAACTCACAGCTTTGGCAACCTCTCGGTAGGTACCGAATATGGAGGTGGTAATCAAGTTCATGTAGGCAATGGAGCAGGTTTGCCGATACTTAACTGTGGCTTCTCTTCCTTTTCTTCTCCTACCAATCGTATTTTTCATTTGAATAATCTTCTTCATGTTCCTTCCATCACAAAGAATTTAATTAGTGTAAGTCAATTTGCCAAAGATAATGGTGTCTTTTTTGAATTTCACCCTACTCTGTGTTATGTGAAGGATCAAGCGTCTGGTCGGGTTCTGCTCCAAGGGACTCTCCATGAAGGTCTTTACCGTTTCAATCTGTCCATCCATCCTTCTTTGCCTATTTCTGAGAAAGCTACTGTGCAAGCACTATGTTCCACTTCGAGTTCTTCCTCCACTCCTTCTGTTTTATCAGTTTCTACTATGTCTAATCTAGATACGTGGCATAGGCGTTTAGGCCACCCTCATATTGCTACTGTTAAACATGTTCTTAAAATGTTCAGGCCAAGCATGTCCATAAATAATGATGTCTCTTTCTGTAATGCTTGTGCAATGGGGAAGTCGCATAGCTTACCCTTTCATATTTCAAATACTATATATACATCTCCACTTCAGTTGATTACATCTGACTTATGGGGTCCTGCTTTTATTCCATCTAGTGCTGGACATCGTTATTACATTTCCTTTGTTGATGTGTATAGTCGTTATACATGGATTTATTTCCTAAAATCGAAGTCTGGTGCACTTCAAGCATTCATAAAATTCAAACTTCATGTTGAAAAATTGTTGAATACTTCTATTCGTTGCTTTCAATCTGATGGTGGTGGTGAATTCAAATCTTTTGCTTCTTTTCTTTCTCAACATGGCATTACTCATAGATTTTCTTGCCCTTACACTTCCAAGCAAAATGGGATAGTGGAAAGGAAACATAGGCACATTGTTGATACAGGTTTGGCCTTGTTGTCTCATTCCTCCATGCCGTTAAAATACTGGGATGAGGCATTTGCTACTGCTGTTTACTTAATTAATAGGCTTCCCACTCCCACTCTTCAATCTTCTACTCCCTTGGAAGTTTTATTCAAAACTAAACCCGACTACGCTTTTCTTAAATTCTTTGGTTGTCAATGTTTTCCCTGTCTCCGCCCTTACAACAATCACAAGCTTTCTTTTAGGTCTTTCCCTTGCACATTCATTGGTTATAGTCCCTCACATAAAGGCTATCGGTGTCTCTCTCCTGATGGGCGTATATTTATTTCCCGCAATGTGACATTCAATGAAAACATTTTTCCTTTTACTCTTGGTTCTAAAACCTTATCTTCTTCACATTCATCCTCTATATTACTTTCCAATCCTACTTCTATCCTTTCACATCCTGCAGTCCCATTAGCCATTTCCTCTGCTCCCACTTCACCTCAATCAAGTGAAGTACCACAGTTAAATATAGATCCTGCTCCATCTCCGAATGAACCTGCTTCCTCTTCTGATGGTCCACTGAGTTTGGATAACCAGAGTTCTATTCCTCCCACTTCACCACCTTTACCGGTTGTCACCAATGACCACCCTATGGTTACTCGAGGAAAGCGAGGTATTTTTAAACCTAAGGCCTATGTTGCTACTGCTAATGAGGCTTATGTTGATTGTGAACCGCCCAATGTTAAGGAGGCTTTAAAGTCACCACATTGGCGCCAGGCTATGCAATCAGAATATGATGCCTTGGTTAATAATGATACTTGGAACTTGGTTCCTGTACCCTCTGATAAAAAGATTGTGGGATGCAAATGGGTTTTTCGCATCAAGCGTAATTCAGATGGTATAATTTCTCGTTATAAAGCTAGACTAGTGGCCAAGGGCTTTCATCAGGTTGCTGACATTGATTATACTGAGACTTTTAGCCCGGTTGTAAAACCTGTTACCATTCGTGTTCTCTTATCTCTTGCTCTTTACTATGGCTGGTCTATTCGGCAAGTGGATGTTAATAATGCTTTTCTCCATGGTACTCTTACTGACACTGTGTTTATGGAACAACCTTCCGGTTTTAAACTTGCAGGGTCCAATCAGCTTGTATGCAGACTTAAAAAGGCAATCTATGAACTTAAGCAGGCTCCTCGGGCATGGTATTATAAGTTAAGTATGTTTCTTAAAAGTCTTGGCTTCGTTACTTCTAAGGCTGATACTTCTTTAATGATGCGCCATTCCCCTACTGCCTCTTGTTATGTGCTTATTTATGTTGATGACATTGTCATTCTGGGAAGTTCTCCTACTGATATTGATACCTTAATTGCATCTTTGAATGCTAAATTCTCCTTAAAAGATCTTGGGCGGTTGAACTATTTTTTAGGTGTTGAAGTATCATATCTCTCCAAAGGTGGCCTGTTTTTATCTCAATCCTCTTATATTTCTGATGTGTTATCTCGTGCTAAAATGTTTGATGCTAAGGCCATTGCCACTCCTATGGTGGGCGGTTCGGTTGTCTCTGCTTATCATGGGGAGACCTTCTCTGACCCCTATCTATATCGTAGCATTGTGGGTGCTCTTCAGTATGTTACTTTAACCCGGCCTGAAATATCCTTCAGTATTAATAAAGCATGTCAATTTATGCATTCGCCAAAATTAATTCACTGGCAGTTAGTTAAAAGGATTCTTAGATATCTCAAAGGTACCTTGAACAATGGTTTACTCATGTCTAAACCCTCTGATCTGTCTCTAATGGGCTTTGCTGATGCGGACTGGGCCTCTGACCCGGATGACCGAAAAATCTACAACAGGTATTTGTGTTTACTTTGGTGGGAACCTGATCTCTTGGAGTTCTAAGAAACAAAGTATCATTTCAAGATCTAGCACTGAAGCTGAGTATCGAAGTTTGGCGGCTATTTCTGCAGAACTGGTTTGGTTATCTTCCTTATTTTCCGATTTACATATTTGTATTCTTAAACCTCCTGTTGTTTGGTGTGATAATTTAGGTGTTGTGCATTTAAGCGCCAATCCGATACTACATGCTAAAACCAAGCATGTTGAGCTTGACATCTATTTTGTTCGAGATCTTGTGAAGAATAAGAAACTCTCTATTCGGCATCTCCCTGCTCATGAGCAAATAGCTGATATTCTGACCAAGCCGTTATCTCCTTTGACCTTCAATCAACTAAAATACAAGCTCAATGTTCGTGATGCCACTGCCATTGGCTTGCGGGGGGGTGTTAAGATAGCCCATTAAATATTGGGCTCAAGTCATTTTATTTGTATTTGTTCTGGCCCAGTGTTTCGGCCCATTGCTTCTTTATATTCCCTTCTCTGTATTGTTGTCTTCCTCAGCTAGGGTTTGTTATTTTTCATTCATGCATTTTCTGTTACAGAAGAAGATTCGAGAGAAGAGTGAGGATGAGAGAAATTATCAGGGTTTTTGTAGGAGTTTTTCTCCCCAGACCTATATATATGGCTTGATCATTCTTATATTCCATATATATAAGCATAGGGTTTTCTCCACCATATTTTCTTCTTTTCTTCTTGCCTTTATTTCTTTTATGATGCTAAGACTTTATCTTTAGGCTTTCCTCCCTCTTCTCCTAATTATAAAATATATTAAATGGTAGTTAGTAAGAGATACATACTAATGGATGAGAAGGTAAATATTGCTCTTATAAATAAACCAATAAAAATAAGTCACATCAAAAGTTAAGTAGGAAGGACGAACTCTTACTACCCATCCAAACATAGCTCAATTGGTTAATCTAAAGTTAAAAACTTAATCAAGTAATTATAAAATTAAAATTATTATTATTATTATTATTATTATTATTATATATATATATAATAATCCATCTATCAGAGGCAAGTATTTTTCAACTTAGAATTTGTTCGTCTCTTTCATGATTCAAAACCACATGTAGCACTTTCTCATATTTCCATGTTTTTAAAAATTTTAAAATTCAACATTGTTCAAAAAAAAAAAAAAAAAAAAAAAAAAAAAAAAAATTAAAATTCAACCTAATACATTGACAGCTAATATTTAAAAGTTGGATTGGAGTGTTCGCCAATCAGAAAATTTCACTCGTGGAACTGAGAAATCCCTACTTTTGCTTCAACAAAATTTCATGTTCGGAATCCTTATCGCGTACATCCAATCTCCGAACAAGAATAAATATCTTTTGGTCATCGCCTTTTTCCCGTCATTCTCAAAGCCGGTCCCCACTCTATCTCCGATTCTTGCCCTGTTAACGCTGCAAATTAGGGTTGCCTATGGCGGGGCCGCCGCCCTTCTGTGCCTGATTCCGATGCCGAATAATCGCTGACTTTTTGGCCGACAGATTCAATCTTCCGGTGCTTCGACATCAAGCGCTTCCTCCATAAGCAAAAGTGAGGTTTAGTTCAGTTCATTTTCAGCTTTGTTTTGACGCCGTTGATTAGATCTCATCTTTTTCTTCTTTTCTTTTCCTTTCGCTGTCGATTCAACGGCGTCGCTGTTCGGGATTTGACTGCGATTTTAACCTCGAGCGGCTGACGAACGACGAAGAACCGTCGTTTAGTGAAAAAGGTGATTTACACATGAGTGTGAAATTCGAATCCTTATCGTTTATCGCAAATGAAACGTGATCCTCACTGAACTTTTCTAACTTCGACCAATTTGAGGCTTGTTCAGCTATTTTTAATAATGAAATCCTTATTTATTGTGTAATAAATCAATAAAAATGTGCCCAATAACTTTACGTATTGACTCTTCCTTAGTGCATGTTTGAGAGTGATTTTGAAATTGTTAAAATCATATATTATATTTAAAATCACTCCAAAACATTCCTTAAGTCATTCGTAATCAATTTTGATGATATGAAAATCATGCTTAAAAGTATAAAATCAAATATGAAATTGATTTTGAATAATTAAAGGTATGTTTCGAGATGATTTTCAACATGACAAAAGTGATTTTAAGTCTTTTCAAAATTACTCACAAACATGCACTTATTGGTAGAGCACAACTAAGAAGAAGACCTCATGCCAAGTCCGGTTAAGTGCATGTCGGAGAGTGAGTTTGAAATAACTAAAATCACTTTTATTAGATTCGAAATCACTCTAACCATTTCAAAACATGCACTAATGGTAGTATTATACTAAAGTTTAAAGTTTGATCTCTATTCTATGTTTGATAGTGAAAAATAAAACAATAATAAAAGAATTCACTCGATAGTTTGTTCATAAATTTAAAAGTGATACACATCAGGCTTAAGATTCTATTTCTAATTTACTTCTTCAAAATTTTTTAGGTAGTATGAAAAGTATTATTTATGTATTAAGAAAAAGTCGTGTCCCTCCTTGAGGAAAAAATTATTCTGACTACACATACAGCACTCAATCTCCTATGTATTTAATCCTATTGTTTAAATTATCCAAAAATCAATATTTTTTTTAGAATATAATTATTAATTTTTTTATTTTCTCGACAATGTTTTTAGTAAAAACAAGTGAATTATACACTCAAAAAACGATTATCATGAATGGTCAACTTGATATACAACGAAGAAATTAGATACATTAGTTGTTTTACTTGACATGCATGCATTATTAATGATACTAAAAAAAATGCATGCATTATTAATGAATGTGTTTGTTATTATTATTATATTTTTAATAAAGTCTTGATTATTACGTAAAGATAAAATAAAAATAAACAAAACTTGGCCCCACTAAGATCTGCCCGCGAACCGGGGCATATAGAGCAAAGATTGCTTGTTCCCGTGACTCTTGTCAATATGCATCGTCTCCACGTACATTCATTAATTCTCTCCTACATAAAGCTTTAAATATTATCCTTTTTAATGTCATTACAAAAATAGTTAAATTAGCGTTTTATTATATGTTTAATAGAACTCTAAACTTTAAAATTTGTGTGAGTAGGTTCATAAATTTTTAAAAAGGGTTATTATTTAAGTCGGAACACTTAATATGGATACATTACTTTAAAGTTATGGCATTTTTAAAAGTACACATCAAATTTATGCTATACAGTGAAATTTGTGTACTTTTCTTTTAAATGGTCAACTGTCATATTACACATGTAATACAGCTCTTACTTTAATTAACTTCAAAAATGTATTTAAGTAAATCTCATGTATCTAATCTTCGTGAAAAATTTTAAAACTTTATTTTTTTTTTTTTTATAATATGTGGGGGGAGGGGAATTCGAACCATACACCTCGTGGTCATCAATACATCGTTATGCCAGTTGAGCTATGCTCTTGTTGGCTAAAACTTTTTTGATCAGCATAATACGTTAAAACGTTATATTAAAGAAAAAAAAAAACTTTTAAACGTTCGAAATAGATGAGCATATGTATGCAATTGGACGTTAGCTTTTTGCTAAAACTTAATATCATCCACAAAAGATTATGAATGAACCTCAACTTTTTCCCTGAGAATTTATTCTGTGTCCATTCATTGTCAGCGAGAATACCAATCCTTGAGAAATTAATTGGGCTGGGCTTCAATTTGCATTAAGCCCAACAACCGTGATAAAGACAAAGAGCCCAACAATCACATACACTCGAGTTTTGAACAAATATGTCTGGAATTAATTTATGAGTGGCAATTTAAATTCTTTTTTTTTTTTTTTTTTAATAATAATAGTATTTTGGGTAAGAGCTCGAGTCCATGGGTCTACCATCCACGTAGACTCCCTAAGAGCCACATGGGCCAGGCGGATGACTAACCCTCCATTAGCCTTTGTGAGGGTCGAGTTGAGGAGGAGCAACCAAGTAGAACAAAGGGTGCAGTCTATTGAGTTGGATACTAAATGAGTCGGAGCATGCACCACTTCTCTCTTTACTTCCTACTGTCGTGTTAGGTACGATCTTAATAATATGATAATAGAAGAAGGTATAAATGGAGGGAACTCATTTCACCAAAGAAATGGACACTACCACAATCTAAACATTGACTTTAGCATTAAAGCATGTTGGCATAGTACAACACTTGGAAAGTATCTTCATTGTAGGTTTACCTAGCTCAGATTGAAATTAGTGAGTTTATGGATTTTTTTTTTAATTATCCATGAGTGTTCGGACCAACTTATGTGCACCTCGATTGATCTCATGGAACAATTGTCTGACACTACTACATTTAGTTGTCAGAAAACATAGATATTAAATCCTAATGGATTGAACTCATTCCCTTTAAACTCTCCATTTTTTCCCTGACGCTTATTGACCACTAGATCAACTCACGATGATTAGTTTATAGAGATTTTTACATATTTTTGTTAAAACTAACAAAAATTGAATAGATGGTAGGAACTGCAACATTTAACAAGGCATGAGGTCCAATTTTATAACATTAAAAGTTTAGAGTAAAAATTAAACTGGTAACATAGGTAAAAATTGAAATTTTCATTGTAAAAATATACTAAATTTATGTAACTGAGTATTTACTATAGACACTTACACTTTTTTTTTTTTTTTTTGACACCTTCAATCTTCTATTCTTGGTCAAGTAGAGCCGTAGAGGTAGTCATATATCCTTTTAAACAATAATTATATAGTCGAAAAATGTGAAAACTTCAATCAATTTTCTCTCGGCAATCACGGGCTACGGATTAAGATATTTCTATCTTTAAATGATTATTATTATTATTATTATAGTTTTCTTATTATCCTTGAATATTATTCATACATTTGACGTTGGCTTCCGTATCAAACAAAAATATCACCCCCAAAAGGGCCAAGTGACGAAGTTGCCTTGCAGGCTGCAGCTACCTGTTGCTGTTGAGGACAAAAATGTAAATTAAGATGCTTTTGCATCCATTCCAATAATTCGACGTTGACGTCCACGTCGATGTCTTCATAAAATTTAAAATTAGGTACTCACCTATTGCCCACATGTCGTTTCGTTTATGCATGGAAAGACCAAGTCAAATGTGCCTTTTTTCTCCTTTTTTTTGATTGGCTGCGGCAGCCGTGGACCACTTAAACTCCTGCAAAGACCTGCCACGTCAGTTTTTTTTTTTGGTAATTATTATCAATAGACCATATTAATATTCTATGACCATGATTATTTTTTTTTCCTTTCAAATCTCTAATAATATATAAGACATAGAGTCGCGTTATATTGATCTCTACAAATAAAATTTTCCATTAGCCTTGAGAGTTAACAAATAGCAACCGACATTTTTTTTTTTCTTTGTGCTATTGACATGTAGTATTATTAGACCGGGGCCACGTCAGACACATGTGATGATTATGACAATTAGAAAGGAATGCGTTACACATAAGATGGTCGACTCATTTGACTATATGTTGCAAGTGGTAGGGTAATTGACTATTCGTGAGCTAATCAAGTCATGTCAGTTTTCACATCTCCCAACTAAAAAGTATTATTGTTACTTGCATAAAATAAAGTATTGTTATTACTTTTCTAAATATTTCTGAAGGGAATAAACATTCAAACAATTACATCAACATTTTATTTGCATTTTACAAGGCGTTCGTATATTTATTATCTGGATGTATAGTAGGTATACAAATGTCTTTAATTAATTGTATGGTATAGCAGATATATTTTTTTTCCAAGTGCTATTTATTATTATTGTTTTTTTGTCTCGTGTGTTTGTACTATGTTTATATTTTATAGCTGAAACTTTCATCATCCATATCTAAACATTTTTCTAACAATCACAAAACATGACTAAAAAAAATTGTCAAAGTGAACATGACTCGGTAATTGGCATGTATCATTGACCGAGAGGTTAGAAGTTCGAATCCTCCACCCCTAAATGTTGTTGAACTCAACAATATTGTATCTAATAAGTTCTTAAAATTTAAGAAATGTCTAATAAACTTTTTTTAACTTAAATTTTGTATTTAGTAGGTTATTTAGGTATGTTTGATAACTATTTGGTTTTTTTAAAATTAAGCTTGATTTTTTATGATTTCCTTAGACTGATTTCCATATTTGTTAATGACACATTTGCATTCCTAGCCAAATTCCATAAACAAAAACAAGTTTTTGAAAACTATTTTTTTTAGTTTTCAAAATTTGAGTTGGTTTTTGAAAACATTGGAAGAAGATAGATAACAATACAAAGAAACTTATGAGAGGAAGTAGTGTTTGTAGGCTTAATTTTCAAAAACTAAAAACAAAAAATCAAATGGTTATCAAATGGGACCTTACTTATTCGACATTTTCTAGAACCAACTAATATACTATACATAAAATTGAAAGTTTTGAGTTATAAACTCTTAATAGACATAAAATCCAAATTTATATCTAGTAAATGAGGTAATTTTCTAAAAATTTGAATAAATCAAAGATTTACTATAGATAAAATTAAAATTTTAAAAATTTATTAAAAATTTTTTAAAATTTGAGAGTGTTTTCAGACACAAACTCGAAATTTAACCGATAAATTATTGTAATTTTCTTTTGTAATAAGTTATGCGCGCGCCAAAATCCAAATTTACTTTTCAGGGGCGGCTTGTGTTTGGTGCTCGGCCGAAGCCCGAAAGACAGGGAAGTCGCGTGTTTTGTTTCGGGTCGAAATCCGCAGCACGGTCAGGGCCCGCTTAGAAAATTGCCACGTCATGTTCAGTCCTTCTCCCGGTTGCTTTCTGCCCACCCACTTTCGTCCTCTAGTTTATTATTATATTATTGTTTTTTATTTTTATTATTGTTTTTCTTTTGAAATAATTCGTCCTTTAGTTTACTGTTGTTTGGAGATATGACTCTTCAAATTGTTGAACTACATACTACCAAACAAATTAAATTTAAATTAGAAGTTTAATCCCAAAAGTTTTAGTTGCTTTAAAATCTGCAGATCTATTTCATAATTAGATCTAATAGATTATGGAACTTTAAAATATACCCATAAATCATATCTATGAGATACAAAATAAAAAAATAAACATACTTGTTAGATATTTTATTGGGTTTAGTTAGGTACAATATTGATTATTTTTTAAATAGCAATATATGATATATTTGACACAATTCTAAACTTTTTGAAAATTTATAAATATTTTCAATAATATAAAATTTGCAATCTTATAGACAACATTAGAGTAATTAAAATGTTAAAGAGCCGTGTCAATAAATTATCTAAAAAACATACAATAACTTGTTTTAAATCACATTGCAACTTCTGAACTTTTAAACCTATCTTATTTATAATCTATAAAATGTATGCCACGTTTTTTAAGTGCTAAATTTGTTATCCATTATTTAATTTAAACTAAAAGTAGGTCAATTCGAGATAACTTAAGTGGTTTATATATATGTTATAGGTAATTTTGGACCATCCTAATGCACAAGGAGCTGACGAGGACAACCGGACAGAAATAGGATCAGGAAGCCGACCCGGAGGAAGACCAGACCAAAGGGTCGGGCCAACTTGGGCCGACCATTTGGCCCGCTTGCGCGGGCCGAGATCGGTCACCTCCATATTGGTCCCTGTTGCCTCTGGCCACCTCGGTTCCGCCTGGTTTGCCCCGAAACGCCTCCGGATTCCTAAAAACCCTAGAAGCATGAGCAAGTATAAAAAACCTCTCTTCATCACTGAAGAAAGGATCCGAAATTCATTCTCTTAACTCTCTGCTTTTCCTCTTGCTCTTCCATCAGTTTTCTGACTTAAGCATCGGAGTCGGTGTGGCAAGCACCACACCGGTGTGCAGTGTTTGCTTGTCTCGCAAGTCACGTCTTCCCCTCCTCATACAAATTTATCGTTGGTGGCACGTGAAGGACGAGTGAGTCTTCTATGACATCAACATATTATATAAACAATACGTGGATGTAATAATTTTGATCTTTAAATTGATGGTACAATGTCTTAACCAGTCGAAATATATCTAAATTAACATCCTGATTTGTTTTCAAATCTATATGAGAATTTACATTAAGAAAACACTGCGATTTAATTAAATGTTTTTTTTTTTCACGTATTAAAAATATTTTGAAAGTATGTTAACTTTTCTTTAGCTCATAGGAGCGTAGGAGTGTCTGTTTAACCTTTTAATTAAAATTATAATACTTTAGGCTCCGTTTGATAACCATTTGGTTTTTGGTTTTTTGTTTTTGAAAATTTGGCTTGTTTTCTTCCAATTTTTCTACCATGGTTTTCATATTTGCCAATGACACATTTGAGTTCCTAGCCAAATTCTAAAAACAAAAACAAGTTTTTGAAAACTATTTTTTTTAGTTTTCAAAATTTGCTTGGTTTTTAAAAACAAGGAAAAAAAGTATTAGCAAAACATAGAAACTTGTAGATGGAAGTGAGATTTATAAGCTTAATTTTCAAAAACCAAAAACCAAAAACCAAATGGTTATCAAACGGGGCCTTAATTTTTGTTATTTGAGGCAAATACTTTAACTATATTTTAACTAGTTTAAGTATATTAAAGTTGTCTAAAAGACATTAAGTTCGAAAGTTCTAATGACAAGTCTATCATAATTTCGGTCTCTCCAAATATAGCAAAATGTTCATTATAGACATTTTGTTTGTGAACTAACATTAATGCATTCAATGTAATCGTTGGATAAGCTTTAGTCCTCATAATTAAAAAGTAATATTAAATACAAATCCATAATTACAAATTTGGACGCGGTTCACCCCTTGCCGTAATATTTTTTTAAAAATACAACGTACTGACATTTTCTCTTCGGGGTGATACAAAGTTACAAACCAATGATTGAACCATATTATTATAATAATACATGTGTAACAGAATATGATTAACGCGGTAAATGTAATTAATTAAAGATTATCCATAAACCATTGGACAAATTCATATAAAATTAAAATAACAGCTGTCGTCTCGTCTCTCTTGTCTATACAAAAATTAATAAATAGAATAATCAAGAATTCTCTGTTTCTTAAAGAGATAGCGTATTGATATGGTATTTCCATGTATAATTCTCTGCAGAAGTAAATTACAGATGGTATTGTAATAGGGAATGAAGATGATCGAATGGTGTCCAAAGTCCGTTTGGATTCTTCTTTCGCGGAGTTTCTTTCCGTCCACTTCTGGAAAAGGAAAAATCAAATAAAGTTAAAGGTAAGGTTTGAATTGGATGGAGCAGCTTCAATTGTTTAACAATGGCGTTCTGTCTTTCTTTATTGCAATTACTGTGTGCTCAGTCTGCTGTGAACGAGATAATGTATCCTTTATTGAGTTTCTGAAAAATCTCTACCAGAAAGTTTTTGGGGCAAAGATCACATAATCCGCTGAAACCAACTACCTGTTCTTTAATCTCGATGTTATTATTGGCATTCGGCGTCTTTCACTTTCTCGATCATTTAGTAGCCTGTGCTTCATCGTTCTCTCTCTCTCCCCGTCTGTGTGCGTGTGTTTATTGGGCAAGATTTACGAGTAGAGCTGTGAATTGAAACAGAATACACCTAGCGGAAGTGAAGTATATTATTGTTTCATTATTTTCTGTAGGTGACTTTGGGTTGGCATTTATGGCGGTTCAGAATAAGACGTAGAATCATCGCTCGTGATTGGAGGTGATATTTAATAGAGCGTTAAATTGGCGAGTTCTGTCGATTCAAGATTTTACTGGAAGTTGCTTAACTTTGTTCTCTTAGTGGTGGTCGTGGACCGTCGAAGACGATGGAGTTGTAAATGGAAGTTCAAAATCCACTGTGAGCTTCTTGTTTTCTTCCACATTATCAGACGGCGATGGAAGTTCTAGCTCACCGGCGGTATCTGCTAGATGTAGTTTTATTATTGTTATTGTTTCAGTGTGGCTCAGGTCAGCAGGATTTGTTGAACTCCAGTACAGACTGGACGGCGTTACTCAATCTCCGATCATCGTTAGGGTTAAGAGGCAAAGATTGGCCAATAAAAGCCAACCCCTGTTCCGCGTGGACCGGAGTTCAGTGCGAAGCCGGTCGAGTTGTTGGGATCACTGTGTCAGGTCTGAGGCGAACTCACAGTGGGCGGCTCAGCCCTCGTTTCGCCGTCGATGCGCTTGCCAATTTGACCTCCTTGGTCTCGTTCAATGCCTCTGGGTTTTTGCTTCCTGAGTCCATTCCGGACTGGTTTGGTCAGTCTCTTGTTGCGCTCCAAGTTCTTGATCTACGCTCTTCTTCGATTGTTGGCCCGATACCTTCCTCTATTGGCAATTTAAGTAAGCTCACTGCTCTTTATTTATCTGGCAATAGTCTTACTGGTATTATGCCTTCTTCCATAGGGCAGTTATCTCAGCTATCTGTTCTTGATCTCTCGAGAAATCTGCTTACTGGGTCAATACCTCCCAGTCTTTCATCTCTTAACAACCTTACACGGCTTGAGCTTGCCTCGAATTTTTTATCTGGACCGATCCCACCAAGCTTAGGTACTCTAAATAAACTGCAATTGTTGAATCTTTCGGACAATAGTTTAACATCCTCTGTACCAATTGAACTGGGTAACTTATCAGAACTACTGGTGCTTGATCTCAGCAAGAATTCATTGACGGGTGCGCTACCTGTGGATTTGAGGCGGTTAAGGAATTTGACAAAGATGTATATTGAAGATAATGGCTTAGAGGGCCCTTTGCCATATGATTTGTTTATAGGTCTTGCTCAGTTAGAAGTTTTGGTTTTGAAAGGAAATAAACTTGATGGCCGTCTAAATCGCGACTTGCTATCACACCCCAAATTGAAGTTTCTGGATGCATCGAACAACAACTTAACGGGTAGCTTGCCAAGTTTTGTTCCAAATAGTGTTGCTGTATTCAACTTCTCAAATAATGTTCTGTATGGTCATCTAAATCTACCATTCAAATTGCATTTAATGGATTTATCTGGAAACTATTTCCAGGGTGTCGTACTTAACAAGAGTCATATGAATATTATCCTCCGTGGAAACTGCCTGGATATGGTGCCAGATCAAAGAAATTTTGAGGATTGTAGCCTCTTCTACTCTGAGAGAACATTAACTTTTGAAGGTTTTGGAAAGGGAAATCCAGAACTTGGGCGTCGACATACTAAAAACAATCTCTTGAAGATCATAATGGTGGGATTATTTGGTGGATTGGGCTTTGTTGTTATTTCTGTGCTTATCCTCGTAGTGCTCTGGAAATTTTGTGGTAAAGGTAAAGCAAACAATCGAGGAAAAGCAAATGTAGGTCCTGTTCCAGAAGGAGACAGCCCTTCAGTTCCTAAGGATCCTGTCTATTTTGCTGGTCTGGGAGATTCATTTACTTATGAGCAGATGCTCCACAGTACTGGGAATTTCAGCAAAGACAATCTTATAAAACATGGTCACTCTGGAGATCTCTACAAGGGGTTCCTGGAGGGTGGCCTTCCTGTAGTGATTAAAAAGGTAAATATGCAGTATTTGAAGAATGAAACGTACTCTCTGGAACTAGACTTTTTCAGCAAAGTCTCGCATATGAGATTTGTTCCATTCTTGGGGCACTGCTTTGAGCACGAGGATGAGAAGCTCTTGGTGTACAAATGTATGCCAAATGGGGACTTGGCTAATTGCTTGCAGAAAGTTTCCAGTTCAGAAGATGACAATGTGCCGTCCCTGGATTGGATTATCAGATTGAAAATAGCAATAGGAGCTGCTGAGGCCTTATCTTACCTGCATCATGAGTGCAACCCTCCTCTCGTCCACAGGTATCAATCAACAAGCTTTCTTTATGGTATTATGAATGTTAAGTGGAGGCATCTACTTGTAAAACATTAGCTTCTTATTTAATAAAAAAATTAATTGAACAAATACTAGTACTGGACATTTTAGTCAATTATCTAAAGAGCCGTTGCCTATAAGAATAGAACAGTAGATTCATTCTTTATTAAAAAAAAAACAGTAGATTCGTGATAGTAGCACCACATGACCTCCAGTTTGTACTGTATACATGACAAACAATGTATTAACTTTTCTCTTCTTAAATGGGTGAAGAGATATTCAAGCCAGCAGTATCCTTCTTGATGACAAATTTGAGGTGCGTCTTGGAAGCTTGAGTGAGGCCTGTGTTCTAGAAGGGGATCAGCACCAAAATGTCTTCGCGAGACTGAGGAGAAAGCCACAGTATGTATCTTAAGTAGAATTATAGATTTTTCTTTTTGGTGAATTAACAATAGAATCCCTGTAATGTGCCTCTTGGTTTGCAGTTCGGTCAATAATTTTAGTTATACTATGCATAAACAAATGAGGTCCTTTTGGTCGAGTGCAAGTAGGTCAGGTTAATTTTTTATTTAGATGACGAGATGTAATTTGTAGCATATATGAGCTTGCCGCATGGCTATTGTTATTGCATAATGTTGCCAGTCGTTCTATGTAGACATCCAGACACAAGTACATAATTTGAATGTATATGGTTTGGGGATTTAGTCTTTTATGTCCTAAACCAGACAACAGAAATATGGCTTAATTAGTATTCATCATCAAAGACTTTTTTGGGGTATAAATAATAAATCATGTAACAGACAATACCCTGTTTATGTGTTTATCACGTGTCTGATAAGTGGTGTTAGCTTGAGTCATTAATCTTCATAGATGTTTCAGAGAATTGTCACAGTTGCATATTATATGATCCTCTGTCGATGTTAAAAGTAACCTTCTACAGTTAACATCGATTTCAGTTCGTTGATATTTTTATTTTATTTATTTTTTAATCTTTGACTTTGAATTGTTTTGGATCATTTACCCAATTATACTTGTTAATTTATGTCGGGATCTTTTTTCCGAGGCTTGCAGCTTAAATTATTTTGTTTGTTATTTAATCATAATTCTAATGGCATCTTCTTGATTCTCTTGTGCAGAAGCTCCGAACAATGCTCTTCTGGTGCGTATTCCTTTTGAGATTTATCTTTTTTATGTACACGTTCATACCTAATAGCTAAGTAAGATAAATACGCATAGCCTGAAGACTGAAGTCAACCTTATATTAACGAATTAACCACAATTTGCATGCCTTACCATCTTAACAAACAATACTTCATTTTAAACGTAGAAAATGTTGACTTCAATGGCTACAGCTACAGCAGATTTTCGCCAAGGTCTTTTGCTGGCATAATTTGGTGGGATAAAGGCTGTTTGATATAAATTCTTAGTATTAGAACAGTAGACAAAATTAACTATTCATTAGTCAATGTCATGTTTCTTTCAACTGGACGGATTTTCTATTTCCTCTATTGGGCTCTGGAAATGTGACATCAATTTGTTGTACATGCAGGCCCCTCACCAGCATCCTGTTCGCAAGACATTTACTGTTTTGGTAAAGTGTTATTAGAACTTGTAACAGGAAAGCTTGGTATCAGCAAAGCAGAAGATGCTACAACAAAGGATTGGTTGGAACATACCATATCTAACATAAGTATCCATGATAAGGAACTTGTAACAAAGATAGTTGATCCGTCATTGATGATCGACGACGACCTTTTGGAAGAGGTATGGGCAATGGCAATCATCGCCAAGTCGTGCCTGAACCCCAAACCATCCAGACGACCCCTCATGAGATACATCCTTAAAGCACTGGAAAATCCTTTGAAAGTAGTCAGGGAAGAAAGCTCTAGCTCCGGCAGGCTGCGCACAACTTCATCAAGAAGATCCTGGAGTGCTGCTTTTCACGGTAGCTGGAGACACAGCTCATCAGATGTAAATAGAGAAAGTGGCAGCGGGGGCTCAAAACAAACAGGGAGAATAAGCTCCCATGGCAGCTATGGATATGATCACTCATCTTCAAATAAAAGGCTATCCAGTGAAATTGTCCCTGAACCAGAAGAATTTCGAGATGTTGAAAGGCAAGATTGAACATTTGCACTGAGTTTCGGGTTCACGATCAAGGCTGCTGCTGTAGCTTGTGTATCGATCAATGCCGAGTCAAGAACAACCTGAGAGCATTTTGAAGTTAGTTGCTGCGCATCAGATTGAAGATAATATGGTAATCATTCCTTTGAGAGAAGGCTGCTGCTTCAAAACAAACCTCTTGGGTTGAGAAGGTGAAACCTTGAGTTCTTCTACAATGGATTGAAATGGCAGGAAAATTGGTGGGAAGCTATTGGTTCATCAACTGGTATGGAGAAAAATGCTTTGCTAGCTGCCGTTTAGTTTAGTGTGTCAATAAAAAGAATAAGAACAGTAATTAATGGAAATCTAGATAGTAGGGACTTAAGATTGTATCTACAGATTACTATTGTTATGAAAAGAAAAACATTACTGTTTATTCATGAAATTTATTTCGTAATTATATTTTTGGAAATAGTTTTTAGGAAGGAAAATATATAAACTATGAAAGCAATAGTACAAAAAACAGTTTATCTTAGATTGATCATCGGTGGATTCAATTATTTGTAATTTTTATAAATGTTGTCTTTTGGAGTATCACATTACTGCGACTATAGACCAAAAAAGAAGAAAAGAAAAAGTGAATTTCAAATGTTATGGTAGAAAATAAAATCTCATTACTGGTGTTTAAATATGGGAAATTATAATGTGGGAAAAAATTAATTTCTATTTGACATTTTTGCATAATTTACTTTTTACACTCGTGTATGACTGATTTTCTATTCTCATAGTATGTCACTAATAGATGTCTATTTTTCATATAACATTTTATCAATTGATAAATATATCCTTACTAATAGACGTCGATTATTAATATACCTCTATCACTGATAAACTGATGTGTAGACATAGATTAGTGATAGATGTGTGTTTGAGATATGTTGATGAGTCATTTTGATTTTTCAAACTTTTTATTCGAACTAGGCTTGAAATTATATCATATTTGTAGTTTTTTTTTTTTTTTTAATCTTGTACTATTTTTGTTGTTATTTTGAGTCAATTGTTATACGTGTAATTATCCATCTAAACATTGAGAAATCTATTTAATTATTTTCTTTTTATCATTAAATTAACTATATATTTAGTGCTCTTCCGAACCTTTGACCTCATGGTCTAGAGTACATGTTAATTACCGCTGAGCTAGGCTCGCTTTGGCACCTTCGTATGTTGTTGAACCCTAAAAAAATGTAGAGGTATATATTCAAACTTTTGGTCGAGAATATATACATTGTTCAGTCGAGACATGCTCTAGTTAGTTAAGCTAAGCTTCAAATTGGAAAGCATCACATGAAATTGAGTACATAAATTGCAAGGACTAAAATGATTATTTTTTAAAAGTTTAGGGACTAAAATAGACCGTTTGAAAGTTCAAAAGAATAAAATAGAACAAACTCGAAAGTTTAAAGATCAGAATGAACGTTTTAAAAGTTTAAGGACTAAAATAGAACAAACTTAAAGTTCAAGAACTAAAATGAGATTTAAACCTATCTTTTCGTATAGTAATATTTTATTTAAAATAAACCAAAAAGAATTAAGATAAATTTAAAATATCATAATAATTAATTAGCAATATATTTAATTATTAAGATGATTATCTTGAATAATATTTCAACTAAATTATTTAAAAGTTTAAATATTTTAAATTAAAAAATACACGCCGTGGATGTGGTAACACACTAGTATATGATGTATTTAACCTTGTTACTTTTTTCTTCAAAATTTTCGATATTTTTTTTACAACATACAGAGATGAGGAATTAAATCTCTGACTTTTTATATAGGTTTTATTTAGCCATTCTTGTTAGCATTTTAAACATTTCTATCGCATTAAAAAATTTACCAGAAAAACAAAAAAGACAACTCTTTGACATCAATGGTGAAGAAAATATCCACGCATCTATGAAATTTTCAGTCGTGAGTCGACGATCATTTATTATTATTTATTAAACAAGCGTGGCAACTAGCACTGCGGGAAAATTTCTAGTACTGGCAAGAAGCCAAGAACGATTTCGAAACTTGGCAGTGGGACCCACTCCAGGACAACTGATGAAAATGAGAATCAAAACGTACCGGAGCACAAGATCAGTGGATCGAGCGTGTTTGAGAGAAATCAATTTCTTTTACCACCCGCGAATCTGTCCGCATCTTCTAAACTTATCCCGATCGGACGGTCGGAAATCCCTGTGCCGAAGCGCGTGTCATTAATCGCGATGTCAGGAGCGTGGTCCCGAACGTCAGTGTGTCTTCTCTTTCATTCATTCATTCATGTGTTCGGGTGTGCGAGGGAAAGGGGAATTTCTCTGCTAGAAGAAAATATATTCTGTCAGTAGCAGACTGCGATTCCCGGCGATTATCGAGGAAAATTCCTCTCGAGGAAAAGTTCACAGTCGTGAAAGGAGAAGCCAATCATCTTCTTCGCTGAGTGAGGGGATCAGTGATAGCAGAAAAGGCGAGGGGGACAAGCCTCTGCGGCTGCAAATTTCCCTCTACGGAGAGAGAGAGCTATGGCGGAAGATGTTCGGTGTTGTGAGTCGAAGTTCTTTTTGTTCTTGTTGATAATCACAGGATTGGTGGCCTTCGCTGGACTCATGGCTGGGCTCACTTTGGGTCTCATGTCTCTCGGCCTTGTTGACCTCGAAGTTCTTATAAAGTCCGGCCGCCCTCAGGATCGCAAACACGCCGGTAATCTCTATCACTTCCCGACAACTCTTTGAAATTCATTTCCGCACCTACTTGAATCCTGATAATCTTAGGGGGCTTACTTAGGAACCTGAACGTTCTTGGCGTATCAGGGACCTTTTCATTATTTGTAATTGGTTATTGTTATTTGAAGTTACCTGCTGCAGCCGGAGGGCCTGTGTTATTGAAATTATGCAATACTGTATTAGGAACAGGGAATTAGGTAGTTGTGTTGTGTCTGCGTGCTTATGAACTGAGAGGACCGAGTATGATTGATTGAGGGAGTTTTAGAAGCTTAAGCGAAAGGTTTCATGCCTGTGGGATCACCTGGAGTAACAATGTTATGGTTTTTTTGGCAGCTAAGATATTGCCAGTTGTAAAGAATCAACATCTTCTACTCTGCACACTTTTGATTGGTAACTCTTTGGCAATGGAGGTAGCTATATAATCATTTGCATATCTCTGTTTGTGGAGCTTGCATAATTTTCTAATTGAACTTAACGATGCTGTATGTGTCCCTGGTAGGCTCTTCCAATATTCTTGGACATGATTGTACCTCCTTGGGCAGCAGTCCTTGTATCGGTTACTCTTATTCTCATGTTTGGAGAGGTACTTCTGATCAGACCAATCCGAGAATAATTTCTGCCCTTGGTTATTCAGTTTAATGTGACATATATTTAACTGCAGATATTGCCGCAAGCAATTTGTACTCGTTATGGTTTGAAAGTTGGGGCAACAATGGCACCTTTAGTTCGCATTCTTCTCATGGTTTTCTTTCCCATTTCATATCCAATTAGTAAGGTAAAACTAGTGGCAACTGACCATACCCCGTACTTCTTCTAAGTTCTAAGCAGGGAAATGAAAAGTACAGTCCAAGACCGATAAGATCATAGTTCTTTAGACCATATTTACATGATATTCAGGACAGTCGTTTGAGTATCTTATTTAGCTGCAGGGAACCAATAATGTTTACTGAGTCAAGCTTTTGATTCTTTTTTTGAAATTCAGGTTCTTGATTGGATGTTGGGTAAAGGGCACGCTGTTCTCTTAAGGAGAGCAGAGCTCAAGACTTTTGTGAACTTTCATGGCAATGAGGTTTGTCAATGAACTTGGGCACCATTTGCATGGATTAATATACTTGGATCTGAGTGTTCTAAAGGAATATTATCCTTATTTTATGTGCTCTGATTTTCCCCCTGCTCCATTCAACATTAGCTGATGAATTATGGTGTATAAAATCTATGTTGTCTTAGGCTGGAAAAGGTGGAGATTTAACTCACGATGAGACTACTATTATTGCTGGGGCTCTTGAATTGACGGAAAAGACAGCAAAAGATGCCATGACATCTATATCAAATGCGTTTTCCCTTGATCTGGATGCAACTCTTGATTTGTAGGTTTTTTTCTTCTTCCAGTTCTTGTGTGTTGTCTAACATGATTTGCACGTTATTTTTTTTTTTTTTCTAAACCCCCTTCTCTATGTGGGCAGGGAGACACTCAATGCTATAATGACGAAAGGCCACAGTAGAGTTCCTGTTTATTCTGGAGATCCAAAAAACATAATTGGACTAGTTCTGGTAATTCACTTGCATCATCCATACTATGGCGAACAATAACATTTCTGAATAGGTTGAAATGAATTCTCTTTCTAATGTAGTGTGATCATGGAGCTAAGAATGAAATTCAGAAATGGCTAAGAGGGACTTCTCAGGTCCCTCTTGCTTCTCAATTTCAAAAATCAATGACACTTGACATGTGAAACTGAAGTACCCGCTACGGTTTTGGACAAAGGAGTTTAAGAATGTGGGCTAGTTGTCAGGCTGCCAACTAATGATTAGGAAAACATAGGGCGTTGGTCAAGCTGAGTTGTTTGCAATTAAAAATTGCAACATATAAACCAACTATGAAGCCTAATTGGGCAGGCATACTAATTTAAATGACATACCTCTAATGTGTGGGTTGCTCTGGTGTGTTTTTATCAATCTGTCTATTGGAGTGAATGGAAGTCGATGAATTTGTTGCTTTCTATTTTTCATTCCTGACTAACATATTTGTTTCATTTGGTGTGTGTTTATTGTGCCAATGATAGTTAGACTTGAGGTATAGTCCATGGGATGCAGCATCTGCTCATTTGTTCTATCTTGAACATTTTGCAGGTTAAAAATCTTTTGACTGTTGATCCAGAAGATAGAGTTTCCCTTAGAAAAATGATTATTAGAAAAATTCCACGGTAAGAGAATATTCATTGCTTCTATCTTTATGCTTTCAGATGAAACGACCTGATGACAGTTTTGGACTTCCTGTAAAATAAGCTTGATCAGTTTTTCTTCCTCAACTACTACAGGGTTTCTGAAGACATGCCTCTATATGACATTTTAAATGAATTTCAAAAGGGCCATAGTCACATTGCTGTGGTATTCAAGAAACATGGTTACCAATCTGAGGCATTGCTGAAAAAAGGTGAGGATGTGCAAAGCATCGATTTTCTATGAACTGGATTCAAAAAAAAAAAAAAAAAAAAATTCTGAACGAATAGACTATTCAGTTATGTTTGGGGCATGGGTTTGGGTTCACATTAATTTTTAAATTTTCGTGTATACTATCCATTATTTATGGCTTGGATTTCAAGGTCATGCTGTTTCTCATCCAAATTTGTTAAGGTTCAGCTTGAACTCTTATTTACTCAAGTCATTGAGCTCTCCCACTTTTTAATCCTTCTCTCTGTTTCCAAATTCCTTGGTACTGTATAGATCCACCAATTACAGGGGATTCACATTAAATGCTCTTAGTTGTGCTTGTTTTCACTGTGACTAGATCATATATTCATTTGTCACTTTTGACATTCCCTTTTACTGTCTGGTTGATTCTCAGACAATGGTGTTGACTCTGGTGCTGGTGCTGCTACTCATAATTTAGGGATGAAAATGGAATCAGTTGATGCTCAAACAATAGCTGAAAAGGCTGGAGGCCAACAGACGAAGAAAAGTCCACCAGCTACTCCTGCTTTTAAAAAACGACACAGAGGTTGTTCATTCTGCATTTTAGATGTTGAAAATGCGCCTCTTCCTGTCTTACCACTTGGTGAAGAGGTGGTTGGTGTCATTACTATGGAGGATGTGATTGAAGAACTTCTTCAGGTAATAACAAATTCTTTTAAGGGGCAGTTGCATAGATGACAAATTGGACCAAATTAATAGCAAATATAGCACAGTTTCAAACTAATTGTAAATATAGCAAAATTAATTGTACAAGACCAAAAAGCTGTTGTCGGATTCTATCCGTATCTATCACTGATAGACTCTGATTATTCAAAGTATATCAGTGTTTATCGCTGATAGACTTCGATTAATCAAAGTCTATCAGTGATAGTCACTGATAGACACTGATAGATTTTGATTAACCAGAGTTTATCAGCGATAGACACTAATAGACTCTGAATAATCGGAGTCTATCAGTAGTCTGATAGATTCTGATTAATCAAAGTCTATCGTTGATAAACTTTGATAATCGAAGTCTATCAGATAGACTCCGATAGATTTTGCTATATTTGCAATTTTTTTTACATGGTGCTATATTTGCTATTAATTTGGTCCAATTTGCCACCCACTGCAATTTTCCTTCTTTTAACTTGCAACTAAGCATGGTTTAGAATGTTGGGAGGCTAGCTCTACCAGCACTGCTGTGTCATCTTGCATATTGATCAAATGATCCTTTTTGAAATGTAACATCTTAAGCCCCGTTTGATAACCATTTGGTTTTTGAAAATTAGGCTTGTTTTCCTTAAATTTCCTCACCATGGTTTTCATTTTTGTTAAAGATACATTTGAATTCCTAACCAAAATCTAAAAACAAAAACTTGTTTTTGAAAACTACTTTTTTTAGTTTTCAAAAATTGACTTGGTTTTTGAAAACATGGGAAGAATGTAGGTGAAAAGCCAAAGAAACTTAGAGTTGGAAGGGGTGTTTATAAGCTTAAAAACCAAAAACCAAAAACCAAATGGTTATCAAACGGGGCCTTAGGATTTCTGGTGGTTAGCATCTGAATGCAAGACATTGTGCCTTTTCTTTTTCGGACACCAGATTCTTGATTGCTGTCTAAGTTATTGGCTTTTAAAAAAATAGCTTAGTTTGTATTGAGGATGGGGTTGGCTACATGTTACTGAAACCGGATTTCATTGATCTTACATGTCATATATTCTTATGTCAGGAGGAGATATTAGACGAAACAGATGAGTATGTCAATATCCACAACAGGTATGTTTCGCTAGCTTAAGAAAAGCGCATTTATGCTTCATGTTTACCTGCTTCGTGACATTGCTTGGACTAGAACTCATGCACCGTTTATAAGGAATTGGAACCATTTTGTTCTTGTAAATATATCTTCTATGGATTCATTTGACGTTTTTGTTGGACAGTCACAAATTTTTTTTTCTGATTGCAGAATAAGAATCAACATGCAACCAACTCCAGAAAAACCAAGCACCAATCCACCGCAGCTTTCCCCAAATGTTAATATGTGACTGCATTCTTACCCAGCAATGTCGGCCCTGACAAGGCTTCACGTGGTCGTCTGAATTGGCTACTGCAACTCTTCCCCGTCATCTTCCACTATGCCTTCCACAGTCGGGTTTTTCTATAACTTTTTTCTTTTAATTATTTAAGAGATTTAATCATTTGAACTAGAAGAAAGGAAACTGAAATCTAGATAAGTGGTAGCTGCCTCGTAATTTATTTCTATGATGGCATAGAGATGTATTTTTTTTTTCTTTTTTTTTTTTGCATCTATGTTTTCCCAAGGTTAGATGATTTCATTTTAGAAATGATGCCGTTTGATTGTATAGAAATGATATGTAAACTTCAATCCAAAGCAAATGTATCAATCAAGGGAGGGTACCAGAAAATAGACCTGTGTCATGCCTATTCCAAAATGCCTCTTCACCTACCGGTACATGATCTTCTTTTACACACACACATATAAATATATATATTCTTATATTCTTACTGCATTCAAATCTAGCTTAACAGAGAATTTGTTGAATGAGGATGCCACAAATGTGACTTGTAGTTTATTTATTTATTTATTGGTATGGAATAATTTTTCGTACTACAATAGTACTAACTGTTGTTATCATTATGTCACATAACCATTGATTAATTTTTTTTTTTAATAGGTTCTACACTTTTAAATTAAAAGTTAATTATGAGAGAGAATATTCAACTCCTTTGGTCCTCTCATGAGCATTCTATCAAGTTGTTTATTATTTTTATAATTAAAGAATATTCCATTAGAATATTGGATGGAGTTTTGAACTTACGGTCCCTTTGAAGAGGTAAAAATGCTTTAGCTATTAAATTTTGCTTGGTACACTCATCTTTGACTGAGTTGAGATATCACTTGTTTGGACAGGGAAAAGTCGTCTTTTATGGAAGAGAACTAGAAGGGAAAATTTTATGAATATAGTAGTACAGTCATTAAATTGTGTTGAGATCATGATAATAATTTTTTTACATACTACCGTAGTACTAGAATTTTTCCCTGATAATAATGAAGGAAACGACTTTTCCAGTTCAACAAAAGAGTATGTTTGATAATTATTAATTGTTGTTACAACTCATTATAATTGGTTTTAATAATAGTGTGGGAAAAACTTATGTTTTACCCTCATGTTTCTATTTGTTGTTTTTTTTAGTACAACAATGTTTGAGTGGAAATTTGAATCTTTGACTTAAAGAGTAGTGCATGTCGGAGATGTTGAGATATACTCATGTTGACACAGTATTTAGTCTAGTAGGTTAATTTTGACATTAAATTTTAAATTTGATCACATTGAACTTTAGGTGTCAACAATTAATAAAATTAAACATCTTAAAAATCAAAATATAAGATTGCTTATAAACTAATCAATAAATCACTTTCTAATTGTTGCTAAAAGGCATTCAATACATTGAAGAACTTGGGTAGGTAAAAAATATGAGCAACTAAGCCACAAAATAAAATTGAAATTCAATTAGTGAAGGCCGTTAAACTAATTACATGTTTAATTTCAAGATTCAATTTCATAAATACATGTAATTTACATTTTTTCAAAAAAAAAAAAAAAAATACATGTAATTTACGATTGCTTATAAACTAATTGATAAATCACTTTTAACTTCTACTAAAAAGCATAAATATATTGAAGAACTAATACCTACAAAGTAGCCAACAAAGAGCATAGCTCAAGTGACATAAAGTTGTATTGATAACCACGATATTTGTGGTTCGAATCCCCTCACCCCCACATATTGTCAAAAAAAAAAAAAAAAAAAAACCTACAAAGTAGCCTCTAGTAGGTACAAAATATGAGCAACTAGCTACCATTAAATTTCAATTAGTGAAAGTTGTTAAGCTAATTACATACATAATTTCAAGATTCAATTTCATAAATATATTTAATTTATGATTGCCAACTTCAGTATAACACAATTGGGTCAAATTCAATTGGGTTAGAAGTTGAACTTACAAAAATATATATATTTAATTTAAGATTAAATTATTTGTAGAAAACTTCAAACCTAATGTAATTACATTTTAAAATAAAAAAATGCAACTAAAAATTTTAAAATTAGATATTAGATGTCAAAATTTTGGAATTAAATTTGTTATGTAAAAAAAATTTAAAACTTCTATTCTAGAAAATTATTAAAAATAAAAAACAATTGAGCTTAAATTTTAAAATATATATACCATAAAAATAAAAAATGGGGAAAATTCGAGTGAATCCGCCAATATCAATTTGCCTTTGTTCTGGTTCCCGCGTATCAATCACGAGCCGCAGTTCGCTGACGAATCTGATTTCTCTCCCCAAACCCACGCGCGCGAAAAAAAAAAAAGAAAAGACGTGGAAAAGCCACTTCGCACGTGCAGTGCACGCACTCCACAGACACTAACACACTTCGCCGCCGGCATATTCCGTCAATTCCCGGACGTTTCGCTCTCTTGCCTGAAGTTTCCGAGTCAGAAACTGCAACCTCTTCCACAGTTCTCACGCTAGCTTCCCGTTCCGGCTAAACCATTTGCCTCCATTTTTTAAAATCTTATGATGATATTCTTCCGTGATAGCGATGGTTTGAACAATTCATGTTTCTACTTAGATATTGAACTCAGCAACTTTTTTGTTATTGAAAATCCAGGATCTGATATACCTGCTACTGCAAGTAAACCATCTGAATCTCTTCATTTGGCTGGGCTTTTTCCTTTCTGAATCTGGATGTTGAATCTGCATCGTATTCAAGAGCTAGATGAGTATCCATTCACCTTTATTCGGAGGGTGGCTTCGAATTTCCGAGCTGAGTACTCTTAGTTTTTTTTAAACTTCAGTTGTAAGGTTATCGGATCTTTGTATTTTAATCCGAATTTTTATGTTCTTTGAAGTAATTTAGTTCTGTTTTTCTCAATCTTGCTCTATTAGTTCGTATGCGTTATTTTCTCTGAGTTCTGTCTTGGGATCGGATTTCAGTCTGCGTAGTATTTTTGTAATTTAAGATTTCCCTAGAACTGTCGGGGGACGAATGGCTATAGCTCGGCTTGCTCGCCAAGCAAAGCGTTCGTATGGGTTTTGCGCGAAATTGACAGCAGTGGTTATTTTAGGCCTTTGTTTTATAGTCGTTTGGTCTATTTTTGCTTCTCCTTCCACGTCCGTCACGATTCAGAGGGAAAGTTTCGACAACATTGGTGAACCCGTAACAGGAAACACGAAAGTACGCAATCCTGGAACTCAAATTGATAATAGGAAGAAAATAGATGAGGGCAAATTGGGCAGAGATTCGAAAGATAGAGTGAAATCCGATCTAGATGGAAAGGATATGAAAAAGGTTAACGGGTCTGATTCTAAGTCTCCCAGTAACCATGCATCTGAAAAGAAGCATGGAGCAGCGAAAGAGAAAAATGAGAAACATAAAGAGCATAAATCACAGGTTGCAAAAAAAGAGAATCAAGGATCCGAGGAATCTGAGGATGAAGATGCACAAAAGGGAAATGAAGAGGAAGAACAGGAAGTTATAGACGGTCAAGAAGCAGAATTGAAGGATGATGAAGCTGAAACAGAAGGTGATCTGGGTGAGTCAGATCAGGAACCTGAGGAGAGGATTGAGCCAAAAGATAAAGTAAAAAAGGTCAGGAGAAAAGGTCCATTGTTTGATCCAAATGCTCATTATAGTTGGAAACTATGCCGAGCAAGAAGTAAATACAATTACATTCCTTGTATTGACATTGAAGCTGGAGTGATGAAACAGCAGGGCTATCGGCATAGGGAAAGGAGTTGCCCTAGAGCACCTCCAATGTGCCTTGTGCCTCTTCCTCCCAATGGATACGGGCCCCCAGTGCACTGGCCGGAGAGCAGTTCGAAGGTATGAAAGAATAAATTTGTTAGTTTATAAATTATCACTTTGAGGATAAGTGAATTATTATAACGTCCTTTCTAATGGTAATAAATTTTGCAGATACTTTACAAGAATGTGGCACATCCAAAACTTGCTGCTTTCATCAAGAAACATGATTGGTTGGTGGAAGTTGGAGAGTTTCTTACATTTCCTCATAATCATTCTGAGCTCAATGGTGGAGTTATTCACTATCTCGAGTCCATTGAAGAGGTAAACGTTTGGCATCCCATTATCTTAATTTCATGATCCATGAATTTGGAAAATGTAATAAGACTCCTTCCCAATTGGGTCCTGCTCTCTTTCATGTCTTACTGATACTGTTGATGTCAAACAGCAATCTTATTTTTAATTTTGATGCTCAAGTTTCCAGCATAAGCATATTTGTCATGCCATACAGTTAACGGATTTGTAGGTGGATATCAAGTGAAAGGCATGTAATCTCCTCATAGCTTACCTGTCTTGTACGATAATATGATGGAATGTACATTTGTACTCTCCTTTGTTAATTTGAATTGGACAGATTAAGCATAAAGCATAACTTACCGTTTATTCATTATCTCTCAGATAATCCTGAAAACCTCACAATGTAGCATCAGTCTATTGATGACCTCACATTTATAACTCTAGGATGAATGTAGAATTCCTTCGTTGTTTCATTCTCTTTAAAAGTAAAGGTGTACGTTATATTTGGTTTCTCTACTTATCCAGGGAATTATGTTTCTATTCATGGGTTGAAATTTGAATGCATTTGGCAGATGGTACCTGATATTGAATGGGGCAAGAATATTCACGTGGTTCTGGAAATTGGATGCACATATGCAAGTTTAGGTGCTTTTCTTCTTGAAAAGGGTGTTATTACGTTGTCGTTGGGCTTGAAGGATGACCTTGTGGACTTGGCTCAAGTCGCACTTGAGCGAGGATTTCCTACCGTGGTTAGCCCTTTGGGGAGTAGAAGGCTTCCTTTCCCTAGTGGTGTTTTTGATGCCATTCATTGTGGGGGATGCAGCAGAAGTTGGCATTCCAATGGTTTGAGCACCTTCCTCTTTCTTGAAGTTTATTCACCAATGAGTAAAGACCTTCTCTAATAAATGGTTTTATTTTTGTTCTCTCTTTCTCTAGACGGAAAGCTTCTTCTAGAAATGAATAGGATTTTAAGACCTGGCGGATACTTCATCTTGTCCACTAAACATGACAGCATTGAAGAAGAAGAAGGTTCGACATTTGTGTTTTTCAAGTTTTTACTTTGATTATGTTAGTTGGAAATCATTTCAATTCCCTATTTTGTACTTTAATGTGTAATTATGTACTCGTCCCGTAAGGTTTAAATATAGAGGTGCAAGTAAAATTTATCCACACGATTCATTTCACCTAATTTTCAAATTATCGGTTGATTAACTTCAATAAAAGATTAGAAGATTTTACTGACAATTCAAATGTCAATATTAGTGGAAAAAATCATTGGCAGACTAGGTGAGTGGCATACGGTAGATGTTGAAATTCTGAGAAGTAAATTTGTGAAATGTTGCCTTAACCAAATAATGAGTCTTCTTCTTGCTTGCATCTCTTTCTTTTGGTGAGCATTGAATATTTAATATTGTTCCTTAGCCCTCATCCATTGAATGCTTGTAAATTCCCTTTTCAGCAATGAGTTCATTGACGGCCTCAATTTGTTGGAACATTCTGGCACATAAAACCGATGAAGTCAGCGAAGTGGGTGTTAAGATATATCAGAAACCTGAATCAAATGATATATTTGAGCTGAGGAGAAGGAAAAATCCACCTCTATGCAAGGAAAATGAAAACCCTGATGCTGCCTGGTAATTCTTTTTCAATGAGCATGCTCTAGATAAATTTGATATTCTTACTAGGTGCCATAATTCTTTTTTTGCCTGAGTTCGATTTTGGTATAATTGAAATAAAAGAAAACAAAACCAGAAGAGGAACAATAAGAGAAGGATCAAGCCATTTCACAGAAACATTTGAAAGAGAAGCAACCCACATTGGCTAATTTCAAGGACTTAATATACTTTTATGATCTTCGATTGTTCGTTGACTTCCTAGATTTCCCAATTTACATTTTGAAATTGGATTTTGCGCATGAGGAAAAAGTTCTAGAATTACTGACCATGTTCCTAGATATAGTCTATACTCTACTATATACAAAGTTGAAGTTATTTTCTCGTACTTGAGTACCAGCTTCATTTTCCGTTCTGATATATGGACTATTTATTTGTGGCCTGATAATTTCTGTTTGAACAGGTACGTGCCTATGAGAACCTGCTTACACACCATTCCAACGTCAATTGAACAGCGTGGAGCAGAATGGCCTGAAGAATGGCCGAAGAGACTTGAAGCTTTTCCTGAGTGGTTGAGCAATGACAAAGAAAAGTTGATTGCAGACACTAATCACTGGAAAGCAATTGTTGAGAAGTCATATCTCACTGGAATAGGTATTGACTGGTCAAATGTGCGAAATGTGATGGACATGAAAGCCATCTATGGGGGGTATGATATCATCAAACTGCTGAATATAGTAGACTTACCTTCAATACTTTTCTGCTTGATATAGAACTTTAAGTGAACTGGAACAATCAAGACTTAGTAGCATGAACTTTCTCCTTGCTAAGGATATAAGTCTTCTGCCCATTTCTTTCTTTGTGCTAAAAAAAGAAAGTGAGAATAGGAAAGTATATGGACGTTAATTTTGGCATGTATTTCCAGGTTTGCTGCTGCTCTCTCGCAGCAGAAAGTTTGGGTGATGAATGTGATCCCGGTCCATGCACCAGATACACTTCCGATAGTTTTCGAACGTGGTCTGATTGGCATCTACCATGACTGGTGCGAGTCTTTTGGTACTTATCCACGTTCATACGACCTTCTGCACGCCGATCATTTGTTCTCAAGGCTTAAGAACAGGTGAGAAGTTCAAAATCTTTGTTTTCTTCATGCCTTGTGGTATTGACTGTTGTAACTTCAAATGGGATAAAATACTTAACATAACAACAAATTGCCAAATCGACATTGTAGGTGCAAGGAGCCTGTATCGATCGTGGTTGAGATGGATCGTATATTACGACCTGGAGGTTGGGCAATTATACGTGAGAAGCTGGCAATCCTGAATCCATTAGAAGGCATACTCAAGAGTTTGCAATGGGAGATTCGGATGAGTTATTCTCATGGAGAAGAGGGAATCCTTTGTGCACAAAAGACCATGTGGCGGCCTTAACAATTTTTCAAGTGAAGCCTTTTTGTTCTAATCTTATTCTCAGAGATGAAACAGATTCCACGCTCATCTACAATTGCAGAAAGTGAAGGCAGAGTATTTGCAAGCAAGACATATAAAGCTTGTTCTGGTTCTTTTTTCTTCTATATAAATTTGTATCATTTGCTAACTGGGAAATGAAAAATTTTCTGAAATTGTTGGGCTTGAGGCGAATTTGTAAAAAGGGTTTGAGAGGGAGAGACTATTTTTTTTCTTCCTGAGAATTAGAGTGTATATTTTTCTTTTCATAATTTTGTGCCACGTTGTTATAGACCGATATATTGATTGTCATGATACGAAATATATATATATCTTTTTGGTCTTAGAACATGACTGGAAAATGTGCAATATTTCAATTGGGCATTTCTTTCGCCTTTATCATATAAAGGGTTGAATGTGATTGAATAATTTAGGTCCTATTTGAGGACTGTTTTGCTTCTAGTTTTCTGTTTTTAATTATTACTATTATTATTATTTTAAATTTAATTGTTTTCACCATTCTGGTAAACATATTTGAGTTCCATTGTTAAATTTCAAAAATAAAAATAAGTTTTTAAAAACTATTTTTTTAGTTTTTAAATTTTCGTTTAGATTTTGAAAAGGATTTTAAAAGTAGATAATAAAGTAAAGAAATACATAGGTGGAAATAATGTTTATAAAATAAATTTAAAAAATAAAAAATAAAAAACAAGATGACAAGAGAACAAGACTATAAATCTAACTTCAAATTGTAATGTTAAACAGACTGTTCTTTTTGACCAAATGAAACCAACTTTAGACCATCTCCTATTTGATAAGTCCATAGCTTAATAAAAGGTTCAATTATTAAAAATACCCTTCAACTAAAATCTTAAAAAAAAATTCATTTTAACTTTTAAAGTTTATTTCAAAATGACTTCTGTGAATAATCTGTTTTTGAGATATGATAGAAAGGAAGACTGTTTTAGAGATGACTCAAAAAAAAAAAAAAAAAAAAAAAGACTGCTTTTGAGATAATTAAATCTCTATCAATCAAATCAGATTGATCAATCTTTTACAGGATAATTCAAAGTGTTCTAACCAAAGCTACAATGACCAATTAGAACAGAATTTCTCCATCACGTTAAATTAGGCAAGATCATAAAGTTATATTAAGGGGTCTCAACAAACCTTTTCCCTGTATATCATGAAAAGTTCGTAAATGAAACTCATTTTAAGGGGTTTGGCTGCAACTACAAGTGACATTCCCTGTAACTGATATGGGCTCATGCCTCATGGCTCAGCTCGCCAGTTGTAGCAAAGTACACTCACTCTGGAGCCACCGCCGCGCTGGAGTAGCCATTGATGACGTGATGTTGCTTGTCATCAGGTTCCCAGAAGGCAGCACATTTAATATCATCTTGAACCATTAATCTAGAGTACTCCTCATGGACATATTCCAGTTGGGCTTTTCCTCCAAACTCTGATGGAAGATTCTCCTCATCAAAATACGACTTCATGAGTTCGACACTCTCTTTCTTCTTCGGATAAACAAATCTCACTTTCTGAAATGTTTTGGGATCTAAAAAGTATTTGACTACCTGCAAGTGATAAACAAAATTACAGAAGAGGGTTTCAACAGTGTTCATAGATCGAATGTTGCTAGAAGAATGGTCTGCCTTAGATTATTGGTATCTGCCATGGAAGAGAGGTTGCATGATTTCTTGGAGAGCATATACCGTACCTTCCAGAACGCTTCAAATATCCTTGGAGGATTATATAGAAATGCTAGGGCTAGTCTTTCAGGATAGTGATTTTGCAAGATGTTGACAGTCTCTCGTGCAGATTTGATTGGCACGCTGGTGCTAAGAGACCAACCATTAAAATCAATCAGCCATGACATCTGTTCTTGACCTTCAGGAAGGTTGAGAAGAGCATTCTCCATAAGATATACTAAATGCCGAATCTGGTTCTCTAATGATGTTGTGTTCTGTAAAAAAAAAAGTAGGTATTGGGCTTTAACAACAATTAGTGCTGCAATTGCAAAGAGCTTGGATGCAGAATTTACACTAACAAAATACCTGCTTTCCTGGCTTCATTATAAGAACAGTTCTTCCTTCTCGGTCGTGAAAACTTGCTCGATAAAGTTTTCCAGTCTCACTTTCAAATGCTATTTCAGGCTAAAAGTAAGACAAACTGAATGATTAGTTAAAAGCCAACATAAAACTCCATCACTACTCTTCACCTCTAGCTTCCATAAACACCAAGCTTAATGAAACTACTACATGCTTACCCAACGAATTTCCTCAGGCTTATACATAGATCTCCATTTAAATGTCTCCTCCAGCATTTTCTTTGCCTTGTCTACATTCCAATTCCTAGCCACTAGGTATCTTTTCAAGCATGCATCACTGCAATATATTGCATTGCGTCCAACTAAAGGTCCTAACTTAGCCTTGAGCTCAGTGACCTGCAAAGGCGTAGAATATTACTGATGACTCTCAATCATCTCAAAACCTGGCATAGAACACACGACCCCGAAAAGTCTTTAAGATGGTTTAGATCCAATCAGGCTCATACAAGTTCAAAGTTTCAAAGTAAATGGATCTAGGAACTAACAGAGAAACCAGCATGCACAATTTTCTTTGACCATAAATTCATCATACCTTCGATGTGATCTGTTCTGGATTGTTCTCTTCCTCGTGATGAGAAGTAGACCACCGACCAAACATTATAGCTGTGCAATCACGAACCTGTTACATTTAACTAACATAAATTCTCAACTTCTTACATAGAAAAGAATAGTCTACTGCTTGATACGAACTTGCTGGAAGATGGAGACAAAGCCGGAGCTGTAGCCGAAGTCTTCGCTAGCAAAAACGACTGTAATTTGCCGGCAGAAGACTTCGGAAGCAGCAGAGAGGAATCGCCACCAAAAATCGCCAGTAGATTCCGATTTATTAGGGTTTAACTGAAAGGTAAGCACATTTTCAATTTCACACATCAAGAGTCAAGGCAACAATCAAACAGTAACAAATCTCAGATTCCCGATCAATCAGAGAACATTGCACTAGAAGATCGAAATAGCAAAAGAATTGCACCGATTTGGAAAACAAATATCCTCATAACCTAAATACCTCAAACAAGATTCCTACACAAGTCAATTGCGCAGGATCAGAAACAAACTCCTAGTCTTCCGCCTCCACCTCGCTTCTCCCCCGAGGCAGATTCTTACACAGATAATGGTACAATAGAACGACAGTCAGTGAAAAGAGTTGTTAAAGATCGGAGCTCCTCGATCTTCACTAAAGGTCAGCGTCAGTGGTTGTAACAGCTATTTCTCTGTTCGGCCAAACAATGTGGAACAAGTGCTGGATATTCTTGCCATCGCCACCGCCAGTGCACGCTCGGAAAGGAAAAAAGTGAAATGAACCAACGGTCAATTACACGCCACGTGTAGCTCTCTTGAACTAAAGTTCATAAGAGAAACGTGGATTTTGTATTGTTGTACTTGTCCTTCTCTCCACTCCTATGACTTAGGTTTTTAAATATGTATATTAATTTTCAATTATTATAGAAGAAATTGATCGACTTCCTTTGTCAATTGTCATTAATGCCCTGATCATTGATGATGTTTAGTGTTTGTTGACTTATTTTTTACAAAAAAAAAGAATATAATAAATGAATATCACGTCAATTAACTACTAATTATTAGTTGAGTTTTATAGTTAAAAAGATGGGCCGGTTGCAAAAGTAGCAAACCGGCCCAAAATAATTACAAAAATAGCAGCCATTGAAACTATTTGCAAAAATGGCAAAATATTGCCATCTAAAAGGTAAAATTACTAAAATGCCCTTTCTATTTTCTTCTCTACTTTTCCGGTCATCTCCATCCTCCACGATTGACGAGGAACACGAGAAGAAGGCAATCGGAAGCCGAGGGTGGGGAGTTGGATGATCTCGGTGAGGTCGTCGTCGACGTGGAAGTGGTGGTCGTTGAGGTCGAGGTTGTGCATGTGGGCGGCCTTGGCGGCGACGGCTTGGACGTCGCGAGGGGCGAGGGAAAAAGGCGTTAAAGATGAAGCACCTTGAAAGCATGTCGTGCCTTGCAACCCATAAGCTGCAGAGTGCTTTGCAAAACGGCGCGAGTATAGCGGAAAGACTCCTTCTCCTTCTTTTCTTGTTCTTCATAATCGAGAACCACTATATACAACATCTTAGCGACCTCCACCATCCGCGTGAAAGGCAGGCAAGCCAATCGAATTCCCTAGACATTAATTAAGAAACTGAAAATCAAAATCAAAATCCAATGATTGAACAGAGAGACAAGGACATTGGATGGACAATGTCTCAAATGCACGTGAAAGAAAACCGAATTGAAATGAAAAGACGAAGAAGCAGGAGGTCGGGGAAATTGAGGGTGGCGGAGGAGCCTTTGATGCTGAATTAACTTTCTATCACTGATAGAATCTATCAGTGATAGAAACGTTTCTATCAGTGATAGAAAAATTTTCTATCAGTGATAGAAGATTTCTATCACTGATAGAAAATTTTTTTATCACTGATAGAATCTATCAGTGATAGAAACGTTTCTATCACTGATAGAAAGTTAATTCTATCAGTGTTTTTTTCTATCACTGATAGATTCTATCAATGATAGAAAAGCGTTCTATCAGTGATAGAAAGTTTTCTATCACTGATAGAAATAATTCTATCAGTGATAGAAGTTTCTATCACTGATTTCTATCACTGATAGATTCTATCAGTGATAGAAAAACTTCTATCACTGATAGAAAGTTATCACTGATAGAATCTATCAGTGATAGAAACGTTTCTATCAGTGATAGAAAAGTTTTCTATCACTGATAGAAAAATTTTCTATCAGTGATAGAAGATTTCTATCACTGATAGAATCTATCAGTGATAGAAACGTTTCTATCAATGATAGAAACGTTTCTATCAGTGATAGATTCTATCAGTGATAGAAAAATTACTGATAGAAAATTTTTCTATCACTGATAGAATCTATCAGTGATAGAAACGTTTCTATCAGTGATAGAAAAGTTTTCTATCACTGATAGAAAAATTTTCTATCAGTGATAGAAGATTTCTATCACTGATAGAATCTATCAGTGATAGAAAATGATAGAAACGTTTCTATCAGTGATAGATTCTATCAGTGATAGAAAAATTACTGATAGAAAATTTTTCTATCACTGATAGAATCTATCAGTGATAGAAACGTTTCTATCAGTGATAGAAACGTTTCTATCATTGATAGATTCTATCAATGATAGAAAAGCGTTCTATCAGTGATAGAAAATTTCTATCACTGATAGAAAGTTTTCTATCACTGATAGAAATAATTCTATCAGTGATAGAAGTTTCTATCACTGATTTCTATCACTGATTTCTATCACTGATAGATTCTATCACTGATAGATTCTATCACTGATAGAAAAACTTCTATCACTGATAGATTCTATCAGTGATAGAAGTTTTTCTATCACTATAGAAAGTTCTTCTATCACTGATAGAATCTATCAGTGATAGAAAAATTTTCTATCAGATATCTATCACCGATAGAATCTATCAGTGATAGAAAAATTTTCTATCAGATAGAAAGTTTTTCTATCACTGATAGAATCTATCAGTGATAGAAAAACTTTCTATCAGATAGAAAGTTCTCAACTTTCTATCTGATAGAAAGAACTTTATATCAGATAGAAACCTACCAAAACAAAAATTGAGGAGACCAGATGCGCGCGCAAGGGCAAAATAGGGATATAAAAAATTAATTCAAAAATTTTGCCATATTTGCAAATATTTTTAAAAATTGCTAAAATTGCAATGGACAAAGTGCTTTTACTTTGTGACCTAATTTATCGATAAGGATCTCTTAATTTTAGATTTATAAAATATAAGGGATACATTAAAATTCCTTTACTAATGACTGTTTTTGAATGGTAAAAATCACTATTGTTGTCTACCATTTCAAAATTACTTCAACCATAGTGTTAGTTAATGAAATAGATTCGGTTCAGGTGGTTCGGGTGGTGGGAAATAGGAATTCGTTAAAGCTAGGCAAAAAGAAAGTCATTTTATTAATTACCAAAAGATGTGTGTTTACAGAAGGGAGCCCCTACCTTATGAAATAGGTTAGGGCTGTGGGAAATAGGAATTCGTTACATTAATTGCCATCTGGAAAAAAATGAAATCACCCTAAGTAATAACTAGACTGGCTAACTATACAAAATAATGTTGAGCTAATTACAACAATTAATCCCCTAAAAACCCACATCACAAGTAAAACAACAAATACCATCATTATAGCGGATCAAAAATTCTGCACTGCACTGGCCTGAACCATCCCTTCTTTTGCAACAACGTCAGCTTTCTCTCTTTCCTTATACCAAGAACGACCATGTTGAATGTTTCAAGGAAAAAGACGTTGGTCACTGCTGCAATTGATCAGCTTCAAAGTGCCATCGGCTAAGCTGTCTCACTTGGGAATTCTAGAGTAAAATGGTTTGGACTTCCGAGTTTATACAGCAAATCAATGAATATCCAAAATAAAAAGCCCATTTGAATCATCTTTCTACATTGGCTAAACATGCTGGCAGCAGAAAGATGCATTATTCTGTCAACACAATGTGGTCGGAATGGCCAGAAACCCAAGCGAGGCTACACTCTATCAAAATAACATCATGCCACAGTTCGAAACACAACCACCATATACACCATGATCAAACATAGATCCAAGTACCAATCGGAAAAATACATTCTATGAAAGGAGGAATTCCTCAATTGAAGATAAAGATATGATCAATTGCAGACTTTGTACAACAGTTAAAAAGTTCAATTTTAAATTCAAACTCAATAAATGTTAGGCATTGGACTGTAGAATAATTCTCCAATATTAAAGAAGATATGCTATATTTTTTGCTAGGAATTGTAACTTAAAGTTAGCTAGATATGAATTTGGCAATGCTATGTTATGCTTGACCGTGAGAAACGCACTCGTGCATGCCATACTGAAATCTCGAGTTGGGTCAATGCATTTAGACAGTAACGACTTCAAATATATAAAATTTGCCATACTGACAGCTCGAGTTGGGGTCTATGCAATCGACCATAACGACTTTAGAAAATGGATATAATTCGAAATTTGTACCTTGAGGTTGATAATCTCACCGTCGATTCATTTTCGCTGCACACCGTTCTCTGTTGCTCTTGGTTTGTACGTTGTTCTAATAGTGGACCGAGCGAAGACTGAGCAAGAATATATAAAGAACTGAAAAAAAAAGAGAGACAGAGAGAGAGAGAATGGGGGAGGAGAGCCGGACAAAAGGACACCGTGCCATCCCCTCCCCGAACACTCAAAAATGAAACTTTTTATTGAAGCACTTTGACCTGCCAAGCAAGCGCACCTGTCATGGCAAAGGTCGACACAATGACAACAAAGCTTCAAATATATACCTTTTCACGTCTTCACAAGGGCCTAGCATTACCACGCTCTTCAATATATATATTTACCATTGACACTAGTCACTATATAATCACATCCTCCTATAACCAGATAGGAAAACAGAGTTTAATCCACACCCATATGGAGTCGAAACCTTTGAAGCCAAAATAATACGAATGCAGAATCTCAAAACGTATGGTTCAAGAAATTTCCGCACACTTCACAACAAGCCTGCAAAATAACATGAAAACTAAAATTTAGATATGAGACATATTGAAGAATGGTTGAAAAGAATGTGGAACAGATAAAAACAAAGCCAAACATATATCTTGTTAATGTTTAGTCTAATTTCTCTAACAAATTTTTAAGTACTAGACCCTATTTGTTTCAACTCATATATATTCAATATCCAAACGGGGGCCTAAGTAAAATATTAAAATGAGGCTATTTTAAAAAATCACTCAAGAAACAAAGGGGAAGAAAGTTAGAAATGGCCATACCTGGATTTGAAGGCCAGAATCCTGTAACCCTCCTATCACAGAGAGGCTGTTGGCTGCAAATCGAATTCATGGCAATTGGCGGCCGTTAATTGAGGCTTTTTCCAGGTAGAACCGTGAAGAAACAATGGCATTTGATAATAGCGATCGATGAAACAAAAAGAACAATATAAGCTTCGTGGGAAAAAGAGTTACCGAGATCTTGTTGATTCGAGAACTTCTCCTGGAGAGATAGAGAAAACATAATCACACGGCGGTTGGCAGATTCTCAGAATTTCAAAATAGTGACAAATATTGGCATTTTCCTTCTTCTTTCTCTAGGAACTGCGCTCCAACAAATCCGACTGCGAACAACTCCATCTCCGGTCATTTTACTGCTCGAATTGATCAAGAACCGCAGACGTTTACTTCAGAAGCAATCAAATTTCTTCTTCATTTGGAAGATTCAGAAACTCTTCATCGCACGGAGTTCAAAGATACGCAAGAATTGACAACGATAACCGGCCATTAATCAGAATCCGCAGCGATTTGGAGAATTTCAAAGATAATCAATCAATATATATCAGCAATGAAACTAACGATATTAAACGTTGAGCAACGAAACAATAAATCACTTGAGCGCAAGGATGTCCCGTTAATAAATTTTCATGGCGTTGGGATCTCTTCTTAAATACTGATCAAAATTCGTCTATGTTTCATCTTAATTTGATTATGATTCACGTACATCGAACCAAAGCGAAAGAGGTAATTATCCAACAGAAATTACCACAAATCTGTGGGGGAAAAAATCAGAAACGACCATACCTTGAGCAAAAGGGTTGAATCCTAAAATCCCTAAGCTCGAAAGGAAAGCTTGATTTATAGCATGGATCCATGATGCTCTATTGAATTCTCGCCAGTACTTGGCCAAACGCAATCCCCAGAGATTATCGGAGAAAGATTCGTGGGTGGACTTTAAATAGAGAAGTCTTATTGTAAATAAATCCTTCAGATTTCACCAATAGATAATCCAACGGTGAGATTTGGAATTGATGGAGAAATTAGTTTACAATCAACGGCTGTTATTCTATTCCAGGACGTGGAAGTTGGTTCTCAAACCGATCCTTACTTTATTTTTTTTTTATTATTATTATTATTTTTTTTATTTTTTTTTTTATTTTTTGCAAAGGGATAAAGGCATCTTGATTTACCTAATTTTAGGGGACCCTCTGTATTTAAAATGCTTATTAGAAGATAAGAAAAATTGCTGCCATTCTTTTAGATTATCTTTTATTTGAACGACAAATTTCCCAGCACAATCTCATTTAAATCATTTCTAATAAAATTTTATAGTTCAATAAAATTAATTTTAATTAATTATAGTTCAATATTATTAATTTTTGTTTTTATTAAATAATATAAATATATATTTTTTAATAAACAATAAACAAAAAAAAGATAAGAAAAAGGGGAGGAAATAGATACGTTGAGGTTAATGAAAATATTCCAAAAATGTTCTATAGTTATGATATATTAATTCAAAGAAATAATTAATTCATTATAAATAATCAATAAGTAATTAATTATAATTATTAAAAAATAAATGTTTATACTAAATTTATTTAAATAATTTAATTCAATAATTAAATATATTATTGATATTGTTAACTAATTAATTATAATTACAGTAAATATATATTTGAATCCATTTAATAAACTGGAATGAAGTATTTGTTTAATAAGAACTTGGACTAACTATATATCTTAACCAATTATCATTTATTTAATATAGATGGACAAAGAGAACTCATACTTTCAAAAGGTTAAAAAACCCTTGTCGATATAAAAGATGACAATTAATGAACCATAAACTTGCATTAAGCTTCAGAGCACATGATCAGCCCACGACAGAAGATAAAAAGGGCTGCCACAAGGAAAGGACCAAGCTAAAACTACAGAAAGTCCGTTCAATTCCAAAAATCGAATCTGATCAGATTTCAGCTGCGGGAAACACCAAATGAACGACATTCCTAATTTCCTACAATTGAGTGGAAAACCATCATGGAAAGACACTGAAGGAACAAGGCCAATGACAAGTCCATCTCAAGCATCACAATATATGGTTCTGAAGGAAGTATGAACATCATCAACAAAAGCATAGGGAACTAGCTGAACAACCTGTGAAAAGGAATCAAAAGATGGGAGAATGAGATGCAATTACACTTTGAAGGATATTAAAAAAAATATCCAGACAAGCTTCAATCATACCTGATATCTAAATATAATATATAATGTGAACAAAGAGAGTATAGTAATTCCATAGTAATAGAAATTTTCGCCGCATATAAAGCAGCAAGCAGCTCCCACCACCCTCATGAACTTCCTAGCAATGGACATAATACTGAAAATTCTTCAAGAGAAAATATCTGCCTAAGAAGTAAGATAAACCACAAAACCACTTCCAACAAAATTCCCTCTTCAAAGGACACAGAAACTACCATCAGAAAAAAGACACTAGAGGAAAACCAATGCTAAGGTACCTGTCAAGAATGATATCTCGATTCTACAAAGATTCACAAAAGTGGGGGACATATGATAAATGAAGCATATGAAAGGAAACAGAAAAGTCCAGCATTAGGAGGTGAGAACAAAAAAACATATTTGTTGCTCAAGCCTTACTGACAGAGGTAAGCCAAAAAAAGTTACTTTATTTATTGCAAAAAGACGTCATTACAGAAGGGAGCCCCTGCCTTTATAAATAGGGTAGGGCTGTGGGAAATAATAGGGATCGATTACATTAGTTGCAGTCCAAGAAAAAATAAAATCCCCCCAGTAAAAACTCAACTAGTAGTCTAGTACAACAAATCAACGGACATCCAAAATGAAAGCCTTTGGCCAACGTGCTGGCCAGCAGGGTATCGTTGTGTAACACAAAGTGGTTGAAATGAAAGGAACCCTATAAGTACAGCTGCACATTGTATTCTAAAGTTTCAAAATGCAACTGGCAAACACAATTCGAAACACAAACGCCCATAAACGCCATATATGATCAAACATAGATCCAGTACCAAATGGAAATTGTGCCCTATGAAGTTGTAAAGACGAATTCATCATTTAGATATCAGATATGATTAGATTGCATAAACTCCGAATATAGCATATTAACATTATATGGTTCAGCACTCGTACCTCTTGTTGTCGCACACACCACTCTTTGTTAAGGCAAGTGTGAGTGCCAAAATTGTCTACGAGCATGTTGGAAACAGATTGTTGGAAAAAATTATTCAATGAGGCGGCCACGATGTAGTTCAACTTTTGAAGTTCTTTTCTTTCATTCATCAACGAAATATGGCAACCTCCTTGAATAGTTTCGTTCTAGACCATTGGAGAGAGAGAAAGACATACACACACAATAGGGGAGGAGAGCCGGGCAAAAGAAAATGAGTAAAGAGCCCGTGCCATCTCCTCCCCAAACACACAAAAAAATGACACTTTTATTGAACTGCTTTGACCTGCCAAGCAAGCGCACCTGTCATGGCAAAGGTCGATTATGTACATGACTGCACACCCATATCTTTTCACATCTCTCTACAAGGCCTATCACAAGCTACATTTATCTTTACGACCAAGTGCCTCAAAAGTGCTCAATTCTTCAAACATAAAACCGCGCCTATAATTTGGTGGCCTGAAACCTATGAAGCCAAATAATAGACGATCACTAAGCAATTGTAATTAACAATGCAGATCTTGAACGTAAGGTTTAAGAAATTCTCACATACTTCTTCGCCATGCGCCGCAAGAACTCTGCAAAATAATGTGAAATCCAAACTCTGCCGCGAAAATATTTGAAAAGGCGCGAAGGGGACGTAGTAACAGTAGTACTTTGAAAATAATCCACACACACGTTTCACAGGTCTTCAGTCTCTTTCACGGAGTCAGAGACTTATCAGAAGGAGGAAATTGTTGAGCGTCTTCTCTTTTTTACGAAGCTTCTTGCCTGTCGCCACCAATAGTTCCTTCGTCTCGTGCACGATTTCTTCTTATCCATCAGTAATAAGCGTTAACTACTATCAATTTGGAAGAAATCCACGCCGACGTATTGACAAGCCTCAGTATCCGTATCAAGAATCGTAAAAAAACCAAACTGATAATCGAGAAACAAAAATCAGTTAGGAAAAAACAACAAGAATCTGAAGAAAGTCCCCGGTCGTACCTTATGTGATGCTCCCTAGTGCTCTGAAGTCTGAATGCAACGCGCTAGCTTGTGATCAAAAGAAGAGACAAAAGAGAGGTTTAGCAGAATGCAGAATGAATCAGGCGAACTTCTCATGGTTTCGAACTCCAGCAATTGTAAAAATGACGTCGAAGAGTAGATAACTAACCAATCAACCTGAAAGAAGCGACCAAGAAACGAAAACTACATAAAGAAAAATAATCATAGTCTGGGAAAAAAGAAAGCAGAATCAAAAACCAATAACTACATACAGAAAAGATGAATCATAATCTGAGAAAAAAGAAACAAAAAGAAAAGGAGAGCAGAATCAAACACGCCATACCTGGAGAAAAACGCCTAGATCCAATAAACGTCCTATCATGGATAGAAGCCCTAAGACCCGAAACAAACGCTTGATCGGCCATACTCGAAATGTCGATGCCGAAGCCTGAGAAAAATTGGAGAAAGAGCTGTAGAGAGCAAATGATCCAACGAAGAGGATGAATCAGAACGCTTGCCAGTCTTGCCATCCACGTAACCCTTTTTATAGGAGAAATAGTCGGTGTCGGTGAGTGGACTTTGGATTATTCTAAAAATTGGGCTTAAAACTTTTCAGTTCGAGGAACAGGCCCAATTCATTCATCCCTTCCAGCGATGATTCAGCTCTATCATCTGCTTTTATCGATTTAAACACAAATTCAAATGTTTTTTTTTTTTGGGAGTGTATTTTAAAACGTGGTTAATATTTTTAACAAATTAAAATTTAATCAATTTGTCAGAGATTCGGAGGGATTTAGATTTTAAGAATTAAAAATACTAGAAAAAATGCTTGAATCGTAATCAAAATTTGATCCGATTCCAAAAACAACTTATGAACGGTGAGATTGAAGATTGATGGAAAGATCAACTTCTGATGGATGGCAGGGTGCGTCAAAAACTAATTACTCGGAAAGAAGTAATCTCCAAGTAGAATGACAAATTATTAGGTGTTCGGGCTCCTAGTGGAATGAAGCTCTCTTTTTAAAACGTATATCTTCAAATTTGTCTACTCTTAATAACCGTTGGATACAAAACCAAGGTACTTTTATCATTTCTCTCTTACATCCAACGGTGTAAAACTATCTACCTCATTGTATCATAACACCTAATAATTTCTCAAGAAGTCCTCTTCATTCTCCGACTTTTGCGATGTCTTTAGGATTTAATTTGTTTTCAGACTATTTATAGTGTTTTTCCCTAATTTTTTAGATTATCTTGTAAACGAAAATCGTGTATTTTCATATTTCTCTTCCTAACTGATATTGAAGTTTAATTACTTGTCTTTTTAGATAATTTTATTTGAAAATCACTTATCCTCAATCTGTTAATTATCAATCATCGGTTCGTATTAAATTTAAAAAATTTATATTTTGAAATTTTAATTGAAAAAAACCACACCGTAAAACATTATTTTATAATTTATATTTGTAATTATTTTTACAATATATATAACTGTTTTAAAAATAAAACAACTCATTCAAAATTTTCAAAAAAATAACGTAAATTCAAGGAGCGCCATATATATGAGTCTATTTGTAATAATTTTTATATATTTTATTTAAAAGAATAGGGTTTACTTGCTAATAATTTATTTTTCCTACATAATTTAATTTTTAAAATTTTAGTCAGAATTTAAAGATTACAAAGAAATGTAATATTCAATTATTTAAATTCCCGTTGCCAAAAAAAAGAAATATTTAAATTCCCTTTCTAACTTTTCCTCTCTCCTTAGGTGCTTCTATCCGAGACTTGAAGTAATTTGAAAATTGAACGAGTTAATTTTTTCTATAAACAAACCCACAATGCACAATGGCCAAAGTTAACATAGCTCAGTGGTAATTGACATGTATCATCAACCAAAAGGTCAGAAGTTCACATCCTCCCACCCTCAAATGTTGATGTACTCAAAAAGAGAAAAAAGAAAGAAAAAAAAACAACAAAAGCTGTTCAAATACATTATATAGCTATATTTAAAAATTGAATAAGGATATGTAAGAAGGTAAGAATACTTCAAATATATGTCAAATATTCGAATTCTCATGCCCATATTGTTAAATAAAAATATATATAATCTATTTCAAAATATATATATATATAAGGGCCGGTTGCAAATATAGCAAACCGGCCCAAAATATTTGCAAGTTTAGCGGGCCGGTAAAAAATTTTGCAAAAATGGCAAAATTTTAAGTTTTGGAATGTGAATTTACTAAAATGTCCTTTTTTTAACCCTGAACCGTCGATCTCTTCTATCAGCTTCTCCATCTCTTCTATCAGGCTTCTCATTTTTTCTATCAGTCTTCTTTCTTCTTCTCTGATTCTTTCGTCTTCCCCGATTTGTTCGTTCGGCACGTTCGTCTTCGGTTTGTTTTCGCTCATCCTTTTTCTTTTTTTTTTTCTTAATTTCTATCAGTTAACTTACCACAAAACAAAGAACAGGATAAGTCAAGAAGCAATGTTGTCAATTTTTCTATCACTGATAGAATCTATCAGTGATATGATAGAAGATTTCTATCACTGATAGCTATCACTGATAGATTCTATCAGTGATAGAAAAAATTTTCTATCAGTGATAGAATCAAGCCTCATTCTTGAAAGGCCTTTAAAGAGCGGCGACCTACAGGAAACACTTTCTATCAGTTCTATCACTGATAGAATTAACTTTCTATCACTGATAGAAAGTGATTCTATCACTGATAGATTCTATCAGTGATTGAAAAAATTTTCTTTCAGTGATAGAAAACTTCTATCAGTGATAGAAAGTTAATTCTATCAGTGGTAGAAGATTTCTATCACTTATAGAAAGTGTTTCTATCACTGATAGATTCTATCAGTGATAGAAAGTTAATTCTATCAGTGATAGAAGATTTCTATCACTGATAGAAAGTGTTTCTATCACCTTCTATCAGTAATAGAAAGTTAATTCTATCAGTGATAGAAGATTTCTATCATTGATAGAAAGTGTTTCTATCACTGATAGATTCTATCAGTGATAGAAAAAATTTTCTATCAGTGATAGAAAACTTCTATCACTGATAGAAAGTGTTTCTATCAGTGATAGAAATCTTCTATCACTGATAGAAAGTGTTTCTATCACTGATAGAATCTATCAGTGATAGAAAAAATTTTCTATCAGTGATAGAAAGTTAATTCTATCAGTGATAGAAGATTTCTATCACTGATAGAAAGTGTTTCTATCAGTGATAGAAAAAAACTATTGCTTTCGCTCATCCTTTTTTTTTTTTTTTTCTTGATTTCTATCAGTTCATTTCTTTGCCATTCGTTAACTTACCACAAAACAAAGAACATGATAAGTCAAGAAGCAATGTTGTCAATTTTTCTATCACTGATAGAATCTATCAGTGATAGAAACACTTTCTATCAGTTCTATCACTGATAGAATTAACTTTCTATCACTGATAGAAAGTGATTCTATCACTGATAGATTCTATCAGTGATTGAAAAAATTTTCTATCAGTGATAGAAAACTTCTATCAGTGATAGAAAGTTAATTCTATCAGTGATAGAAGATTTCTATCACTGATAGATTCTATCAGTGATAGAAAGTTAATTCTATCAGTGATAGAAAGTGTTTCTATCACTGATAGAAAGTGTTTCTATCACTGATAGATTCTATCAGTGATAGAAAGTTAATTCTATCAGTGATAGAAGATTTCTATCACTGATAGAAAGTGTTTCTATCACCTTCTATCAGTGATAGAAAGTTAATTCTATCAGTGATAGAAGATTTCTATCATTGATAGAAGATTTCTATCATTGATAGAAAGTGTTTCTATCACTGATAGAAAGTGTTTCTATCACTGATAGAATCTATCACTGATAGAAAGTGTTTCTATCACTGATAGAATCTATCAGTGATAGAAAACTTCTATCAGTGATAGAAAGTTAATTCTATCAGTGATAAAAGATTTCTATCACTGATAGAAAGTGTTTCTATCACTGATAGATTCTATCAGTGATAGAAAAAACTTTTGCTTTCGCTCATCCTTTTTCTTTTTTTTTTTTTCTTGATTTCTATCAGTTCATTTCTTTGCCATTCGTTAACTTACCACAAAACAAAGAACATGATAAGTCAAGAAGCAATGTTGTCAATTTTTCTATCACTGATAGAATCTATCAGTGATAGAAACACTTTCTATCAGTGATAGCACTGATAGAAAGTGATTCTATCAGTGATAGAAAGTTAATTCTATCAGTGATAGAAGATTTCTATCACTGATAGAAAGTGTTTCTATCACTGATAGATTCTATCAGTGATAGAAAGTTAATTCTATCAGTGATAGAAGATTTCTATCACTGATAGAAAGTGTTTCTATCACCTTCTATCAGTGATAGAAAGTACTGAAGATTTCTATCATTGATAGAAAGTGTTTCTATCACTGATAGAATCTATCAGTGATAGAAAAAAATTTCTATCACTGATAGAATCTATCAGTGATAGAAAAAATTTTCTATCAGTGATAGAAAGTTAATTCTATCAGTGATAGCTTCTATCAGTGATAGAAAGTTAATTCTATCAGTGATAAAAGATTTCTATCACTGATAGAAAGTGTTTCTATCATTGATAGATTCTATCAGTGATAGAAAAAACTTTTGCTTTCGTTCATCCTTTTTCTTTTTTTTTTTTTCTTGATTTCTATCAGTGATAGAAGTTTTCTATCACTGATAGAAAACTTTCTCTATCACTGATAGATTCTATCAGTGATAGAAAAACTTTCTATCAGTGATAGAAGTTTTCTATCACTGATAGAAAACTTTCTCTATCACTGATAGATTCTATCAGTGATAGAAAAATTTTCTATCAGATTGAAAGTTGAAAAATTTTCTATCAGATAGAAAGTTTTCCTATCACTGATAGAATCTATCAGTGATAGAAAAATTTTCTATCAGATAGAAACCTACCAAAACAAAAATAAAGGAGGAAAATCGACCAGATGCGCGCATAATTAAGGGCAAGGGCAAAATAGGGATATAAAAAATTAATTCAAAAATTTTGCCATATTTGCAAATATTTTAAAAAATTGCTAAAATTGCAATTATTTACCCTAATTTTGCCACCCATTACAATTATCCTATATATAATCATTCTTAGTCAAAAAGTATTAGCACATGTATTCAAGGTTTAAATATGGTTTTCTATTCTATCACAAGCGTTGACAATATGAATTCACCTAGAAATATAGCAATAAAAACTTAATCGTTTGAGAGCTATTTTGTTTTATTATAACAAATTAGATGTGAGAATTTGTACTTTCAACCTCAAGCAAATGAATATATATCTTAACCTCAACATACTCAATTGTTCATAGAACTAAAATAAAAAAATAATAATAATAATAAATAAGAACAATAATACCTGTAAACCTGAAGGGAATAAACGAATGAATGAGAGCAAAACGAAGGTAAAAAAAAAAAATAACGATAATACCTGTAAATCTTGAAGGGAATAAACAAATGAATGAGAGCAAAAGAAAGAGCCGAAGGTGAAGAAAGGGAAAGAAAGCTGACACAGAAGGCTTGGATGAGAAGCCCTTCAATATCTTCGCTGTTGCTTAAATTGTAATGAAAGTAAAATGCAACAGTGAGAGAGAGAGACTTTCACGTCAACCTTTTAAAAGCCAAAATTTCAAACTTCCATTGATTTTTGGTTCACAGCACACTTCCCATCTCACCCAACCATGAGAGAACCCTTCCAACCACAATGAAAAGAAATCACAGCAATCTTCTTCCACTTAGAAATAGCCTAAAAAACAATGTAGAGACACTCCCTCGTTTGGTAGATGAGAAGTTACCCTGAGCTCCCACCCAGCAAACCCAACATGGCAAAGAGATCAGATTTTGCTCAGAAGCTGTTAGATGATCTCAGATTAAGGAAGGAGCGTATGGCCGCTGCATCGCAGACCTCCAACCGTTCCAAAACTACAACGATCGGTTAGTAAACTCTAAACTTTCACTTGGATTGGATGGATTCCTTTCCCTTGTTACATTCAATTGTAGCTTAGAGTTTGGCCTGGTCCAGCAACCATTTCTTCTTTTGATGTTCTTTTGAAATCAAATGTTCCAAAATTTCAACGTATTACATTTTGGTGAACTTCTAGCAAGCGCCATCTGTTGATAAGTTTGAAACAAAGAAACATGTTATGATAAAAGAATAACCTCATCGAGAAAATTCAAGAACTGGTGCAGTGACTACAAGTCTGCTTGAAATTATACTTCACATTAAAGTTAAGCAACTAGTTCAAGAGCATATGAAGCTTTACTCGAGGGAATGATTCTTTTTTTCCCATGAATACAAGCAATGCTTAAAGCACATTATAAAACACCGTTAACTTGCAAAAGAAGTTTAGAAGGAACAATAGCAAAAAGTAGTTATTTCACTCTTGTGCAGTGCAACACAACAGATCAATTTAATGGCATAAACGTAGCTTTGATATATCATGAATGGGCTCTAACTGCAGTAACAAATTCAGTATTTATACCGTGTTGTCTGAGTGTTCTTCTTTTTCAGATGCATATGCTTACTCGAAACAAATTCATAGAGGTTCGAAGAACACTAAAACACGTGGAATGGTATGCAGAACTTTAGTTAGAGACGTTGGTTTACAATGCTTAGATTTTAGAATCTGACATTGTTATCTAATCTTATATCATTACATATATGATTCAATGCAGAGTGTTCCCAAGACTGGGAACACGATAAACACAAGGTCTGGCGGAGGCAATAAATCACGGATGACTAATGATGCTTCAAATCAAATTGTTCCTTACACTAGAGGCCGGAACTCAGAACAAATAGGAGACTTATCCATGGCATTGGCTTTTGCACTTGAAAATGGAGGAAAATTACGAGGAAATACTTCATCGGGAAACAATTTGATGCTGGGCTTCCTGCAACAAATTGGTAGGAGGTCCTTTGAAATCGGGAAAATGAATAAAAGAGGCGTCCTGGACAGGAACCACAATGCAAGTGGATACTTTCCAACCATCTCACATCTTCATATTAAGGAGATATCGAAAGGGGCACAGAAATTAAACCAGATTCTAAGAACTTGCTCTAATGGTCTTGATTTTGGCAGATGTTCCATCGAAATTGGACAGGAACTGCTGAAGGGGGCCATGGATTTGGAGGAGTCTTTGAGGATGCTTGTGAACTTGCATGAGGCTTCAGAGCACATGATCAGCCCACAACAGAAGAATAAGATTGTACTTTTAGAGAATGAAGAAGATGCGGAAGAAAATAAAGATGAAACACCTGACCAGAAACTTTACCAACCACGGTTCTCCTTGGATAAACTCTCCCTAAATTCACGTAGCAGCCAAGAAGTCAAAGGAAATGGTCACAATCAGAAGTTAGCGACCCTGAGATACACTGCAGAGGGAGGAAACTACATCCATGAAGAGCAGCAACCTCTAACTACTGTAAAATTGAGTTTCCACAGAAGATCAGCAACCTGTGGCCATGATGTCAAGACTTCAAACACACATGAGAAGATGGGAATTTCAAATGTAATTGCCAAACTAATGGGGCTAGACAATCTTTCAGACAATTCAAACTATGCACATCAGGACTCGGGTTCTAAGCAAAAGGTCATACAAAAAGATTTGCAGTCAACAGCCAGGGGTGTCGCCAAAAAGGCCGAGCCAATGACTAATATCAAAGAAAGTCGGTCCAATTCCAAAAATCCAAAACCAACCATGTTAGATAAGAATTCAGCTGTGGTGAACACCATATTTGTTTCACAAGCAATGAACAACTTTCCTACAAATGATGCAACTCTTCAAGCCATCACTTTTCACGGAAAACCATCATGGAAAGACATTGAAGGAACAAGGCCACAAACAAGCCCAACAACACCAACCATCACAATATTTAAGCAACAACAAAAGAAGGAGGAAACGAGGCAGAGAGTCCCAAGTCAGAAGGACCATCTGGAAGGACTTACAAAGCAGCTTCACATAAAGAACATGGAGCAGAAAGGCACAGACAGGGAAGAACATAGAGAAGTATTAAAGAATGGAGTGCAGCACAGGGATTATCGTGAAGGTCATATGAAGCATCATCACCAAAAGCATAGGGAGCTAAACACCATGGAAAGGGATCAAAAGAGAGGAGAACTTAAAAAGAACGGGGTGCAGCAGATGGAAGCACAATTGCATAAAAAATCAGAACATGCAAACATACTGCAAGGAAATAAAGATAGAACTCTTCCATTAGAAAAGAGACATCCAGACAAACTTCAATCAAGACTGCAGAAACAGTCCCAAAACAGTCCCAAATACCAGCAGCCACCTGTGCTCCATAAAGCAGAGGTAGGAGAAATAACTCATCATAGAGAAGAGAAGAAACAGAAGAACGGAAAGCAAGTGGTGCAGGAGAGAAATCAAAAGAGAAATGGGATCACGTCCAAGAGTTTAACAAAACCAGTTCATGACACATACACTTTCGCAAAGAAGCAGCAGGATATGAGCCATGTCAGACAAAGTAAGAGAAGCTACAAAGAAAGCATCACAGCTCACCACTCTTACGCACTTCCTAACAATAGATGTCCTGAAAATCCTTCAAGAGAAAACAACTGCTATGATTTAAATGACAAAACAAGTGACATAACCCACAAGAGTGTAGAACAAAGTTCCTCTTCAAGGGACTCAGAATCTACATTCGGAAAAGAGCCAGTCATGGAAAAGCAACATGCTAAGGTACCTGTGAAGAATGATCTCAAATCTACAGAAATGCAGAAAAGCGAGGGGCCTATAACTAATGAAGCATATGCAAGGAAACATCAAAGTCCAACATTACAGGAGGTGGAACAAAAAAAACGTGAAACGTTTGATGCATTAGATGGACCGGAAGTTCTAGGAGCAAATGGATCTAAAGAAGTGGAAGCATCCAGAAAAACAGTAGAGAGCGTCCAGCCACTGAATAGGACAGAATATTCAAACAAAGAGACTGAGCAGGTTTTGACACCGCCCAATCCTGCTGAAGATGAATGTCATAGACTGAGAGAGCCACAAATATCAGCTCCAAATGACAGTGTACGTTCAACTATTTTCAAGTCGTCAAATTTGTTCAATATGTTTCAACTATCTATTCAACCTTCACATCTCAAACAAGATAATTCATATATACGTAATCTTATGCAGTGCCAGAAACTAATCTCAATTAGTACTAGCAATCAGCCAGATCAGAGGTCAGTGTTTGGCAGAGGTGAAATCAGCGGCTCCAAAATAGTAATAAATGCAGCAGAAGGTAAGCAAGACTTCGATTACCCAAGTTCATTCCATAAATATAAAGTAAAACCATCTTCGTAGGTCCTAAATTCACTATTTAAATCCAAATATAATCATCACCCCCCCCCCCCCCAAAAAAAAAAAAAAAGAAAAAAAAAAATCATCCTCCTTACAGTGCACTAGAATCAAAATGTAAAGATAGAATATACATTAGCAGCACGTGTGAACACTGTACTCCAATTAAAACTGCATAAACATTGAACAAGTACTGAGTATTTATTATCAATATCTAATTTCTTTATGGTGCAGAAGCAGAACAATACAACGTGAACGCCTTATATCCCCCACATTTGGCGCACCTACATAATTTTTCCAAGTCAAGAAAACAAGAAACACTGACCGAAAGTGAAAACTACCTTAAGCAGACGCTTATAACAAGTGAATGGTTCCTGAATGCAGCAGAGGCACTTTTCAAACTCAACATCCCCAGCTTCATTCTTCATGACAGTAGTCATAGCAATTTAAAAAATGGAAGAAATTTCACAATAGATTGTAGTTACGAGCTCATGAAGCGAAAGGGAGTACGGCAAGAGCTCAACAATCGTCCTAGCACAAACATTTCTTTGAGGTCCAAAAAAATTGGATCTTTGGATGACTTGATCAAGCAGTTGCATAGAGACATTGAGGCATTGAAGTTCTACGGTAGGAATGGTAACCTAGAATGTGAATTGCAAGACTACTTGCCCAAAATGCTTGAAAGTGATATCTACAACCAGGAACCTGACTTGAATAGTATGTGGGACATGGGATGGAATGAGACGACATTTGTGTTCCTTGAAAGAGAGGAAGTTGTAAGGGATGTGGAAAAGCATGTTCTTAGTGGACTGCTCGATGAAGTCACAAGAGACCTTGTACGTGTCTGTTGTCTTTTGACGAAAAGAAGGGGCAGAGAAATTTGAGAAGGAAGGTGCTTCAGAGTGTGGTGTAATTTGTTGATTTTAAAATCTGCCAAGTCCAATGGTAAACATATTAACTCGATTTGTTGGTTTTGAAGTTGTAATAGATAAGTTATAGCAGCGATCTTTACATTGTGCAAGTCAAGAATGTTCATACTTCTAACTTTGCTTCTCTCTTACTTCTAATTTGGATCCTGAGGGTGAAAACAAAGCATATCCCAATTCCCTACACTTCGATTACATCGATGATCAATACCCATCATTGAAATTCAGCGGGCAACTACACATCTAATATAGAAAAGAGTTAAAGACGAAATGTCTTAACGATTTAGGGCATTGCCTTGGATTGGAATCGATCGATACTTGTTTAATTGAATCGAAAATTAAGGAAATGCAGAACACGTACAGACAGAGATGAATAATTGAACTCAATCGGATAGCTTACATCGTTGTAACAATGGAACAAAAGATCTCAAAACAATGTTTCTTTTCCTTCTTCAGAAAGTATGGAAAAAAACCCATGAACGACAAATTAACCTTTAGAATTAGAACTACAGCTCCAATCAGAGAGAGACGGACCGTACAAAAGCCGTTGGATTTAAAAGTTGTCTTATATTGGACGAGTAAAGCTGATAGGAGACGGCTCAGATTCAAAGTCCAATGGAACAGATTGAAGTTGCTTCATCACCAATTAATCCCACCATCGTAAAGCTCGCCCTCCTTTATGCTTTGATCATAAAGTAGTGACCATTATTTAACAAGTAATTGAGAATCCAACCTTTTTTCCACAGCGCGCTTTCATCGAAATGCTTTGCTCTCTCGCTGCTCAAAGCACCTTTGCACGTTCAAAAATGGGGTCCGTGGGTCACGTTTGAACAATGGGATCACTAATGTTGCTTAATAGCGAAGTAAAAGCCTAGAGATTTTTTGCTTTTTTTTTTCTTTCTTTTTTGGGACATTTTATGGCCACATTTTAGGATTTAATTTATTTTATTGTGGTATGAATACAAGATTATTTGCGTTAATTTTTTGTTTGACGATAGATTATAAAATGTCTACAAAAAGTATTAAATTTCTATTCAAAATGAGAAATTTTCCTTCCAATGGAGTATCAATAAAAACTGTACTTTTAAAAAATTAAGTAAAATAGATTGTTTTTCATTTTATTTTGAAGGATACCACAATATCTTTAATGTAATCTTAGTGGCAAATTTGATGTTTTATTATAGATAACCTTTTCCTTCAATGTTTTTAATGCAAAATAAAAAATTTAATGAAAAATCTAGATTAAATTACATTTTTTGTTCATATGTTTTAATCTTAAATTCTTTTCTTTTTTTCTTTTTATTTATTTTTTTTTTTAAATCTTAAATTTTCATTTGATTAAAACTTTCTAGCCATTCATATAATTTAGTGGGGAGTAGGAAAGTTTCCATGTGATAAATTATTAGTAGTTGTACTTTGAAATGGATGATGCAAATTCAGCGAGTATTATTAGTTGCACTTTAAGACTGAGGTGATTGTATTTTATACTTTCAATCTAAATAGGGTCTTAAAACTCAAACCAAGTTTAAATTGTCTTTTTTACAAATCTAACTTGCTAAACTTCTACATCATTAAAAACAAAATATTACATAATGAAATTCAAGCACCCTCATCATTATTTATAAACAAATCACAATATAAAATATTGTTAATAGATTTTAGATAGCACCATAAACATAGTTAATTTAGTTAAAATATTAATAATCTTCTGTATAGACGGTAAGTTAAAATATCTACTTCTATACTAAATAGGAAATTTAAGTGTGAATAAACAAACCAAAGTAAACATAATTTAGTGATAATTGACACATACAAAAGGGTAGAAATTAGAATTTAAACTAAAAAAAGTGATAAACAAAAATTAAAGTGGGTAGGTTCAAATTTAAACAAAAAAATAAAGAATAAAAATTGAAATTGTGATTGTGATTGTGCCGTTATGAGCAAAACTTAACCATTAAACATCCTAACTTTTTCTTATTCGAGATTCTAACATGTATCGTCAACTTGAGCAAAACGTAACAGTTAAGACCTAACTTTTTTTTATTGGAGGTTCCAATCTCTACCTCCATACCCATATTAGTTAGAACTAAAAAAAAATTGTGATTTCTTCTATAAAAAATGTGATTTAATTAAAAAAAAAACTCATAATTTTAAAAAGGTGTTTATTTAATTTTCCGCCCACAAAATTCAATCGCAAACGGAAGTTAGGCAACGGTCAAGAGAAAGGGGCATTTGGGTCATTCACAAAAACACAGACCATAGCTTTTTCTTCATTTTTTAAAAATGATTATTATAATATCAACGTTACTCGAGGAAAACCCTCCACGACTCTGCCAGCTTCCACTTCCACTTCTCTAACTCTAACGGTGAAATTCATTCACTCCCCTTGTCGGGCAGCCCGCTTTTCAAAAGCTAGTGGGCCCACTGAATATTCATTTTACGATATTACCCTTGTCGTCTTCCCGGCTTCCCCATCTATTTAATTTCTCATTCCTCTGCGTCCCATCTCCAACATATCACAAACTTTCAACTCAACAGCCATGGCTACCACACTTCTTCGTTCTACTATTTTCTTCTTCTTTAACTTTCTACTGCTCACTGACCTCGCCTGTAAGTTTCTGGTTTTTTAATTTGTGATTTTTTGTTATTTGTGAATCTTTTATCAACTTCGATCGCTTGGATTCTTTTACCGTCTTGCGTTCATACAATCTACAAGTCTGGTTTTCTGGTACTGTTTATTTAGAAATTGAAGTGGATTAGTTGTGATTTTTCTCGTAGTGTCAGTCTTTTCGAACCTTGATTGTGATTGAGATGAGATTCTAGAACAGAGGAAAGAAAGCGAAAGAATCGAAAGAACTATTTGATTACCTAGAAATTCTCACTCTGGCTAGCGGAATTTCTAATTGAACGTGCTCTGTTTTGCAGACTCGCAATCATTCATCGGAATCAACTACGGTCAAGTCGCCGATAACCTTCCTCCGCCGTCGGCGACGGCGAAGCTACTTCAGTCCACTTCAATCGAGAAAGTTCGACTCTATGGCGCTGATCCTGCCATCATCAAAGCCCTAGCAAACACAGGGATCGGAATTGTAATCGGCGCTGCGAACGGTGACATTCCAGCCCTAGCGTCCGACCCGAATTTCGCCAAAAATTGGGTTAACGCCAATGTAGCCCCGTTCTATCCGGCGAGCAAAATCATCCTCATCACGGTCGGCAACGAAGTGATTACCTCCAACGATCAAAATCTGATGAACCAGCTCGTGCCGGCGATTAAGAATGTTCATGACGCGCTCAATTCGATGTCTCTGGGTGATATTAAGGTTTCCACTGTCCATTCCATGGCGGTGCTTCGCCAATCGGAGCCGCCGTCGTCGGCGCTCTTCCACCCGAACTATATGAGCGTGTTGAAGGGGCTATTGGAGTTCAACAGTGCCACTGGATCGCCATTCACCATTAACCCATACCCGTACTTCGCGTACCGGAGCGACCCGAGGCCGGAGACTTTGGCTTTCTGTCTTTTTCAGCCCAACGCCGGCCGGCTCGACACGAACACCAATATCAAGTACATGAACATGTTCGACGCTCAGGTGAGTTCATCAATCCTCGAGCCCTCTTTTGGTCTGTCAGTTCCTCGGATCTTGAATGATTTTGGATAAAAATGGCTGGATTTTCTAATATTTCACATAAAAATGGCTGGATTTTCTAATATTTGTTTAAAATTAAAAACTTAATAGAAAGTCTAAAAAAAAGGACTTAATAGAATTTTTTTCTGACGTACATTGAACTTTTTTTTTTTTTTTTTGAACGCGAGTACATTGAACTTTGAATATTATAAACCATACCAAATAATGTTTGTAGGGAGCATCCAAAATAAATTAAATAGACACATTTTTTTTTTTGAGAAGAATTAAATGGACACATTTGAAATGTTAGAGATGAAACTTGTAATTTAATTAATAAATCAGATTGAAAGGTTATATTAGCTTATTTATTCATATCTAGCAAATATCCGAAGAAGAAAAAATTAGTAACACTTATTTCAAATTCTCTTCGAAAAATTAAAAATCATTTTGAGAGCTTTCTTTATTTTAATGATTTTGATTTCTTAACCAAAATATACTCGAGATCAAAATTTTGAATCCTTATCCCTAATGTCCCAAATGTTTGATCTTGAATAAAAAGAAAAAAAATAAAAATTTTAATTACAGTAGTTTAAAATATTTTCAATTTCAAATAATATAAAATTAGTACATACTAGTAAGCGTGGTCATTGGGCCGATTGGATGCAGGTGGACGCCATAAGATCCGCGTTGAACTCCATGGGCTTCAAGAACGTAGAGATTGTGGTGGCGGAGACTGGCTGGCCGTACAAAGGAGACGGCGACGAGGTTGGCCCAAGTCTCGAGAATGCTAAAGCGTTCAACGGTAATCTGATTGCTCACCTCCGATCCATGGTCGGGACGCCGTTGATGCCGGGAAAATCAGTCGATACATATCTCTTTGCGCTCTACGACGAAGATTTGAAGCCTGGGCCCGGTTCTGAGAGAGCTTTCGGATTGTTCAACCCCGATCTCACAATGACCTACGACGTTGGCCTTTCAAAAAACGGCCAGGTAACACAGATCACAACAAACCCCGAATTATCCTTTTGTAGGTTGAAGAACATTATTAAGAAATGAACCGCTTGAATTTTTCTAATGATTGTGGCATGAATTGTGCTTTTCTTCCCCCAACAGAGCACTCCAGCAACTCCTAAAACGCCAGCGACGACTCCATCATCCCCAGCAAATCCATCGACGAAAGCCCCAACAAGTCCAAAGCCAAAGGCGGGAGGAGGCTCATGGTGCGTGCCCAAGGGCGGCGTATCAGACGCCCAGCTCCAGGCCAACTTGGACTACGCCTGCGGCAGAGGGCTCGATTGCAGCGCCATTCAACCGGGCGGCGCCTGTTTCGAGCCGAACACCATAGCCTCACACGCCGCCTACGCCATGAACCTCTTCTACCAGAGCGCCGGCCGGGATCCATGGACCTGTGACTTCTCACAGTCCGCCACACTTTCCTCCAACAACCCAAGTGAGAAAATCAATCCATTGTTGAAAGCTCTTCACAATTAACAGTAAGAAGACTCAAATTTGTTTCTGTTTGGGTTTTTTTGTAGGCTACAATGGCTGCAATTATCCCGGTGGGAGCACGTGATGTGAGGAGAAATCAAGTTTGATGTAAATTTCTGGAAGAGAGAGGCTTGCAATCTTCAGCAGGTCGGTGGAGGATGGAAGATCCATATTCCAATTTGGCAATTTCCAATTCCATTAATATGTATATTTTCTGATGATTTTGAATTTTTTAAAAAATATATATATATATTATCGTTTTCGAGCTATGAGGGCGTGCTGTTGTAAATTGTAATTTGTTTGTGTGTGTCACATGCCATGTGAAGAAATGTTAAATTGGTGTTTTGTTTTTGTCATAAAAAAAATGCTTTTTCTTGATTATTTTTGTTGTCCTCAATATGTAAGTATATCATCCATTTTTCCTTTTAGTTTTTTTTTTTTTTTTTTTTTTTTGAAATTCAATGATATTAATACTATAGGCTTAATTTCTATATTTTCTATAGAAATGATTCTATGATTGAAGATTTGTTCAAGAAAGTTAGAGTACTTGAAAAAGTAATCAAGTTTAACATTTTTCTAAAGAATACAAGTGTTTGTCTTGTGAAATTTCTCCTATGAGCTCCAAGTTAAAATATTATAAGACCTATTAGGACGTGAACAAAGAAGAAAGTACACCAGTATAATAAAATAAAAAATAATAAATAATAATAAATAGGATTTTTTTTTTTTTTTTTTGAAAAGGCAAAAAATTTAAGAATTATTTACTTGAAAGACGGATGAAAATTTGCTTATTACAAATATGATCAAAATTGTTCCATATATCACACTAAAATAAATAAATAGTTGTAAAAAAATTACTCAACCAGGTTTTTTTTCTTGAAAACTTCAATTTGTAGTTCGGTGGTCAAAACGAGTATAGCTCAATGGTAATTGTCATGTCCTCGATCAAGAGGTCAGAGGTTCTCCAAATGTTGTTGAACTCAAAAGAAGAAGGAAAGAAAAACTCTAAACATGGTGAGTAAGTAAATTTTAATCTTGTACTTTTGTTTTAATCCATTTAAACTCCAAAACGTGAATAAATGTTACGATTTGAACCATATATTTGAATAAGTTGTGCAATTAATATCCTCAGTTAGTTTTTTTAAAAAAAAAAGATTTGTGCATAGTTATGGACATTCCCATAGTTAGATAAGACTATTTTTGTAAGCAATCATTCTTCTAATTGCATTTGATGCTTTTATTAGTTGGATTTGAACATTTTATTTCTCATTTGTGCTTTTCTTTTCTCTACTCAATTTTGTGGTTATGTTCCAATACTTTTGTGATTAGGTATAAGCGTCGTTTACAGTTGAATTTTGTATGATTTAATAGTCGTTCATTTGTTATACTAAGAATATTTAAAAAAATAAAAAATAAAAAAAAGGTTCATCAGAAATTTTAAATTTTAGTTTTAAATACTTGTAAATTACAACATTTATTCCAATTCAAGAAAAAAAAAAGGACTAAATTGAAATTTGGTCTGGTCAACCAAAGTCCGGAGCCGTCTCTTGCCAGCCGGGTCGGTTTTTTGCGTCGGATCCAATTTCGGGTTGGGATTTTCGGGTTCACTCTGCAAATTGAAATGAAAATCAGTTGGAAGTTCCGAATAGTTCGTTAACGTTCGCGGGGGAGAGAGGCGACTGTAAAACAGACCCAAAAAAATGTGATTCCAAAATCAAAGTGGAGAGAGAAAAAGGGAAAAAAAAACAGAGAAAAAAAATGGGTACAAGAGAGAGGGAAAGAGATCTAGAGCTTCTGATCCCAGTCGCTACAGTTTCTGAAAATGGAGCCTCCAAATCTTCCTCCGCACCCGCTGTTGCTTTATCTCAGCATCACTCCGGCCGAGAGGTCCGTTTTTGCTTCTCAATTCCCAACGATAATCTCTTTTGCTCCCAAAAGTTAATTGTATATGTATTCGAGATTGTTCTTTCGATTTTCTGCCTCGATTTCTTACTCTGTAATGCTTGAAATCGAGTTAACTATGTATGAGAGTGATAGATGCACTGAATCGAGATGATTATCGACGAACACGACGTTTTTATACTCTATACTGGTTTCATTCATCAACCGCAAACACTAAAGCTTCGGTTCGTGGATTTCTTAGGCATTTGCTAAAGTCATTCGCAGCTGGGCGTCGAAGAAGTTCATGACAGGATGGTAATTCTTCTGGTCTCCTTCCAAGATATTCAGTCTGTTAAGATATGATGTTGTTGTTCTGGAATAAATGCATCTTTTCTTTATCCGGAGCATTTCTGCTGATGATATGGATTTATCTCATGAATGTGAAATCATGTTTCGTTTTATTGTGTAATTGTGAGATGATTGGTAGACTTTCAAACATGCGGAGTTTGTTTAGTGACTATATTCTCTGGTAGGGTTCAGGATCAAGAGCTAATTATAATTTATTTGAAGGCAGGCTTGTGTTTATTGAGTATGGGTTAAAACGTGCATTGTTGAATCTTAGCTTATGGGGGTTTGTTTGCAGTGTCATTCTTCTACCAATTGCTATTACATTCTACATCACGTGGGGCTTCATTCGTTTTGTTGATGGTTTCTTCTCTCCCATATATAATCACTTAGGGATCAATATTTTTGGTAAGTTAAAGAGTTATTCTGCCCCTAAAAGACCAGAAGAACAATTTAAAAGAGAATTTCCGCAGTTGATTTTCAGTAGAAATTTCTGCAGGGCTTGGGTTTATTACCTCCATCACATTCATCTTTCTTGTTGGTATTTTCATGTCATCTTGGTTGGGAGCTTCTGTTCTTACTATTGGTGAATGGTTCATTAAGAAAATGCCACTTGTAAGCTATATTTACACGGCCTCGAAGCAAATTAGCACTGCAATATCACCAGGTAATAGCATTGAAAACTTTACTCTTGTTCTAATTTCCATCTATTTATCACGGTATTTGAATATCTGATATCGGCCTCAGATCAAACTTCAAATGCCTTCAAGGAAGTGGCAATTATCAGGCACCCTCGTGTTGGAGAATATGCTTTTGGATTCATCACCTCCTCCGTAGTTCTTCAGAGCAGAATGGAAGAGGAAGAACTCTATTGTGTTTATGTGCCTACTAATCATCTCTATCTTGGAGACATATTTCTTATGAGTTCGAAGGACATCCTGAGGCCTAATCTCTCTGTCCGAGAGGGAATTGGTATGATCTCTCCCACTAAAAACCAAACCATTTAAATATTAGTATTTTCTCTCGGACAGAACTCAGGGCAGTTAGTTAGGAGCAGGAGGTGGATTCCTTTTTCTTTTTAGATTACTCTGTTTAACATGATATCATAAAAGAAGCTTATGGGTCAAAATCGTAATACTTAGTTGCCAGTCTTAGTATATATATTTTCAACCAAACTGTAAAAGGACGTGTTGTTGAACTGAAAAAAAATTAATAATTAGTTCATACGTTTGACCTCATGTTAAAACCTAAGCCCACACGTGTAGGTAAGAATGTTAAGAATCTCTTGCAGTATGCTTATTATGAAAATGGAGTTCGATTTTCCTTTTTTGGGTGCAGAAATTGTCATCTCTGGAGGAATGTCAGTACCTCAAATACTGACCACAGTGGATGCAAGAGCAATTCCAACAAGTGGAATCGAAAAGCTTTGCAAAACCAAAAGTATGGTATGACGGTGAGTGGGTGAACTTCATCTATCCTTGTGGAAAATGGAAGTTTTTACAGTTTGTCAATTCAGAATGGCATGCAACTGAATCTGGCCTGTCCTCCATCTGCAGCAGTTGTAATGGAGCAAACTCTTTCAGAGATGATTTGGTGCTGCAAATTTTAAGTAGCTCAAATTCTTTAGAAACAAACAGGAAGAAATATTACCAAGCATTATCTTTTTCCAGATCTATGATTTGGTTCTTCACAGCTTTCTCTTTTTGGGAAGGGGAGCTTTCTCCCTTTATTTTTCAGTTGTATATGTTTGATCCATGTGCCGTGACATGGAAATTTTGTTATCTTCAAATATTTCTCAAGTTCTCCAAGATTCTTTCTTAACTCTTATCAGAAACCAAAAATAATTGTCATCTATACAACTTGAAACTAGACCTCTCGCATCTCAAAATTAAGTTATTAGAAGACTTGTTAAATAATATTTTGACCATCGCAATGAGTTTCACATAAACACACAAAAATACTTCCTTTTTGCAATTGGTCTATTTCCATTCTATATAGTAGGGATTAGATTATAAAAGGGATCGCCCCATTGTTGAGAAGAAGAGAAGATGAGCACATCTATAGGTGGCTTAGCTAAAGTCAATGTGAATGCGACTGGAAACTTAGCACGAAACAAAACCGATTATTACAGAAGAAAAAGGCTTAGAGTGAAAACAAATAAGTGCAAGGTTTCAAGTTCCAGTCGTTTGCAAGATCATGGAAAAACTTTTAGTACTCTCGTAGTACATACTCACTTCATTTCCTTCTCCAACTTCTGTTTTATAAGATAATACTTTAATGTTGTTAAAGTATAGGAACTTTTGAAATGAGATAATGATGTGTGTCAGTGACTTTGGGTTTTATTGATAGTTAATTCAAGACATGAGAAACATATTGCCCGAGTAGAATATGTTTTGCCAGTAGTACTTGGTAGGTCAGTAAGTAAAATGGTCCTATGGAAAGCCAAATGAATAAACAAGTAAATTTATAATCATTCTCATTTCAACGATCCGTTGTCGTCCAGCGGTTAGGATATCTGGCTTTCACCCAGGAGACCCGGGTTCGATTCCCGGCAACGGAAACGTTTTTTAAGGAAAAAACAGTTTTTATTATAATTTAATTTAAATAGTAACCTTAATGGTCATCAAAGCGCATCTAGTGTAGTGGTATCATAGTACCCTCCCACGGTACTGACCGGGGTTCGATTCCCCGGATGCGCAATTCAATTTTTTTTATTAACTAAAAACTTAAAAATAAAATAATAATAATAATAATAATTTAACGATAATTTTTTTTTTTTTAAAGATAATTTAACGATAAATCTTAATAATACCGTTAGCAATCGTTTTACGGCAAAAGAGGCTAAAGGAATTACACATTCTGTCAGTTCAGATTAATTTAATTCAATGCTGCACATTCAAATTTTATTTTCCAGTTAAATTCTATTGCAATACTATAGGTCAATCTTTTCTTCAAAAAAGAAAATTAAAAAACGTAAGAAAGAGAGGACTCAAAATTTTAATATAATCAATAATATATTTCTTAACCAGTTGAGTTTCAAAATTTGAAATAACTGTCTAACTTTCAATTGACAAAAACTAATGTTAGAGTATAAATGAAAGAGAGAAAGAGACAAACAAAGAAATCCAAGACAATAAAACCTATGAACCATTATTGTTTCAAGACAGATTTCTTACCTTTGAGGATGAAAACTATTTTCCTAACTTTCACAGTTTCATGATTTTCCTCTTATAAATGTATTTATCTTGTGAAACATTATATTTTGCTTTCTCTCTTATTCGACTTTTTTACCCGTGTTTGATTTTTCTTACCATATATTGCTTTTCCATCGTGTTAACTAAAACTCTATCTTCTAAATTTGTTTCTCCCTTTAATTAATTACATTGTGAATGTGATTAACACTCTTCAATTCTTTTACTGGTTCATTGAGAAGTAGCTCATGTTAAACCTTTATTTTTCAACTAGTTATCACATTATATTTTTTTGTTTTTTTAATGGAAAACCCAATTAAATGATTATTTTGATATAATTGCAAATATTAAAAAGTAAATTGAAACTTTTGAAAAGATAAGTAATATAAAATTCAAGAACGTAATTGAAACTTGTCATGTCACATATACCACTATTTTACAAGTCATTGTTATGTTGTTTTTCATCTTCATTTTAATGAAAAATCAATGTTGAATTGCCAACATGTCAAGCGCATCTAGTGTAGTGGTATCATAGTACCCTCCCATGGTACTGACCGGGGTTCAATTCCCCGGATGCGCATAAGCTAAAATTCTATGTAAACTAATTTTTTAGATAATGTACTACTATTTTGCAAGTTATCGCTATGTCGTTTTTCCATCTTCATTTTAATGAAAAATCAAGGTTAAACATTTTAGAAGTGTTGAACTACCACAATGTCGAAGCGCATCTAGTGTAGTGGTATCATAGTACCCTCCCACGGTACTGATCGGGTTTCGATTCCCCCGATGCGCAAGCTAAAATTCCATCTTAACTAATTTTTTAGATAATGTACTACTATTTTGCAAGTTATCGCTATGTCATTTTTCTATCTTCATTTTAATGAAAAATCAATGTTAAACATTTTAGAAGTGTTGAACTTCCACAATGTCAAAGCACATCTAGTGTAGTGATATCATAGTACCCTCCCACGGTACTGACCGGGGTACGATTTCCCGGATGCGCAATTATTAATCTAAAATTCTATCTAAACCAATTTTTTAAATAATGTCACGTGTACCACTATTTTGCAAGTCATCGCTACTATGTCGTTTTTCCATCTTCATTTTAATGAAACATCAATGTTAAACATTTTAGAAGTGTTAAACTACCACAACGTTGAAAGCGCATTTAGTGTAGTTGGTATCATAGTATCATCTCTCGGTACTGAGGTTTGATTCTCCGAATGCACAATGATTAAGCTAAAATTTTATTTAACCAAAATTTTTAAAATAATGTGTCTCCAGAGTCCAGATTAGTTCTCTTTTCCTTTTCTTTTTAGAAATGTCCAATTTAATTGATTTGAGGGACATTTTCTTTTTATTATTAATTTCTAAATTTATTTATAAAAAAAATAGTATTTTTTAATCAAATTAGTTTCAAACTAATTATTTCAATAATGTTGTTTTTATTCCACGGAGATGAGATCGTTTTTTTTTTTTTGAACATGATGAAATCGTTGTTTTAATTTTAGAAATTAATAATATTCAGAAATTTTAAAAAAATAAAAATAAGTCTTTTAGCTGAGATAGAAGAACGTAGAATTTTGGTGCGAAGATTTGAAGCGTACACTTTTGAAGCAGTTGTGATATTTTGTGTAAAAAAACATTAAAGAGAAAAGGAATAGAATAGGTATAATCAATTTATTTAACCTCCTCAAAAAAAAAAATTTATTTAACCTGTTATTGTCCAAAAAAAAATCTATTTAACCTGTTGAGATTTGTTCATTTTTTTTTTGTAATACTGTGATTTTTTTAGAAGATATACTGTGATTTCATCTTTAAAAATAAATTATATTGATATGAATATATTTTTTTATACAAGTTGATATGCATATTTGATTATGCATAACATATTTTTAGGTTTTTTTTTTTGACAAATTTGGTTGGTCTTAATCTTTTAAAATTTTTGAACTAATAATAATAGTCTTCTATGTTTCAAAAAAAATAGTCTTCTAAAAATATTTCATTGTTTGTTTGAGTTCGTGTAAAATGAATCCTGGGATGGTAACTGATGCCTCAGATTTGATGAAACCATAACTTTAATTTTACTCTGGTTAAACCATAACATTAACCAAGCGGGTAATCTTTCAAATTAACAATGCGCGTAATTCAATTCATTCATAATGAATTTCTTTGCCTTATCGACTCAATATTGTTCACATTCAAGGCTCACGAAGTTGATTTCCATCCTCTTCCCAAAAAGCTCAAGTTCTGTTCATGTCCCAAAGGTAAGAAATCTCATCCAACACTGGAAACCACCAAGCAAGAGTAGATAAAACTGAGACACATTTGATGACAAAAATTCAGAAAAGACACTAGAAGGAAGGCCGAGATGAAAAAACTGGAGGAACACTTGATAACAATTTCAGAAAAGACACTTGAAGGAAGGCCGATATGATAAAACTGTATGAACATTTGATCACAATCCAGCTCAGAAGAATGCACCAATTAATCACAGACAAATATCATATGTCCAGACATAATTTAGGCAAAACTTCATCATAGCCAAAACGAATGAAAAACAGAACAATTTATCAAAACCCACTAGGCAATTCCAATTATCCCCAAAATCCATAAAGAAACAATATAAAAGAGATATCATCAAGATTGCTTAACCATCAGGAACCCAAATAGATGGGAGTGCAGACAATCAACACGGCATCAGTTCAGACCGCCCGTCTGCTTTTTCTCCTCATTGGTCGTGCAATCCAAAAATGGGTAAAAATAAAATAGAATCCTGGACTAATTTAACAGCATTGTTTTCTATAGTTCAATAATTATACCTCTTTCCATCCTTTCAACAATCCTTTGACCGAACAGTAAAGCTGGCTACTAAGAATAATACGCAATATATAACAAGTCACCAGCCAAGCATACTGCCCAACGCAAAAAAATAGTTTACAAGGATGAACAGATGATAAAATTACTTAACCATACTAATCAGAAAACGAACAAAATTTTAATAATATGGCAAGGCATCAGATAATAAGCGGAGTTGTAGTCTACATTTACTTCAGTGTGTAGGATAAGAATTTATCTACATCATCTGCCTGCCTATCAATGGTATTAAACCTCCAAACTCATAAAAATCAAAGAAATAAATCTCAGGAAAAAACAAACAAAAAAATCGAGGAAAGAAGGAAAGTTTTAATGGCATCAGATAATAAGCGGAGTTTGAGTCAGCACAGAACATCAGTATATCAATAAGCGGAAATGAAGTATTCATCATATGCCATTGTAACGAAGAAATTGATCACGAAATTAAAATCAAAATGAAATAAATACGGGAAAACATATGATCATAATGGTTTAAAATTTCGGTAGGTCCATTTGACTCCAAGACAAAGATCAAATATGAAATGGGCTGGTAAGCCAACCTTTCGATATTTGCACCTGTTTTATCCCCTTGATCTTATTGGTATGAGATCAAGAAGAGGGTAAACAGATGCATTTCGATCATTCAAAACAAGAAAACGCATAAGTAAACCAAAAAAAAAAAAAAAAAACTCACGCAACAGAAAACAATAGCTCGATTGAATCTACAGTGGAACTGGAAGCAGGAAATTCTTGAAGAAATTGAAAACAAATAGATCGGGATTTGAAGAAAGAAAATTGAGAAATGAACAGAAAGAAGTTTGATCCGTTGGCAATCAGATCTGGTATCAGAGGTTGAGACACTCGCGATTAGGGTTTAAAATTTTGACATTCAATGGATCGAGGATTTACCAGACGAATGTATGAAGAAGAAACGAAGAAATTGGAATAGTCATAGAGACGGCAAGCGATAAAGATGAAAGCGGGACGCTTGTATTTATAGCAGTCAGGGGCATTAGGGTTTGGGCTTTGGAGAACAAGACAGCTACGCTACGCGTTTTTAATTTCCTTTATTTTATTTTATTTTTTCTTTTTTATTTTTTAAAGGGGTGGTTGCACCAATAGCAAAAGTGAAATTTGTAATTGCAAGCGTGTCTTCACTTTTTGAGGATTGCAATTATGGCAAAAAAAATTCAGCCCAGCCCAAAACGCAAATAGAAAAAGTCAAAAATACCCTTTCCAAAATTTCCCCGTGTTTTACTGTTATGAAGTATATCAGTGGTATATCAAATATATTGATATACTACTGATATACCTAAAATGAAACTACTGATATACTTAAAATGAAATATATCTGATATACAGCCAATATACTTTACTATGGTATATTAGTGGAATGATATTCCTAATATGAATTATATTAACAGTATATCGTTATTTTATATTCAGTATATCAGATATAACTAAATTAAAGTACATATACTATTAATATACTCTGATATATCAGTGAAATGATATTCTTAATATGAATTATATATCAACAGTATATCAGCACTTCATATTCAATATAAAAAATTATACTTAAAAAAAGTATGTCACTGATAATTAAAAATATATATTAATGATTTTTTTTATATAAATAACAAGTCTATCGTTGATATATTTAGTCACCCATAATCAGGTATATTAATGTTATTAATTATTTAGGTAGTATAACAAAAGAGGTATATCAATGGTATATCAACGTTCATAACAAGTATATAAGACAAACATTTTATGTTCTAAAAAACAAACATTTCGTTTAAAATACGTAAATAACACAACACAATTCAATAAAGAGAAAATGAAACATAACAAATATAAGTAAATAAAAGTAACATTTCCTATATCAAGTATATCATTCTTATATCAATACGTATAATCAGGTATATCATAGGTTACGTTTATCAAATTAAGTATATATTAGATATATAATTGTATTCATTCGAGTATATCAAATTCGGTATATCAGTTAACTGATATACTTTATATTTCGTATATCAATAAATATAAAGTATATCAGATATACTACTAATATATTAGTTGATATACTAACAAGGGTAAAACTGGAATAATAAAAAAAGCGAAAATCAGATTTTAAAATTTTTGCCATATTTGCAAATCTCAAAAAGCATAGCTAAATTTGCAAATGTCCTAATATTTTTTGCTACCCATTACAATTTCCCTTTTTTAAATGACCAACAACTATCAGTTTTTAATTTAATTAAACAAGTGCACTCTTTTAAATTAGCTTGGAGTTTTTCTTCAAAAAAAAATATATATATATCAGCTTGGAGCTTCTTTTTTTAAAATTTAATTTAATATTTAAAAAGAATAACATATTTTCATTTTTTATGCAATGAGCAATTTTTCAATTTACTATCTTTGAAAATATTATTAATTGGGATTGAAATAGTATATTATATTATATTGCGTTTAAATTTAACAATACACTTTATTTATTTATTCTTAAACAAAATCATTCCTTGCATAAATTGACTCATGCCACTGTTAGGGAAATACAATATTAACCCAAAGTCACTTTAGTCCATGGATATAACATACAAAATAGTATTTCTCTAGTCTTTCAAAAAAAAAAAACAATTTCTCTACTGTTGGGCACTCTCCACCCCTAAACTATTGATTGATGTTACGGACAACAAATAAAACTTGTAGGCTCAAGATTTTGATTAAGTTTCCAAAAAAAAAAAAAAGGAGATTTTAATTAAGCATTAATTGATTGAACTATATGGTTTTAACATTGTATTCTAATTCTTTTAAAAAAACATTTAATTCTATTTTATGTTTCAAAATAGTTTACAAATCATCTTATATATTTTTTTCGTTCATAAATAAAAACAAACGGAAGCATACACACAAATATCTTCACACGCCCCACCATTAAAGAAAAAAAACTTTGGTTGGTATATAGGAATCTCCTTGTGTACCACCGTAAAAATATTGATATTTATGAGAGAGAAAAAAAAATCTCATTCTTTATATTGTGCTATAAGGAACAGCTATGCAGTCAAGTATTGTTCACAAGTGTACAACTAGGGATGTGCATGCTTGCGTCTTTATTTATTTATTTATTTATTTTTTGGCCTATTCCGTTGAGAGAAACAATAACAAATTATAATTTCAGTCCCACATAAAAATTCCCGAAGATATGGAGGAAAACAAAAAGTTCCTCCACTTTGTGAATCTAAAATTTCCACCATATAATGTGTTCAAAATATCTCATTGGTGTGAAGGGAAAAAAAAGTGTCAAATCCTCCTATATTTACATGTATATCGTTGAAATTCAATGGTGATTTGGGGGTTAGGGAAAACAAAACTAAATCTAGCAACAGTTAGCTCTCTCCCGCTTCATGCTCTCCGGCGTCGGGTTGTTCCCTCTTCATATCCGCCGGAGGCAAAAAGCAATCCATCGACAAACCACAAATGTTAAAATCGACCTCTTCAATTCTCCAACTCTCCTCTATTTTCCTCCGGTGGTTGAGCGCCTCGCCGTACCGGTGCAATCTGGCGGTCGTCCGGCCGCCGTGTGCGATGTTAATGCTGTCGACGTATCGGTAATCTTCAATGGTAGAAGCGATGCTGGTCTCCCAGAAAACGCTGTCGTTTCGCTTGCCGGCTTTCATTCTGACGAGCTTGGTGTCCTCGAACTGGACGAGGAGGCCGGTTCTCATGCTGAAGTAGCCCCAAATTGTGTGGTGGACGATCTCGACGTGTGGTGTGCTCTGTGATTTTAGCAACTCCGCCGCCGTCTCCAGCTTTAGAATGAAACAGTCTTCTTTGTTTATGGTTTTCTCTCCAATGCATACTGCGTCTTGGAACAGATTCGCCGTGTACCGCGGGTCTAATCCCTGTTCATTTTCCCCCAAATACACGCTATTTAATTAACCATATTTTTTCCCTTTAAAAAAAAAAAAGATTAACCATATATTTTTACTTTTTAAATTCCTAAATCCTAATACTATGTATGAGTTTTTATTATTATTATTACAATTACTATGTATGAGTTTATAGGTTAAACATACCTCCAATTTAATCTCTTTTTGAAACGTTTCAATTAATCCCTCACAGAATTAATTGTACAACGATCCTAAAAGATGACATATTTGAGGATTTTTTTAGAATAATTTCATAATTTAATTCTTAAAATCAATTCAAAAACCACAATTCCGAGTTTGTTTGATAAAAAATTTATGATTATTATTTAAAACAAAAAAATAAACTCATAAATACTATGTCTTAAATAAAAAAAAAATATATATATATATATATATTAGGAAAAAAAAAAAAAAAAAAAAAAAAAAAGCAAAAAAACCCTTCTCAAAAACACTTTCTGGTTTTAAAAATCAAAGTCAAAACAGATTAGAAGAAGAAAAGAATGAGCAGAAAACCATAATTTAAAAAATAAATAAACAAATAACGCTACCAAAATGGGCTCCTAAGTCCTGATTAACAAAAAATTTAATCAATCAATTAGTTTAAACTATCCATCGTCCCTTTACTCTCGCCGGAAAAGAAAAACAGGGTCACCTGAAAGAAGCGGCGGAGGGGTCTGGGAGCGCCTCTATTGGCATGGCAAGGCTGAGAAGAAGACTGGTTCCAAGCGACCTTGCCGTCGCTACCGGCGCTGACCTTGTAACCGGACACCACAAGCTCAAGATACCACAGGTCCGGATTCTTCTGCCACAGCACAAATCCACCGACCTCACATTTCCCCCTCGTATGCACACTGTCTTCCCCTTGCTGCATCGCCGATCCCACCATCTTCACCTGCCCCACCGCGTACATACTGTTCACGGAGTTCAACGCCGTCTGCCCCCCCGTCGCCGCCACATACTGTTGCACAATATACTTCGCCGTCGACGCCTCCTAAACGCACGAAGAAAAAGAATACACGATCATTTGATCGATTTCAACGGCTTCGATCGAAATCGAAACGGATGAGTTAAATTAAACCGAACAAGAGGCGCTTACGATGGAGTAGTCTCTGAAAGAGCAGTTGAAGGCGAGATCGAGATGGACCTGGAACGGAATCAAAGGAGAGCCGACGAGCTTGAGGAGAGCCATGAACTCGTTGTTGGAAGCGGCGGAGAGATGCGAGGAGGATTTGCCGTTGACATGATTATTAGTCTCGGCGGATTGAGCCTTCATTAAGGCGCGGAGATTGTGCCAGCGGATGGCGGCGTTGGTGCCCATGTTGGTGAACATTTCTTCAGGGATCGGGACCTCCAGAACCGTCTCGAGTCCATTTTCTTTGTCGACATTGGGACAGAGCTTCCTCATGGAAGAGAAGAAGAGAGATCGTGAAAGAAGAAGATGGGGATCGATGAAATGGGTTTTGGTTTGAAGAGGAAATCGGGAGCGGGTGGGTGGGCCCTGTCCTCGCCGGTGGCGAGGGGTCGGGGGGAGGGGTGGAGGTTTGTTGAGCTAAGCGATGGTTAATTGAAGGGGAAAGGGATGAGGCAGGAGAAAAGAGAAAGGGAATTTGGGGAGGTGGTTTTTTCGTAAGGTGGTCCTTACGCGTAGCTCACGTACTTGAGGGCACGATTTTAGGAACGCTGAGCACTCACTAACTGGCTTTCTTTTATTGGCTTTCTTCTTTCTTTGCCTCCTCTCTTGCAAGTCATTAGCAAATGCTAATTCGTCTTATTGTCGTAGGCTAATCCAAACCTATCTCAATCGATCAGGACCTCGTTCTTTTGTTTGATATATTAAATGTTCAAGACCTAAGAAGTCTCCGTTCTAACACGCGGTTGAACTCAAGAGAGAATAAAATCGTAATCAATCTCTTACTTTTGATTAATTGTTTTTCAAGAGACTGGAATGACACGTTCTATTTTGTTAGATGTGTGGTTGGAGAAATGGTTTGAAATTTATATTTTGAACTTGGTATTGAATGAATGGTAGGAGATGTGTATTTTGAGCTTGTACAATCACATTGTCGTGATTTGTAGTATAATTAGGTGTATTTTCCCTTTTTCTTTTGTTATTAGTGGTAAACGATGGGTGTTGGCAACTGTCAAGGAGAGGAATGACGGTGGTTGTTGGGAGGAGGAGATGGGAAGAGGAAGGACAAGATGGAACCAGATAGGAACTCCAATCACGAACAAAACGTTTATCAAATAATTATTATTTTTGCTAAATAAGCCAAGTATAGCCAACAACTTAATTGTCACAAAATATTTTTTTAATCAACTTACAGCAACACATACTCAAAAAAATCATTTAAAACTATTTCTTAAACCTAAAAACTACTCTGTAATTCGAACACATGAAAAAAAAAACAAAAACAAAAAAAAACACACATGGTAGCTAATAAAAGATTGAATGAAATTGAGGGATACCATGGCAAGGAATAAATAACTAAATAAATAACATAAAATCAAGTTTGAGAGAATAATTAGACGCGTTTCTGTCCATGAATTTAGCGACAAACACTTTCACGAGTCATTTTGAACGAAACGTCAAATTTCAAGGGTTTAAAATGAAACTTTTAAAAGTTTGAAGATATAATTGAAAACCAACCATATAGTTGAATGGTATTTTTGATAATTTAACCAAAATGAATTATAGATTATGCCTCGACCAACTAAATTGTGATCATCTTTCCCTTTGTCAAGATGAATAATATTATTTTGTAAATACATTGACTAGTTAGTATTTAAAAGAAAAACGTCGTGAAGTAAATTTTCACGCCAAAACACGTCTCAAAATTATATATCATATGCAGTTTTCATTTTGAAATTAATAGCATAACAATAAAAACTCAATCTGTTGATGCCAAAATCCGGACAGATGACTCACCTGACCTTCACGTGACACCAACAGTGAATTTGTAGAAGCTGGGGAAGACGTGACTTGCAAAACCAGCAAAAACCGCTGCACACTGGTGTGGTGTAAGCCACACCGCCTCCGATGCCTAAGTCAGAAAACAGAGGAGGCGCCAGAAAGTAAAGGGAGAAGTCGAGAATAAAGTTTTGGAACCCTTCTTCAGTGATGAAGATAGGTTTTTATACCTGTTTTTCCTCCTATGATTTTTAGGAATTCGGAGGTGTTTCGGGACGAACCAGGCGAAACCAGGGCGATCCGGGGCATCAGGGGCCGAAAGGAGGTGATCGAGCCCGACCCGCGCAAGCAGGCCGACCATATGGGTCGGGCCATGTTGGTCCGACCCTTTGGTCTGGTCTTCCTCTGGGTCGGTTTTCTGGTCCTACCTTTGCCCGATTGTCCTTGTCAGCTCCTTGTTCGTCAGTGTGGTCCAAAATTACCTATAACACAATCGTTTAGGTCATATTTGATAACCATTTCGATTTTTTGTTTTTGGGTTTTCTATGTTTTGGTTCTCTGTTTTTTTAAAACATGAACCATATATGTTTGATAAGTTGTTTTTTGTTTTATGTTTAAAAAAAAACATAAAACCATACTTGTTTGATAATTGTTTTTGTTTTTAGTTTTTCAAAAATTAGAGAGATGAAAAGACGTTTTAGAGAGAGAAAAATAGAGACATTGAAACAAACATTTAGAGGTTTTTTAGAGAAAAGTTAAACATAGAAAATTTAGATTTGTTTTTTTAGTTCAACAACATTTGAGAGGATTCGAACTCATAACTTCTTGGTCATAAACATATACTTTATGTCAATTGAGCCATGCTCTTGTTGGTATAGTCTTAAAGACACGTCATCTAGCAAAAAGATAAGAGGTTCTAATCATCACATTTACACATAGAAAACAAAATTATACCCTAATCTTTAGAGGTTTGTGTCACTTGAAACATAAAATCAATAATTGTATCAAATAAAACCACAAACTTTCATAAATGAATCAATTTAGACCAACTATTGTTATTCAATTTTTAAACCCACGAATGCACGCGTTTCACATAAGACTTGTTTTTTTTGGACAACATGTGGGGCAGGAGAGGTTTGGACCTCTAGAGTGCATGCTTTAAAATTTTAAGGATTAACAAAATATTAAAGAAAATATTGATTAATTAAATTGATAGAAACAATTTTTTTTTTTTAATTAATAGGAGTGAGTTTTTCATTTTATCGCTACTCTTCTATTTTTGTCAACTTATTTATACAAAATAAATAAATAAATAAATGATAAATTTCATGATTATCCTGGTAGGATTTTGGAAGACAATTGTTTTTATTTATATAATTTTTATTTGATTTAAAATGGAATCAAGTAAAAATGGTTATAAATCACTACCAAATGGATTAAATTGATTTTTTATATTAAAAAAAAGAGTTTAAATTGATTCATTGATGAAAAATTAAGTTTTAAATTGGGGATATAAGGCCCCGTTTGATAACCATTTTTGGTTTTTGGTTTTTAGTTTTTGAAAATTAAGCTTATACACACATACATCCACCCATAAGTTTTTTGGTTTTAGTATCAGTCTTCTCCTTTGTTTTCAAAAACCAAGTCCAATTTTGGAAACAAAAAAAATAGTTTTCAAAAACTTGTTTTTGTTTTTAAAATTTGGATAGGAATTCAAATGTAACATTAACTATGATGAAAGACATGGTAGGAAATTTAGAATAAAACAGACATAATTTTCAAAAACCAAAAACAAAAAATCAAATGGTTATCAAACGGGGCCTAGGTTATAAAAAAAAAAAAAAAAAAAAAAAACTATAAACTGAATTTTCATTTCAAAATCTCACGAATACGTCATGGACAATTTTCATTAAAATCAATCCACGATTCTATTATTCTTTTTTGCAAATGGACCCTTTAATGGTATCGAACAAGCAGCAGCTACATATAAGTAAAGTCTTTACTTTTTTAAAAACATGAAACTATAAGTAAAATCGATAATTTATTTTACATATAGGAAATCAACATGGCATTAGATGAAAATATAATAATATCAATACCGTACCCTTTTTTTTCCAAACAAAATCGAGACTATAGTAAATATATATTATTATTATTATTATTATTTTTTTAGTTCAACGACACATGAAGTGAAGATTTCACTTTCTGATTTCTTGATCAATAGTAAACGTATTTACGAGACAAGTTGTGTTCAAATTAGCTAGTAAATATGCAATTCAAGATTTTAGCAAATAGTTATTATATACTATGTCACAAAATCCTATCATTTACACTATAAACATGCCAAAGTGAGCTTAGCTCAGCGGTAATTGACATGTACTGATGTACTCACAAAAAAAAAAAGGATTGAACTTTCGCCAACAAAATCGTAGCTTAATTGGCATAAAATATCTTTTTATGATCAATAAGTCATGGGTTCGTATTCCCTACCCCAAATGTTGTTAAACTTAAAAAAAAAAAAATCAACTTTCTTATTTGTTGAATTAAAAACCAAATATTAAATAGAAAGTCATCTAAAAAAACTAGAGAATATTTTATGTATACAACCTAAAATAAAAACACCATGGGTGAATGGTTTTGTATCAAGGGCTACCCTACCTCTTTATGGATTCTTTTGCTATTGTTCTTACTTGTATATACTTTTTTTTTTTTTTAAAAAAATATTATTATTATTTTGCTGTTTGGTTGGACGAGACTCAAGAGTAGAAGACAAAGGCAACCCAAGGCAACGGCTTTAAAATGGTAAAATTGAAAACATTGTTTTGTATCTGGACAGGGTTAGACCTCGCTTATCTCCTTCGCTGCTAACAATGAAGGCAACCCTGAAGACTAAGTACGACGCAGACAAAAGCGGCGCCGCCTCCACTTTGGCTGTTAACGCCGGCGATGTCAAGCTCCGAGCTTCAATCACCGACGCTACAATCATCAACGGCCCTAGCTTAAATGGCCTTTCTCTTGCCGTCGAGAAACCCGGCTTCTTCATAGTCGATTACAATGTCCCTAGAAAGGTACGCCGACTGCTCCAATTTGCAGATTCGAATAGCTTTTTGATGACTGCGAATTGAGAGGAAATAATTTCATGAAGTGAAACATATTGGTAGGGGTGGAATTTAACTGTTGTCTATTTGACCTACCAGTCTGAACCATCTGCTTCAATCTGCTATGAATTTGACACCGGAAATCACATAAATTGGAGCATTTAATTGTTTGCGCTCTACCTGAAATTGATTCGTTGTACTGCTGAATTTAATTTGATTTTTCTGCTGGAAGACCGAGTTAGGTTTCTCTAGAATTCATTTTTCCCCTTCGAATTATCAAATTCAATCTTGTACTAAACTGTTTTGTTATTGCATGTATGGTACAGGATCTTCGCTTTCAGTTTATGAATACTGTCAAGGTAGCGCAGAAGCCTTTGAATTTGACTTACATCCATAGTAGGGGCGATAACAGAACGATTCTCGATGGGACCCTAGTCTTTGATTCGGCTAACAAGGTCTCTGCCAATCACGTTCTTGGCTCCGGAAATTGTAAATTGAAGTACACCTACGTGCACGAGGGGGCGACCACTTTTGAGCCTTCTTACGATGTTGCAAAGAATTCGTGGGACTTCTCTGTTTCAAGGAAGGTTTATGGTGATGATGTATTCAAGGCAACATACCAGACTACAACCAAGGCACTGGGATTAGAATGGACAAGGAATTTGAAGTCAAGCGGAAATGTCAAGGTAGGTGATTTTGTCATTATATTTATATAAAATTTTGAATGCTTGTTAATCGAGTAGTTCAGAATCTCTAGATATGATTAGTCACTCAAAACAAGGAAGCTGATGTTTTGAGTACTTTTCAGGACAGGACAGTCTCTTCTAATTAAACCACTATTGAGGAGTTTGATATAATGTAATTATATCGAACCATGCCTGTGAAGTGCACATCTTTTGTGCAGTTAAAATGGAATTGAAATCTGGCTGTCTAATATTTTCAGAACACATTCTACTTACAATAATCCTTATGCAGTTGGCCTAACAGTAAACACATATTTTGGAAGTTCCGACGGCCAAACAGTCTATGAATCTTTTTTAGGTCAGAGTGTAAACTCAAACATTTATTATCCAGTAAATCATATTATTCAATAATCATTATCAAGTAATTAGAGGTACTTGGACCCTCCCTTTCTTGAGATCAGTCAAGTCTGAACCAACTGAAACAATGCATATGCATATGCATACCTTCATCCTTTCTTACCCAATCTATCTGCACAACAACTTTTCTAACTCATTACTATTATATCTTTGATACTCGAATAATATTCCTAATTTCTATCTTAGTAGCATCCCTATCATAAAGGATTAGGACATTTGAGCGGAAGTTATCTGGATTCATGGATTTGAGCCTCCAGACAGAAAGCTTTAATAAATTAAAACTTTTATGTCTCCTAGAGCCAATGTTAGGGCACTCAAAATCTCCCTATGGATTGGTGGGAGTAGACCCCGATACTATGATTCTGAAGAGAATGGAAGGTAGATTTCCTTGCCGGAAATTGACAACCGGGGAGTTATATGAGAATCTTTTGAATTATTCCTTAAAATAGTAAGTAGTCTGAAATAAACATATGGTTAGTTATTCCCCTGAACCTTAAAAAGAAAAAAAACCCTTGGATTGTATTTTCACCCTGGTGTCAACATATGAAAATGAGACACAGGGTTTCCAAGAGGATTACTTGATTTTCTACTGAGTCTCTGGTAATCTGATGTTTGATGACAGTTTTTTTAGAAATACATTTTTGTTTGGTTTGTGGTGAGTATTATCAGGACTTTGTCATCTTATCTTTGAAAACTCTCCCTCTCCCACGTGGGGGGTTTGAGGAAATTCAGGACATATTTATTAGTCTGGGCCATGCACAAGTGCAGGATACAAAAATAAACAGTATAGTAGTAAGCGTCTTTGAGTTAGGCTCTGCATTTAAAAAATTGTTAACCATTACTTGGTTTTGAAGTAGTTAATAGACTGATAGTTGAGGGAGTCTCACAATGCAGTTTGGAGTAATCTATTGAGATGGAACGCTTTCTTTACCGGCAGTTGCAAGAGAAGGGTCCAACGTACATTTTTTTCAACAGTACTAGGGAGTTTTAAACACAGAAAATTTTGGAAAATGTTTTAGGTTGGTGAAAGTGTTTCCATAGGATTTCATAACTAGGTCACACGCTATAAGAAGCGTTGTCAATGCATTGACATTGAGCAGTTGAGAAAAGGGCAAAATACCCGCAGGCTTGAAGTGGTGGTTCCAGGCTGAGGTTCTGGCAGTAGTGATCTTGGAAACTGCTACGTATTCTCAGTAGAACTGGTTTTGTTTACTCTTTGTTTACTCGAGCTCGATAGCAGCCTTCAATTTTAAGTTGTAGATGCTTTTACTCGATTCAAAGCCTCTTTTGAAACGAAACAATATGATAATGCAGACTTTCATGTGAGTTCTTTTAACCAATCTTTTGTTGTGCAGATTGTAGCATCAGTCAATCTGGCAGATGAATTAAAAAGGCCAAAAGTAACCGCGGAGTCGACGTGGAACTTTGAAGTGTAATTTTTAAACCAATCTTTCCCTTAAATTCCTCTTTGTGATTTATTGTGGACATGGAGTTTCCTAAATACATTGATGATTGAATCTGATAATTTAAGTACCATTGTAGGAAAAACCTCAATAATCATAAGAAGCGTTTTTGTTTTAAAAAAAAAGTGTGACTGTCACTTCCATTTTGCTCATGCTCTGCTCTTTTAATTGCTCATATCACTTCAAAAGAGTGAAGTTATTTTTATTTTTACAAAGAGGCAAAAGATTAGCAACTTGAATGAACAAGATAATTTAAAACCTTCCCTGCTATGCATTATCTTTATCTGGTCTTGATTATCAAGATCCAATGGTGCAGGAGATAATGTAGGGTTTTGCTGGAATGAACAGAAATATTCCAAGACATCAGCAGTGTTGGTGCTGAGTCTGCTGACATATATTTTGAGATAAATTATTGAACGTAAATATTGTTTGAATTATTGAATAAGTTATACGATGTAGTTGATGAGCACAAGGTAACTGTTACTGACAAATCTGGTTGAATTCTAAATATCATATTGCTCATGTTCTTTGAGGTTGAATTTCTCGTGTTTATTTTAGTTTCTAACCTAATATATATATATATATATAATGAACATTTGAAAGGTTTAATATAATAATGAAAATATACCAAACAGTGAAAATTAAGGCATGAAAATTTTACAGCAGATACTTAAATTAACCACTACATCCTAATCATTCGCTAACCCCTGTTGAGTAATGATTTGCAATTGAATCATCATGTTATATGACTTAATGAAATTTCACGTGAACAATCCATTTTAACCCAACCTGTTCTTCTGAAATTGCCATGGGAATGAAACTTAACTTCTAAGGCAAATAATATGCAGGCGACCAATTATTAAAATTGCAAGGAAATAAGCTTATATTATAAAAGTTGTCACATGCCACTTACAGAACTCGATGAAGAAAATTAACTTGCCAGTCGCCACATGGTTTCTCATTCGCTGAATAATTAATAAATCTCACTAGCTAATAGGCTCAACAATATTGGTTTGAAGCAAAATTAATCATCTCATCAAAGTTTTTTTCAAGAGAAATTGACATGTACTCTCGATCAAGAGGTCAAATGTTCGAATCAAAAAGGGAAAAAAAATAACTCTAAATTTTTTGAATCTAGGACAAATTAAGGGGGGACAGTAGCCGTCCTCCCATTTTCACTTTGCCCCCCTTTTATTCTTGCAATAAATTTTCTAATAAATACCTCTAAATTATGATAAAATCAAATTAAATTAAACTATTAATATATAATAAAATATCCTTCAATCAGTAAGTAACACCGATCCAATCTCGAGTAGATTCACACTGGGCACGATGAAGAAAAAAAAGAGACATGAAAGATAAAAATAAAATAAAAAAGAAACATTATGAAAAGTAATATTTAAAGAAGGTAAGATACATAACAAGCAATAATTGATAATAAAAAAATAAAAAAGAGAAAAAAAAAAAAAAAAAAAAAGAGAAACGACTGGGCCGGGCCTGAGTCTTTCTAACATTTATTACCGACAGATCATCAAAAGATTCCGTGGAGTCGTCCAACGAACAGGTAATTTTGGCGGGCTCGCTCAACTTTGTTTGGCCATCGCATAAAAAATAAAAGGCTGCCTTTGCCTTTCGAGCCTTCACAAATATTTCGAATTCGCTTTGCCGCCACTACAGTCTTCTCTTAGCGGCTCCGGATTTTTCATCTACTGCTCTCAGGTCAGTTCTTCCTCTTCGATTTTTCGTGTGTTAATCGGTTGCAGAGGATGGAGAGCGACGACGATTTCCAGTTACTTTCGTCTCCCGAGGTCGATTCTCCTCTGGTTTCGGGGAGGAAGCTGAAGCGGTTGAAGAAGGGAAGTGCTGTATCGGAGGATTTGCCGAGGATCGATGATGAATTTGCGAGTGGAGTGTTGGGGGAATTTTCGAGGATCGATGATCGGTTCGATGATGGCTTTAAGATGCATGAATTGAGTGCGGCGGAAGTTGAAGTGGGAGATTCCGATAAATTGAACGGCCAAGATCTGGATGACTCCGATCAGCTTCAACAATCGGGATCTGGATCGAGGGATTTGGATGATGGTGGTAATTTGGAACCTAATCTTGGTCTGGATGGTGGGGAGGATGATTCTGGAGTGGAGAAGGACTTGGAATTTGATGCTGTGGCTGGAATTGATGAGAAAGCTGAAGATCAAAGTACGGGGATAGGCGAGGAAAGTGGCGATGCGCTGGTAGATGAGCTGGAGAGAAAACGGCCTAGTTTGGATGCATTCGAGGACGAGAGAGAAGCAAAGAGAAGGAAATCGAAGAACAAACGGCTCAAGAGCAGTGGGGAGCCTGGAGATTTCAACGAGAATGCGGTCTCCAAAAGAATTCTTGAGAAGGTATGAGGCCTTCGATGTTCTTAACTACATGTGGATATTTCCCCAATTTCTCGGTGTTTGCTTACTTCGTTACTTATATTTTTCAGGAGAGAAGAGAATACGTTGAGCAACTCCGCGCCGAGTCTCAGAGACTCTTGCGAGGTAAGTAGTATAAATAACTCTCACTATCATGCCCTAATTCTTCTGAAAAACCATCGATCTTTAAAATGAAATGGCCAGCTTAAGCACCATACTTCCTCACTTACATTCTCAATTGTTTATTTTCATTCTTGTTAGATACTAGAGCAGCAGCCTTCAAGCCCATGCCACTTGTTCAGAAGCCGATATCTTCAGTTTTGGAGAAGATCCGGCAAAGGAAGCTTGAACTCTCTAGGAAGTGGGTATTCTCTTCTTAGCCATACATCCATACTTAGACTATGAACTTATGTAATATTTATTTATGCAGATCCATCAATATTGGGAATATCATTTTAGACGACGATGATGAAGGTATATTCACAGAGGTTGTGATCAAGCATAGGTTATCTGTAGAAGGAAGGGCTGATTCTCTAGAAAAAGAATGCGAGGATATGGATGATCAGCTTCCTGCTGATGTGGAGAACCAAAAAGATTCAATGTGTATAGATGAACGAAGTAATGGCACAAACATGCCCTTAGAGAGGGAAAGGGTTAGATGCATCCACCTCTCCTTCCCGTTCCATTAATAAGTTTAAATTAGTTTCACCTTGAACAAGCTGATATTTCTTCTTTGATACACCAATTATAACGTGGCACATATAGAACACGATCTTGTGATGACAAGGGCAATTGTTTTGTAGCTTGCCGTCATTTCTAAATTGAGTTTTATCAAATGCTAAGGAGTAATGGTTCTATTGGTAAAAGTATTAGCTACTTCTGGACGAGTCATTCCAGTAACTAGACTCTAATGAAGCTAAATGACATGGCATATCTTTTATATCCTGACTATTTGGCCTAAATTACAATTTCATTTTTTTGATTCAAGTATTGTCACATTTCATGTGTCATGGAAAATATGATTTCAAATGTGCATCTGACTTGATGCAGTTGTTGCCTTCATGTAATGCAGGCTACCGATGAGGTTGTAGAAGCATTTCGGGATCCTGTTAATGACACTCAGGTATTTTTATTCAGTGAGTTGTGATGATGTTTCGTTCTCTCTATATTGTGAGCATAATTACTTACTATGTCTACCATGTTCTAGGAACTCTTTTCTGATTCCCAAACAAGCAATGGAGATGATGTATCAAATGAGATGTCCAAAAATCCTCTGCAAGAAAATTTTACGCCGTCTGTACTGGCAATGAATTTGAGGCTTGAATCTGCTCCTCTTGATGATGTGTTGAACGAGACATCCAGCAGTCATCTGCAAGAAAATTTCACGCCATCCGTATTGGCAATGAATTTAAGGCTTGATTCCGCAGCCCTTGATGATGAGTAAGAATGTTATGTGGTTAGAAATTTGATGATATGCACTCATTTGATATATTCTCGACACTTTGGTTACATGTTGGTTTCCTTTCTTACTCTCTTAATGTCGAAAATTTAGAATATCAAGCGGGGCCAAATCTAATTGTTTGATATAAGTTTAATATTGGTTTTCAAGAAATTTTAATTTAGTTTTTTACATAGCTGGCTGTTTGCTCATGTAACTTAAATGCTTTGCTTTTTAGTTCTGATGAAGAGGATAATGACAAGGAGAATGTTAATCCACATCCACATGGTTTGTCAGGCTTGCCTTCATCGGCAAGCAGGGATCCTGTTAAAGCTTTTGTTGATGATGAAGCTGAGGAAGAAGATGACAGTGACCATGATATGCGCTTCCAAGATGAAGAGGAAGATGAGGACACTGATTCGGAAGAGCTTCAAGATATGATAGCTACTGCATATGAAGAAAATCCATTAGATAACGAAAGACGCAACGAACTCCATAAGAAGTGGCTTGAACAGCAAGATGCTGCTGGGACAGAAGATCTTCTGCAGAAATTGAAATATGGATCAAAATTGACTAAACCAGCTTTGCTGGAAGATGAAAATAATGAGGGAGAAAATGATGATTTTGAATTTGGTGAAGCAGCTGCAGAAGATTTGCTTCCAGTGAACGTGGCTCGAATGAACATAAGAAAAGTAAAACAGATGCTTCCTCAAATGTATACAGATAAAGATGATCAGTACATGTCCGATGACGAGGAAACAGAAAGGAGGCTAGCAAGAGAACGTGTATTTGACAATGCTGTGAGATTCAAACTGTTCTTTGATGAACTGTCTTTATTTATATTTTCTTAATCACTCAACCATATAGTTCACAAGGTTATCTGACCGTTGGTCTGAAACAGGAGGGAAAATCCACATTCTTGTCACCTGCTGAGGATGAGAGCACTAGAGAAGTTTTTGGCCTTATTAAGAAGCTGAATGTTGTACCTGATGTAAAGAAGAGACCTAAAGCACAATGTAAGATCTGCAACATAATTCATCATCCGCAGAATCTGGCATACTTTGTACTGTTTAATCCTTATGTATTGTCTCCATTTATGCAGCGTTTTTGGACCCTCCACTGACGGGTGTCGGCAAGAACACATCTTCAAAGGTATCCGTGTGCATAATCTCTGAATTCAGAAATGCGTTAATCCGTTAGTTCTATGGTAAAAGATCTCATCTTCTATAAAGCTAACATAAGTTATGTCAGTCATCTTTCTTAGGCCGAAGTTCAAATTCATCTCTTTCCTCATCCCATAAGCATGGATCATCAACCAACAGTCGTTCTTTTATTTTCGGTCGAGACGATAGCAACAGCAGGAGTGCAATGGCAGCAATGGAGGAATCTTCTGAGCAGGTAAGCTCTAGTTGAAAATATTGATGCTGGAATATACATATTCATGTTATTTTTGGATGATTGAGAAGCAAGAGGGGACTCTACCTCATTGAATATAAATCAGTTCAATCCAAACCGATTAACGCCCCTTGGTTGATTATGGTCCCAACTAACAACTTCAATAACTTGGCTTTGCAGGGCCAGAGTGAAAATAAACCTACAAGGATATCTTCAGCCAAGTTTAGTTACTCTCAAGTGAGACCAAGTTCACAGAACACTGCGCCTGAAATTAAATCAGGGAGTTCATTGTTTGATATATTGAGGCAATCTTCTTTGCAACTGCAACGCAAGCCATGCACTTTTGGCGAGGAGTCTAGCCAAATGAGTTCTGCATTTGCGTCATTCAAATTGGAGAAGACACACATGAAGAAGCCAATAAAGACCGAAGGGAGATTCTAATACAAGGACCGGACACATTTGCCTTTGGATCCGAGTTCGATGCCTTATTTTGTTTCTGTTAGTTATGTTTGAAGTCCATTTCGCTCAACGTTTTGTTGGGTGGAGACTTTGCCCTTTTATTCTGAGTTAATTGCCCACATTTCTGCCGGTAATTAAGGTTTTTGTAAGGCCACACAGGAAACTAATAAGGGACATTTAGCTCACAATTTTGATTACTTCAGACTAGTCTAGTTTGAAGTTGAAGACTTTGAAGTTAAAGTATTTGAATTATAACAAAAAAGTAAATTATAGAAATAAAAACTCTTGTAATGAGTTTAGCTTCTGATTTATAATTTGTACAAGTTTTTTTTTTTTTTTGAGAATATATAATTTGTACAAGATTGCGATAGTATAAGTATTTTAAAAAAAGTATAAGTATTTTTCTAATACAAATTTTGCCAATTTAAACAAGAGGTAGAGATGAAAAGTCATGACTTTCAAATAAAGTAATATGTTTAAACCAATTAGCCTATCAAAATTAGTAGGATAAAAGTGATTTTCATGACCCAATGTGAAATTGCTAGACTTTCTTTTTCTTTTCTTTTCTTTTCTTTTTTTTTTTACAAAAAACCCTCAAGTTTGGCATTTACATTTTTGTCATAGATTACAAAATTGTATGGATTAATTTCAATTACCAAATCCACTCTAAATTCCAATCCTGTTAGTTCAAAAAAGGATCATTAATTGATAATTTCTTTCAATTTTAAAAACCCATCTTTTTAGGTGTTTATTCTTCTCTTACAAATTCCAATCCTTTTTTCTTTTTTTCCCTTTATTTTGATATATAATTTTTTACATGAACTACTAATTAATGACTTTACTTAAAATCCTTTTAAAGTCGTTCCTAAACCAGTAGCCACCGCAGGGTCTAAACCTGTGAGTTATTGCAACGAGATAAAAATCATGTATAAATTTAAATCGGAAGACATACAAACTATATTAGAATGTTCATATATATTAAAAAAAAATTATTAAAATCATCCTACTCCTGTCCTACATTATAATTTGATAAAATAAATTACGAAATTAGTCATTTTTGCAAATATAAGATACTTTGGACTTCGTTGACAGATTTGGTCTGTGGTGTTGTGGTTGGGGACCTCCAGAGGCCCATTACCAGTGTTTCAATTCATCTTTCTTGTTCCCTTTTCTTAGGGAGGGAAAGTTAAGAATTATGATACATTGGCTTCATAACTCCTCTACATATCCCTCTCTCTCTCTCTCGCTCTCTTTTCTTTTCTTTTTTTTTTTTCAAAGTTGTTTTTCTTTTTTTACACCGATGACAGAAAAATAACCTCGCTGCTAAAAAGAATAATAATTTTCAACCTCTCCAAAAAAACTAAAATAGCCTCAAACTATGGTGAAAAGATGAAAGTTTCTGAGATATTACAAAATCACTGGGATTGGAACTCGTAACAGCACAAAAGATCAGACAGGAAGGGAGATGCCCTTATTTGCCATGCTATCCAAGATGTCGTTCAGCGCTTGACAGAGACCAACAATCTAAACAGATCAAAGAAGGCAAATAATTACACAGTAGATCCACATCAAAAATGAAAATAATAAATATACACATCTTACTTTTTTTTTTTTTAAAAAAACATTTTATAAGTGTAATAAATGCAGATATCTAAAATTTTCCATAACATGTGCCATGCAATAATCTTTCAAATTTTGTAACGAGCAAGAAATGACGTGAAATCCAGAGAAAATACCTGTTGATCCCATTGCTGCAGCTCTTCAATATCGTCCTCAAAATGGATAACCGCTTCGACCTGATAGCAATTTTCATACGTAAATATAATGTGAAAACAGTTCTGAAAGCTAATTAATATAAATAACTTTTCCATTCATTCTTTCATTTTTCTTTCATTTTTTTTTTTTTGGGGGGGGGGGGGGGTTAGAGAAGGAAAAAAAAACCTGGTCAATTGATCCCCTCATTCTGTCCTCATAGATCATTCTTGATGCTATCTTCTCAGCCTAAAAACAGAGTCGAATTTAGCATACGAAATGAACTTGATGAGCAAATTGAGCATCTGCTTGCAAGCCAGAAGCAGAAAATATAGAGCAAGTTCTCCCTCTATCCATCAACCACACACACTATCTCTATACTTGCCATTCTCTAACTAGACCTTGATGTAACTATTCATCTTTTTTTTTAGATAAGAATGTAACTATTCATCTTTTTTAACAACCTATTCAGTCTTGGGGTAAATTTCTGTCAGCTCCTTAGGTTGAGAATCTGTTAAGGTATCCCTTTTATACTTTTCATCATTATCAATGCAAAGAGCTGTTTCCAATTAAAATAGATCATAATTCATAACTGCGAACCTTTGAAAGCAAAAACGTAAAATTTATTGGCACAGAGAGGTAGAAAATACCTCTTTCAAAAAATATAGTGCGAGTAGAAGAAGAAAGAATCTAATTTCCCAAATGACACTTTTTAGTTGTCCCTCGCTTAATGTTTAGATAATATTGATGATGAATTCGTGCAACTCTTTACCCATCCCTATACGGCTGGGAAGTCAAAAGGCTTGTACCTGATGGGTTTATTGTTTGGATTGGACTTCAGAGGACAGCAAGTTAATGTTGGAAAAGACTTTCAGAACTCAGAAGGGTGAGATTTTATAAGCTGTTGGCAGTTGTCTCACTGCCAATATTTCTAAAACCCTTGCTAGACTTTGTGGATTGACCTAAAAGGTCCTCGATGTGACCATTTTAGAGAGCCAAACTGCCTCTATAGGAGGTAAACACATTTTGGAACCTATCCTCGAAATGAGATGGTTGATGAGAGGTAAAGTAGAAAGAGGAAAAGATTGATCTTCAAACTGGATACTGTAAAATCAAATGCTATGGTTGTTTGGTCCTTCCTTAATATGGTTTTGAACGCAAAGAATTAGGTTGCAAATAGATGTGCCATCGAGGGCACAACTCCAGTATATCCTATTAGTAATTATTAATGAAAAATCAAGGAGGATTAGAATTTCCAGAGGCTAATATGATGATAACCTACCCTTTCCTTTTGTGTTAGTCACTGATGTTCGAGTAAGAAGATCACTCTGGAAGGTAATTGGAGTCCAGATCCAGATCATTGGAAGTTCTTATACTAGCAGAGATAACTTGAACGCATCTCATCTTTAGTTTGCAGATGACCCCATTTGCTTCTCATACCACTTCAAATTAAAACGTGTTTCAAATAATGAACATTTTCAAGCAATTTTCAAGCCAAAGAAAGTTGGCAGCATTATTTTAAGAAAACTTTTTATTGATTCTGTGAAAAGTAAAATCAAGACCTGAACACTACTATTTGTTGTTTACAAGTTTCAATTACAGTTAATTACAAAGGGAGTATTATTACAAAAAGAACTACAAAGTACACACCAACAAGAGCCATAAAAACAAAGCTAAAGCTAAGACCTCCCCTAACATCATTTGAAAGGCAATGTGGATCAACCATGAATATTCCTAGTGCATAAAAAATTAAATTAAATTAAAAGGAATAGTAGACTACTTCAAAATATGGGAAGAACTTTTTTAGTATTCTTGGAGTTTTATTTCCTTAAACATAGCTAGCTGGGGCCTACTAAGGACTTCTATAGTTGCTCATTCTTTCTTTCTTTTGTTTCTAATTAATTGAGAGGTTCAGTAGGCTAATAATAGATCCATTTCTCTCTCTTCTTTCTTTATTTAAAAAAAAAAATCAGTAATTTAAGGATCATTTTTAGCCAAACAGACAGCAAGAAACTAATTATATGTCATAATTAAACAGAGTAAGAAACTAATTTAAAGATCATTAGCAAGAAGTTTACGAAGTTTTGTCAAAGCATTAAGAATGATAAATGTATCACACCTTATGAGGAGGAATACCCAGCAACGTGCCTAATTCTTCAAAGCTGCACAGGGATAACCAAAAACAAGTAGTGTAACGGGCAGAAAATGAATAAAGGAGAAGAAGAAAATACACTACACATATTTAACCTTATATTTGTGTAAAGTTTGCTTGCACTGAGAAGGTTATGCTCAATCATAGCACGATCCAACACAGTAAAATTATCTGGCAGAAGGGCTTGCTGTTGAAATAATGTTAAAAATAAAGGTTTTTTAATAAATGATTCAATGCAGAATCTAGAAAGAGGTAAAGAGCGAAAACAATAACCTGGTGAGGCTTTAGCTCTTCAGCAAATGCATCAATTTCTGGTTTTCTCAAAATTCTCTCCAAGTAAACCTAATAGTTCAATTTTACACATTAATGTCAATGAACAGAACATAGTCTTGAACATTAAGAGAGAGAGAGAGAGAGAGAGAGAGGGGTAACCTTTTGCAGTATCGGATAGATTTTTAACTTTGAGCAACGCTCATCCTAAACCAAAATATCAACACTTAGAAAGGATGTATTGAAAAATCACTCCCCTCCAAAATGATATGTATATTCCATTAAAAAAAAAAAAAATTACTTTGTATAATGTGGCAAGAACTCGGGATCGCTGTGGACCAGCAGCAGCCAATATTGTACATGTCACTGCAGCAGATAAAGCTTGTTCCAATGCTTCTTCGTCAATCTCTCTGTGAAAAAAATAGATAAGGTAAGGTAACTAACCACATCCGTCATATAATGGCTATACTAAAAGATGAGAGCCTGAAAGAAATTATTAAATACTAAGGCCCCGTTTGATAACCATTTGGTTTTTGGTTTTTGGTTTTTGGTTTTTGAAAATTAAGCTTATAAACCCTACTTCCACCTACAAGTTTCTTTGTTTTTCTAATACACATCTTTCCATGTTTTTAAAAACCAAGCCAATTTTTGAAAACTAAAAAAAGTAGTTTTCAAAAACTTGTTTTTGTTTTTGGAATTTGGCTAGGAATTCAAATGTATCCTTGACAAATATGAAAACCATAGTAGGAAAATTGGGAGAAAACAAACATAATTTTCAAAAACCAAATGGTTATCAAGCGGGGCCTAAGCAATATCTTTAAACATCACCATGAATGATTTTTTATTTTTCATTTTACAAACATTAAGTTTCTAATTCAAAAGTAGTATACAAATCATAGCATTGTGTTGAAACTCAGATATTAAAAGTATGTGGGCACAAGACTTTCTTTTTTGATGAAGGCACAAAATTGTTTACTAGGTTTAGAAAAAAAGAGTTTGGCAGAAAAGATATTAAAAAACAATGTTTGCTTATGTCCATGTATATGCAAGGTTCTAAAAAGTTGAGGTTAATAGCTCCGTATAGACACTAAAAATCCAGATCAATTAAGATCAAGAACTAAATTCATAATATAATTGTAGAAATTAGTTGAAGGCATAAGGCTTAGAAGGGTGAACTATTAAAGGAAAATCAACAAAAGTAGACTATTTGCACAATCTATGTATGAAATTTTCAGAGACCGAAAGGTCCACAAAATTGGTCAATATTCATTGTTGTAACAAACACGACAAAACTATATTACTATCAGCTCAATTTTGCAGTTCCAATGTAACTTAAAAGGAAAGGGAAAAAATGATAATCTTTGAGACATATCAAGACATGAATATTGTAGGAATAAAACGAATATCTTCATGTTAATTCCAGTCAATTTTCTATTTATGCTTATTAGTAGGTCATTTTTTATAATTAAATGAAAGTTAGCAATTCCTGCAGTGAATGAAAAGTACAAAAAAGAATGACAATAATGCAGAACTTGACGGATAAAAACTGGAAGACCTGTAAAAATAAAGGAATTTTCAATGTGCACAAATGCTTAAAATCTGGTGTCCTAAAAACAAGCATACCAGTGAATGATGGTTGTTTAAAAAATCTAAAAACCACTTGTATTCCATGAAAAGAGTGTTCGATTTACATACTCGTCTCCTATTTTTCTCTTTTCAATTTGAGATATATCATAATAACGCAGTGCTGCTTCCAAGAACTTCCTTTTCAAGTCTAAGATCCTAGCATAGCAAACCTGCGACAAGGAGTGAAATGGAGGGGATTAAAAGACAGAAGAAAAACGATACAGCATCCTTAAGTTAATGTCATCGACAATCAAAAGCATTTCTAACCTTGTATTGTAAATTAAGGACTTCATGCTGACTATTGCTAACCAAGAATGAAGCTTTATTGATAAAAGCCTCAGCATTAACAGCATCATCATCCTGTTGAAGAAGAAATTGAGCAATACTGGGTGCTCAAGTACCTAAGACTAAATAAACTTCCTTTTCCATGTAAGTATAAACATTAAACAATTAATTTTTGTTAAGCACATCCAATGCATTTAAAAACTGCTGCATGATTATATCATGCATACAATGCAACCTGAAATCACTCTCCTCCACCATGTAGAGCTTAATGTAATGCTTTTACACAAAATCATAGCAAATTTCCACGACTCACATATAGCCCTTTGTATAAATACCATCATAAGATTTAAATTGCAATTACAAAAATAAACTGTACCTCAAGGTATAATCGAGCAATTTGAACACATTTTGACAATCGGTATGACTCGTCGATCACTCTGACAGAGACCATAAAAATATATAGTTACTACAGAGACGATGTCCAAACTTTATATAATCCTACTTTCAGAAACGAGGTTGAAAGGGAAATGGGTGTTATACCTCATTCCGGAGTCTAGATCAATGCCACTGAGCATCTGAGCAGCTTTTGACCATTGCTGCTCTGATTCATACAACTCAGCAAGCTTCTCCCGAATAATCAACACCTGCAACTCACGGGAGACAAATTAATTCCTTCGTCTATGGAGCATGCAAGTCAAGATCCATGGCCAAAAGTAGTTAAAACTGCAGCCCCTAGCCACACTCAAAAACATTATGAGAGAAGAACAAAGGAACTGATATTGAAATAAATATCATAATATAAATAAGTTATAATGCTCATTTCAAGATAACAACTCGACTAGTGCAATTCTCAAAATACACCTCTTATTGATTTTTATGTAATTACATGAAGGGCGATGCAACAAAACTTTCCATACATCACTTCTGCATACTCAACGTTATAAGTATTCCACCGAGGACAGTGGATCAATCAAATTGCAGATAGACTAGACGTGCACTGACTGCGTTTTCGACATGAATCCGAAAGCTAGGAATGTCTGATTGTCTGATGGTTTAAAAAAAAAAGTTAAAAGAACCCCAAAATAATCCCCCTCCATTTCCGTTAATGGAAAAATGAACATAGGTTTACACGTTCAATTTCAATACAAACCAAAAAAAAAAAACACTCATGGCCCTATTTCTTTCAGTGAATTAAAATTCATAAAACAGAAGTATAAACTCTATTTAGATGTGTAATTAGACGGATGCACGGCCAGGCTCCCGTTTCAATTGAGCGAGGAGTGAAGTTGGCGATTGGTTATCGTTCCCACAATTGAGAAACCTCATTCCTACAGCATTTAAAAGAATAATGCCAGAACTAAACCTGCTCCTCGAAAGAGACGACGCGCGGCTGAATCTGAGCGAGGATATAATGGGCAATCTCTTTCTGAGTCTCCCCCTCCAACTTCCCCAACTCTTGCGCTAGAGTCTGCAAGAGCTGCCGCGATACTACGAGCGGAACTTCGTCAGACAGTGCTGCATATCAAAAATCGTCAGATGATTAGCCCTAACTTCGCACTAAATTGAAGAAATGAACGAGTTGGGAGAAAAACTTCGACGTATTAAAAAAAAGTGAGGCAACTAACTGTGATCGATAAACTTCTTGGCTTGAACTGTATCGTTTGAGGATAAAACATTATACAGAATGTGTTTATACTGTTCGATCTTCTGCCTCTGGTCTGAGATAGCAGAGGCGCTCGCAAAGGCGCTCTCCATGGCTATTCTCTGTTTGACCTTCTGTAATCAATCACCAGCTTTCCTTCGGCTTCGAAACTGGAAACCCTAGGTCACTGGGAAAGCCCTCTCCTCCAAAGCTCAATCCCGGTCCCTGCAATGGAGGGAACTGCTTCTATTTTCCGATTCTAGATCGGAAGTATTCTCTACAACACGCAGCAGGAATGGCTTAACCGTCGGCTAGTTAAAGAGCGACACGTGTATATAGTGGCGATTTCGTCATTTCTGAATTTTTGATGGGAAGCGATTCTACGATCTACTTCGACGATTTTTTTTTCGACCGACTTTCGTAATTATATATACACTTCTTTTTTTTTTTATAAAAAAAAAAGAGATATATACACTTCTTTTTTTGGAAAGGTATATTATATATTCCCCTTTTCTTTTTTAGATTGAGTATATTATATATACATTGTTGCTTAAAGAAAAATTAAATACCACTATGGATGATATTATTTCAACTTTTAATTTTTTTTAAAGCCCTATTTTGGTCCATTCATTTAACTTTAATTGATTTGGATCCTTAATACTCTTAAAATATCGATTTTAGTGATTTTTTAGTTTTCTTTCATTGTAATTGTGTACTTCAACCTTCATGGGTTGGCCCTAATGGTCAATAAGGGCCCTATGAGTTTCGTTGACAACCAAATGTAGTAGGGTCAGACAGTTGTCCTTAAAAAGCGATCATCTTGATCCACGTGTGTGAAATCTAACACAAATTATATTTATGTCAAAATTATCCTAGTTCAACGATAATTGACATATACCTTTAATCAAAATGTCTAAAATTGAAATTTCCTCACCTCATATGTTGTTGAACTAAAAAAACATAAAACAAATATTATATTCATACAATGTCTCAACAAGATGTGCTACATTTGAATTGATTTCCTAATTTTTAGAAGATAAGTTGGTTATAATGCATTGCCAGTTGACCTATGTGTGTGTATATATTACAATTAGTAGGGTGGGTGATTCGAACTTCTAACATTTTGGTAGATGGTATATGCCTATGCTGATATCTATGTTTACGTTGTTAGACCGGTTATTTTTCTATATGTATTCCTAAAAATATTTTTGGGACTTTGATAATTTGAAAGTAAATTAAGTGTTTTAAGTTGCACTTTTTCTTTATTGGTACGATTTCACACGAATATTGTAAACAAACTTTTTTTTTTAAGTACATCAATATTTAGAGGTGTGGGATTCGAACCTCTGACCTCTTGGTCAAAGGTACATGTCAATTATCGTCGAGCTAGACTCGCTTTGACATTCGTGGTAAACAAACTTAAGTTTGAGAATTTTAAAAAATAGTGAAATCGTTAATATTTTATAAACATCAACGTGTCTTATTGAGTTACTTGATGTGTCTTATGACTTAAGAAATTAAAGTTTAAAGTCTCTACTTTCATAGCCAAAACTAGCATAGCTCAACGATAATTGACATGTACTTTCGACCAAAAGGTTAGAGTTTCAAATTCCCCCACTCCACTAAAACAAATATTTTGTTTATGTCGAGCGTAATTTAAGTGGGCGTGGCACACTTTTTTTAGTAGTAAACTCAAACAGGTGTTTGGCCAAAAGAATTGAAGTTATGAAATCTAAAGTTATTTTGTCATAAGAGCTAATAAGCTAAAAAAAAATCCCACCCAATTCCTATTTACAACTCGTTGGGTCAAATACCTCATTAAGTTGTGAACTCATTATCCAATCCATTGAGTTTGTTCGGTTTTGCTAAGTTTCGATCTAAAACCTCATAATTAATATGGTTTTAGAGATGTCTATTTACTCCGGAGGGACGAGGCCTCGTGGGGATCCGCCTTTAATGAGGCGGGAAATACATTCTTCAACCCCATTTCTCGTTATCGTCTCATTATTTTATTATTATTATTTCACTCCCTATAAAACTTTAAATTTTTATTGTTAATGATTTTTAAAAATTGAATATGTTTAAATTACATGGTTTAAACATTTAAATTATATGGATAGGTAATTATATAATTTGATACGAAATAATATTTTGTTTCCAAGGAGATTTAATAAAGAAAGAAACTATTTTAATGACGATTTCATGTGAATAATCAACTATCCAATTGAAAATTAAGAGCATATTTCGGGATAATTTCAAACATGATAAAAGTGATTTGCCGAGAGTATAAGGGGACCATGGTCTCCATTTAATTATTATTATTATTATTATTATTTTGACAACAACATTTTAATTAGCTATTTATTTATTTGCTAGACTTTATTTTATTTGTATGATAACTCTGACTTTTTTTTTAGTACGACAACATTTGGGGGTGGGGAATTTGAACCTCTGACCTCTTGGTCGATGATATATGTCAATTAACGCTGAACTATGCCCACTTTGGCAATGATAACCTTTAAATTGGTATTTATTTGATTTCATATCATTTTAATTAAAAATCAATCCTAATTATCTTAACATAATTAATTGTCATTAAGTAGTTAATTTATAATTTTAATTTTTGGTAAATTTACAAGTTTAATATCTAGACTTTTAAAGTTGTATTTAATATTTAATAGTTATAGATTTTTTAATTTTGAATGTAATGTTTAAAGTGTAACTATTGATTTTGTATTTAGTTTTTTTTTTCTTAGTACAGCAAATGAGGGGGTATCAAGATTTGATTAAAAAAAAATAATTGTAGGATTTGGAGATTTGGACCTCCAACCTCGAAAGAAAGTTGAAATTTTGGTTGAATGATTTGAACCTCATACCTCTTAGTCAAATCAGCATTACAAGTCAGTTATTGTTCAACTATACTCTTTTCGACTCTTGATATCATTACTAATCGATTTAATTTATGTTTGGCTCTTCCAACTCTTTGATTCTAGTTATCTATATTACCTACAAATTTGTTCGTTAACACAACTTGTTGGTATTGCAAAATCTATTTATCATCCACCTCTTGTCACTTTTTTTTTTTTTTAATGCTCATTTTGAAGTTGTATATTTTTCAAGATGAACGATCTCATACCGTTTAGGAATAAGTTATTTATTGAAAGGATGGTTTTTTAGTTAAATTACAGGTTTTTTTTTTTTGGGTCAAAGGGGTGGCACTCTTCTTCGGAAAGAGGAGTTGCTTGCCCGAGCTATCTTAAAGTCAAGCTCTCTAGGTTTCCCCTATCTATACAGATAGAATCGATCTTTTCATGGATAGCCTTAGATACATTCATTCCATTGATTCTGAGTTTTGGGGCTGAAAAAGCTCGTCGATTCTTCCCTTCGTTCCTTTTATCTTGGACATCTCACTTGGAATGCTATGCATTCTTTTCGATCTTGTACTGACTCTGAATACCGACCCAATCTCGATGAAAAAAGCTAAAAAAAAAAAACCCCTCTAATTTAACTAAAAAACTATCATTTCAAGAAATAACTTATTCCTAAACGGTATGAGATCGTTCCTCTTGAAAAATATACAACTTCAAAATGAGCATTTAAAAAATATATATATGTTGTCGAGCTTTCACTCGTGTCTAATAGGTTATTTAACTTAAAAAAAATGTTAAATAAACCTTTGAGCTTTTAATTTTGTGTCTCGTATACACATAAACACATATTGTTGTTGAAAAAAAAACACCTAACATGTTCAACATTTCTCTTAAATTAATGAATCTATTAAACGTGAAATTGATTTTTCTTTTGTGTGATACCGGACATCAAGCTTTCAAGTTTGTGTTGTGAATTTTACGAAAAATAAAAATAGATAAACCAAGGACTTATTAGACACAAAATTGAAAGCTAAATGCTTTAGTAAACACAAAATCCAAAAGTCAAGAGGACTCACTCGATACCTTTTAAAATTTAGAGTTTTTTTTTTTTTTTTTGAAGAATTTTAAAGTTTAGAGTTTATTAAACACAAAATTGAAAATTTAGAATCAAGTAGGTACTTTTCAAAATCGAATAAACTATTTGACATAGACTTAAAAGTTTAGGATTAAACTTGTAATTTAACTATTTTTTTTTAATTTAAAAATTTATTGAAACGAGGACTTGTCAAAAAGCTTTTTTTTTCAGTCTTAGAGTTACTTTTATTTTAGTTCCCGTCAAAAAGTTACATGATCTCTAGTTCTTCATATAGAATTATTCTGAAATCTATTCCCTCAATAGGAAATTACGTGAATATGTTTATAAAAAAAAAAGAAAAAAGAAAAAGAGGAAACATACACAAACAAGCACTCCTTAAATTATTAAAAACACCTTTGAATTATGGGGTTGATTTCAATTATACCTTTAAATTTTTAAAAATTTTATTTTAGCTCTTGAAATTTGAAGTCGGTTTTAAAATTACCTTTGAAGTTTTTTTTTCCCGTTAAATTCATGGACAGAAAATGACGTGTTTGCCTATAAATTGTTACTTATGTGAATATATTTGAATACATATGTGAAAAAACAATAAAAACATATGTAACCACATCATTTTTTGTCAATAAATTTAACAATAAAATGTTTCATTTTGAAATAAAGTTCAAACTTCAAAAACTAAAATAAAACTTAATTGAAAGGATGGTTTAGAGATATTTTTGATAATTTAACCTCCATCTTTACATCTCGCGCTTGTATTTGCAATAATCGTAAAAAATGCCACAAGAAAGAAACGGTGAAAAATCGAGCAATATCGATTTTGTGCGAACAATTAATCGCCGATTTGGGTGGCGAGGAAATGGAAGTACAGGCCTAAAGCGAAGTTTGATGTACCAGTTACCCGCTTCTTCGTCTTTCTTCCCCATAATTGACAAGGCAATCCTTCTTTGCTCTCGGAGCGCGATCTTCTCTGTCAGTCGATTTTCCGCTTCATAATCTGTAACTGAACTGGAAACGATTTACAATCGCTACAATTTGCAAGCTCTGTACCACAGGCGTCTCTGGAAATGGATAACACCGGTTAGTAATAGCCATTGGTTTCACTTGGTCTCGAATATGATCTATGGCGGTTTCCTTAATCCTGCGCTTTAATGGATTTTTCCCCCATTTACGATCCGTGTTGATCTCGACAAAATTGAAGTTAGAGAATGGCGGAAAGAGAGATGAGAAGTAGGATTAGGATGTCAACCATTGATATTGATAAGGAAGTATTGAGTATCGATTTCTTTGCCGCGAGTTTAGGCTGTCATGTGTTTGTCTATGTCTTACTAGGATATATTCCCGAGTTCATGCTCTTAATCGATTGATTTTATAAGGCGGTTTATCTACTCTTGCGTGTAGCTTCATATAGTGGTGCATGTTAACTTCACTATCAGCTTTTTGCAGATTTAGTAAGTATATTAACAGCATCGTTGAGTGTAATTCATATTCGTTTTGGAAAATTGCTTGGTAGAATTTATATTTCTTCAGGAACGAGTTATCGATCTTTGGCTATTTAATTGGTGATTTTCTTCAATTACATAAAGTGGTCAGATTCTGTAGTTGCTCTCAAATTTTCTGGTGTTTGACTGCGTCAAAACTCGGTGGAGGATTTCTGATGCCTCTCAGAGTCTAAGTTCTGCAATTATTGCTCGAGTTATGGGCATTCTAAATAAAAATTATTTGTTTGTTGTCTTATAATATGGTTGTTTGACATCATGAATGTTTATATCCCTAGCAGGGAATTCTCAGGGCATCCTCGTGCCCCCAGTTGAGGGCGTTGCAGGAGGAGGAACTGCTTATGGATGGAATGATGGCAGCTTAATCACACCAACTCTCCCTAAAAGATCTATTGATCCCACAGAAGTTCCTACAGCAGATCTAGTAGATGTGTGGTGCATGCCAAGCACAGCAAATGTTGGACCTCAGGAAATGCCTAGGCGTTTAGAACCTGTAAGTACGAAATAACATATAATCAGTAGCTTCTTCCTACTATTGGTCTTATTTTTCTGTGCTCGATTTACAAGTTCAACTACTCTTCTTACATCTTGCATGCGCCTTTTTTTTCCCTTTGATTATGCAACCTCTAGTGGAAGTCAGAAGATTGGATTTATTAATTCATCATGAATTTTGAGTCTGTGGGTGGGGGGAGGGAGCGTAGGGCAATGCCACCTTCAGAAATATGAGTTACTGGAATTCAATTGCCGAGAGAGTTTGCTTTTTGGAGACTGATTCCATTCTGATTCATAGTGCCTGTTTGTTACTTAACTAACAGTGGTAAACAAACTTATTCTTATATTATGAACAAGCTTGATTCACGGAATGATATCTTCATTAGTCTCAACTCACAAAACAGAAACTAGTAATTGAATTTGGTACTAGTATTCACGTGTTTCCCTATAACCATAATATAGAGAGACCAGAAATACCTTTTATTTATTTACTTGTCAAATGAATGGATCTGACAACTGGAAATTATGAAAAATACTTACTGTAGGGAATGTTTGATGACTTTTGTTTACATCAATCAAGGAATTTCAAAGTCTAGTCTTATCTTTGCAGATAAATCTTTTGGCAGCTAGAAATGAGAGGGAAAGTGTTCAAATTGCTATGCGTCCAAAAATATCTTGGGGTGCAGGTGTGGCTGGAATTTTGCAGATTTTTTCTGGTGATTTATGCTCCACATCTGGTGATCGGTTAGTATCATTAGACCATTGTTTGGACACAGTTTCATGAGTTACTCCCCTTATAAGCATCCAGGGGTGGTTGTGTGCAGGCTAGTTGTTGGACAATCATTGAGGTTAAGGCGCGTGGTGCCAATTTTAGGTGTTCCAGATGCCCTTGTCCCACTTGATCTTCCAGTTAGTCAACTAAGCCTTCTTCCAGGGTAGTAATGACTAATGTTTTGAATTGGGATCTTCTGTTGTGTAAAGAATGGGTCAATTTTGTCCAAGTCTGCAATAATGTTTTATAATGTTGCAGAGAAACTACTGCAGTTTGGGTTTCTATCGATGTCCCAAATATGCAACCCCCAGGTCAATATGAGGGAGAAATCATCATTACTGCTATAAAGATGGATGCAGAGTGAGTCTGTTCACTTCTATAGCAGAAAACATGAAAAAATTTCATTTTTTATTATTTCAGGTTTTCTGGTGGCTAATGAGTGTTCATATCATTGTTATGTTTGACTTACGGTTAAATGCTCTAAACTGCATCAGATCTTCAACACAGTACCTAGGCAGAGCTGAGAAGCATCAAATATATAAGGAACTTAAGAGCTGTCTGGATGTTATGGAAACTGTTGATGAAAAGCCATTGGATGAAGTGGTAAGTTGTGATCGACTATTCTAACCTTGCTTATAACTATAATGTATCACGTGTCACATTTTCTGGCATTTAAGCTTCTTGTATGAAACAATGTCTTTTTAGGTAGAAAGAGTGAAATCTGCAACTGCTTCTTTAAAAAGAGTTATTCTCTCTCCATCATTTTCTGAATTTTATTCTGAGAATGGTTCAATTGATGTGATGGATGAAGATGCCTTTTCAAACCTTTCAGTACGTGTAAAGATAATGTTGACGGTTTGGGACTTCACAATACCTGCTACTCCTTCACTTCCTGCCGTAATTGGTGTATCCTTGGTGTATATAAAAGATAAGTTACTAAAGTATTGTTTGGAGACCTATATAAGTTTTTAGATGAATTTTAAATATACATTGAGGTACCGAATGGTCCTCATATTTGAAATATATTTTTCTTTCTATTGTTTCTTAATAGACTTCTGCTGCCTCAGAGTTTAGGTTTGTTTTTGTTTTTTTGTTGCTTTTTCCCCCATGCAACAAGGAATGAAGACAATAAGAATACATGCCTGAAAATTTTTGCTTTAAAGTCTTAACTATTAGTTAGGTATCTGATACTGTAATTGAAGATCGTTTTGGCGTTGAACATGGTACTGATGAGTGGTATGAGGCATTGGATCAACATTTTAAATGGCTTCTTCAATATAGAATCAGTCCTTATTTCTGCAGATGGGGTGATGGCATGCGTGTTTTAACATACACCTGCCCCTGGCCAGGTACCATGATGATACAAACTAGGCACTGTAGTTCAATTCTATGTTATTGCAGTGCAACAATAAGCGATGGCTGCTCTGATTGTTTTAACTTTCTGATGGAATATTGCATTTTGTTGCTTGCTCTATCTGATGATACCTTACTCTTTTATTCCTCTAGCTGATCATCCAAAGTCAGATGAATATTTTTCGGACCCACGACTATCAGCTTATGCTGTACCATATAGAGCAGTCTTTGGGTAAATTCTCAGTTTCCTCCATTCACTTATGTCAGGTATGTTTGAGATGGAATCTGATGAACTTCCACCAACTTGTTGATGTGCCACAGTGGTGACGCTGGAAAAGATTACTTGCAAAGAGAAGTTGAGATATTGAGGACAAAGAGACACTGGAAGAAAGCTTATTTTTACCTGTGGGATGAGGTATTTACGTTGTTCAGCCACCCAAATGCAACCCATAACTGTTCTATACTATCTGTAGCGTGTTGGGAATAATATTCATTTTGGAGATTTTACACTTTGCAATTGTTTTGTATTTTTAAACCTTCTAACTGTAAAAGTAGCAGTTGAATTTGAAAAAAACCAATGTTGGAACTTTTTATGATTGGAATTGAATTTGTGTAGTTCAGTGATCAAAAGGATTATTTTAAATGATTTCTTCTGATAAACCTATTAGACTGATTGCACAGAGTTTTACTACATTTTGTTGTGATTCTTTCAAAGTTGACCACTTCAAACTTTCTATGGCAGCCATTGAATATGGAACATTATGATTCTGTTCGCAGTATGTCTAGTGAGATTCGTGCTTATGCTCCTGATGCTCGTGTATTGACAACATACTACTGTGGTATGAGGATACACTCTTGCTTTTGTTTGGTCTATTCATTCTACTGCAAACTCAGATTATTTTACTCCAAGTGATTACACAAACTTCCTTGCTAGATTAATAATTTGCCCGATACAAAGATGGTATTAGAGTTTTCACGAACAACATTCAGACATCAACCTCATTGTTATTGAAGTTTTGGCACGAGTATTTGATCCTGAGTTTTTGTGATTGTTGCATTATGCAGGACCCAGTGATGCGCCTCTTGCACCCACTACTTTCGAAGCATTTGTGAAGGTTCCGAGTTTCTTGCGCCCACATACTCAAATTTATTGCACAAGGTAATACTCTAATTGCAAGTAGATGGAGTTGGATAAATAAGTATAGAAGGAATGGGGCAAATATAATTAATATTATCTTGTGGCAATAATGAATGGAACCGGAGATGAATGTATAATATATTTCACAGGCCAGGTGCTTGTAGGCTTGGACTAGTTTCTGTTGTCTCTTTAAGTTAAAACTGTTTGAAGATGATTTGATGTTGTAGGGCTATAAGGATTACACACACCAACATAAAACTTTATCTTGTTGCCTTATCTAAATCTGACGGTCTTCCTCTAGTCTTGCTGTCATTTTTCCACTATCTACACTAAGTTGTTTGGCATCAAAGTATACGTGTTCTTTATTTTAATTGTACAGTGAATGGGTGCTTGGCAATCGAGAAGATCTGGTCAAGGATATAATTGCTGAGTTACAACCGGAGAATGGCGAGGTAATAATTATCTGAAATCAGGGGTCCAGAAAATGTAATTAGAGTCATAGTCTATTTATGACTTCAACTTCCCTGTATCAATTTCTATGAAATTGTACGTTTACTGTTGATCACCTGTTTAGTAGTGGATTTCTGTTAAATATGTTCATGGGTTTGTATTTGATTTCTGTTTGCATGATCACCTTGTAAGTATGTATCATTCTGTTATGAGGCTGTGGCTTCTTCATACACTCTCTCTCTATCTCTAGGTTTTTGCTAGTGATGTCAGTCATTTAAATTACTGCTTCCAATTCTGTTTGAAGTTGTTTCAAGACTCCTGGTGATAACAGTGTATGAAACAGAGTTGGTGACTTATTAGAAATAAATGTTTAAAAATTATCAATGGATGAAATATTTACATTCGTTCTTTATTGTATCTCTGATTTAGGCATCAATGAATAGTCTATTTTCGTTCTCTTTAAAATGGTTGCTATCCTCTTGCATAGTTCTCTGCTGAGGATAAATTTACCTTTCTGGCAGGAATGGTGGACATATGTGTGCATGGGGCCAGCTGACCCCCATCCAAATTGGCACCTTGGGATGAGAGGTACGCAACATCGTGCTGTGATGTGGCGTGTATGGAAAGAAGGCGGGACAGGATTTCTTTATTGGGGTGCAAACTGTTATGAGAAGGCAACGGTTCCGAGTGCAGAGGTAAACTATACCTGCGTAGCTGTTGAATCTCTAAGTGCTGAACTTGTCACATGCTTTCCTAACAAACTTCTATTCATACTCTGAGTAGATAAGATTTAGGCGAGGCCTTCCTCCTGGAGATGGAGTGCTTTTCTACCCTGGGGAGGTTTTCTCATCTTCACATCAGCCAGTTGCTTCAGTAAGATTAGAGCGTCTTCTTAGTGGTTTACAGGTGATTTTAACTCCTATTTGATGCTAAGTTTGACCCTACGAGTTAAAACCTAACATTTTTTATGCGAATTATTATAGTATAGTATTTAAATATTAAACCATGTAGTCAGGCTCTATGCGAAATACAAAAGTGGGTAAAAATTCCCTCGGCCATATTATTCTGTTTTGTGTTTATACGCAAACAATTAATCCTTTATTTCTGCAATGTATAGTATAGCTCGAAATTCAAGTTGCAAATTTCTACTCATAAAATTTACAAGAATAGCTCGGTACTCATTTCATTTATATTTTGGCAACTAAAATTTTGCCTGGATATTAATAGCTTACTCATTTTTACTTTGGATCTGTTAATGAAAACTTTTTTTGGATGCCAATCAGGACATTGAATATTTGAAGCTTTATGCATCAAGATATGGTAGGGACGAGGGGGTTGCTCTTTTGGAGAAGACTGGAGTCTATCAAGGACCTGAGCGATACACGCATGATCACATGCCAATTGATGTGATGCGGGGTGAAATTTTCAACGTATGTCGATCATAAAACAATTTACCCAGGTGAAGTTGAGCAGGTTTTGAAGTCCTCGGTTGAGGATTCTTCAAGTACTCGGAGATGTGATATCTTTGACACATTTGGATCCGACTTGAATATTCCCTTTTTGAAGTCCTTTCTGAAGTGAGGTAACTTTCTCGGTTATTGAACCATGTCTGCAGTGTTTCTTTCTCAAGTAGCTGGTGGATATTGAACATCCCCTGTGCAAAGAACATGCGTATAAAATATTAGATTCAGGCTGTGGCAACCTGCACGATCGTGCGTGATGAAGAAGTTATAGCTTTTGTTTTCTCCCTGTTAGCATTGTACTTTTCTAGCTCCGGTAGTCGTAGACCTAATATAAATTAGTGACACTGTTGAGATTGTGATGTATTCGTTGATTTTTATGCTTGAGTTTCAGTATGTTGTCCTTTGATCCCCTTATTGAATATTGAATAAAAGGTTAAATTATACTCTTCCATACTCTACTTTAGCTTTGCCAATATTTTAGTCTCTCTGCCTTGTATTGTTTCACTCCAGACTTAGATTTAGATTTCTTCCTGATGTTGGCATTAAGAACCCTGTTAACTGCAAACAGTTGAATTACGTGGCAACCACGTGTTACCCGATTCGAGTTATGTTCCCGACAAATAAAACACAGACGGAGTCTAATTAATTTGGACCTAGCACCAGGATGAAAAACCACTAGCTTGCTTTCAGATATGAAAAGAAAATGATTGTAAAATTGGATTCATTTGGGGGCTAGTTCCAAGGTTAAGGTGATGATGAATCGCAGAATAGATTACAAAACAATTCATGACATTTACACAATCACAAAGGTAACAAATAAGCAGCAATTAGCAACCATATTTTCAGATTGAATCATAGGCTATATAATTATCCTCCACTCGAAATCTGTTAACGTTAGACCATCATCAACCAAATCCTATTACATGTTCTTGCCTCCCTTTTCCAAATAGAGTTCAATCACAATGTTGGATGGTCCGTTTGTGGTTCAAACTTGGGGATCATAGTGGTCCTGACCTGATTAGACAAATAGGTAGATTTTCATTTATCGTACACGTCATGACTAACCTACAATTTATCTGTTGCCAATTAACAAGCTTAATGCCAATGAAAAATGACGAATATTTTACATTTCTTAAAGCATACAAAAGACTAAAGAGAAGCGGTACAAAATATTAAAATATAATGTAATCAATATTAATAATAATTGATCAGCCTCCCCCTACTAGACAAAAAGCTCAGCTCTTAGTAACATAGGCCATAGCAATGATATGAAATATTACCTTATGGGAAAAGAGATGTGATGATAAAAGTAAATATTGGGTAGATTGACTTTCTTCTCTTCCATGAATCAGTTGCCCCCACCCCTAGAGAAACTAATGTTGATTATAATCACTACATTGACCTTTGCATCGAATAGGGCAGCAGCTTTAGACTCTGTAATATGGCATTATGTTAACACCATAATGACAAAGAAAAAAGCATGGAAAGATGAAAGCTTTTTTAGTTGGAAGTTACGGCTATCTCAGTCCAAGCAGCCATCAAAACATATCTAATTGACAAATCAAATAGGTGATGATTACTTGTGCATCTTTTGCTCTTACTTTCTTTTTGAAATCGTGCCACTCTTCATCCCTTACAGCTGTTTCTTTTTGTGTAGTCAATGTTGATCTGGGTCCCATTAACATTACACTCTCGAAATGTAATTTTTTTAGTTTCAAATTTCACATGTTCTCTAAAATACTTTTTCTATTAATATATTTCAAACCAACTATCTCTAAAATTACTCTCGAGTGCGCTTTTAAACGATGGTCAAAATTACTTTTCTGATTAAATAGGTAAAAGTATATTTTTCACGATTCTGAAGTCATGTCAAATTCATTATTGAACTCTACGAGAAATTATTGAAATGGTATATGCTCTACCTGCAGCTATTTAAAGATTAGATTAAAATATCATTTTGGTTCATGTATTTTGTGTCTGTTTCAATTATAGTACTTTACTTTCAAATGTCTAAATTTAGTCTAGCACTTTCGATAAAATCTTAACATTAGTGCTTGTAGTTAGTTTGAAGTTAGTTTTTATCAAACTTGATAAAAACAATCCTTATGGTTAGTTTGAAGTTTAAGAAATTACACAATATCAATGCTTCCAAAATTTATAGAGGAAAAAATAATATAGATTTTTTTTTTTTTGAAAAGTTAATAAACTAATAATAGAGACTGATTTTAAGATTTATTGAGAGTATGAAGACTAAATTTTGACATCTGAAAATAAACAAATTCCAAAATAAGGGACATTATTTTAACCTTAAAAATATCTCTAGAACTATTTTTTTTTCATGAAAATAACAATTTCAAACTGAAAAAAAAAAAATCAAAGTGATAACTACATGTGCTTGTTATATTGAGTAATCTCCCTAACTAAATAAAAAAGACAAGAAAAAACACAAAGAAAATGGGCTAAATTTTGTCAGTACGTTGATGTATGAACTCCAAGCTCACAAGTTGGTAATTCAAAGTTCTAATGTGTTTCACTTTCCTAAGTCTACGTGACTAAATTATAATTGTAATAGGTACTAGGATTATTATTTTATACCATAATAAAATAAAATAATCGACATGTTAAATTTTGTTGAATTTAAAATCAGTGCGTTCATACCTACAAATGACAAATTCCACATTGGATTCTCAGTTAGGTTCTTCCACTACATATTGAACATGCAAAATTAATATTAATAATTTTGGTCGTCTAATAATTTTGCATCTTGAAAATATAGAATAAGCCTTTCTACTTGCACTGGATAAGGATTTCAAAATTTGATATAATGTGTTTAGATTAAATTATAATTTTAGTTCATGCACCTCTAACATTTTATATATATATATATATATTGTGACAATATGGGATAGAGGATTCGAACACAAACCTCATAATTATCTGTACATCTTGATGACAGTTGAGCTAAGCTCTTGTTGGCAACTCAACTATTGTTTGTGATGTATATGTATGTGCGTGTGAATTAACATTTATCGAGCTTAAACTATTGACATTAAATTTGGGTTAAATTACAATATTTGTGTCTCATAGGTTTTAAGAATTCAAGAGATATATGACACATTCTTTTAAAATGACGAATATGTTAAGTACTCATTAAACACAAAATTGAAAGTTCAGGGACATAAAATATAAAATTGAAAATTTAAAGATTTATTAGATACTTTTTAAAATTCAGGAATCTATTAGATACGAAATTGAAAGTTGAGAAACATACTAGATATTTTCTAAAGTTTAATTATATATCTGACGTAAATCTCAAAGTTATTAAACTTGTAATTTAAGCTAAAGTTTATCAAATGCTTAATATCAAATTATCATCCTATTAATAGACACGAACCGAGATAATCTGTCAAAAGTGAGCATAGTTCATAGTTGACATGTGTTCAAGAGGTCAGAAGTTCAAATTTTCTCACCCTAAAGGTTGTTCAACAAAAAAAAAAAAAAAAAAAAAAAAAAAAAAAAAAAAAACTAAGATAATCTAAAATTCTTATTTTTATAACAAATTTTAAAGTGCACTAATTTAAAAAATAAAAAAAAAAAATAAAAAAAAAATTACCCAATTTTCTACACTCAACAACCCAGATTCTTTAACGATTGTTTTTTTTTTTTGACCAGTGATTCTTTAACGATTTTTGAGGAAGCAAAAAGGCCCACGGAACGTAGTTAAAAAGGACACCATTTTCAATTTTTTTTTTTTTTTTGGCAACAAAACATTTTGCCAATTGAAACCATATGTTTTCCAAAAACGAAAACACATAGAATAAAAGACACCCATTAAACTACACCTCGCACGTGCGATTCACAAGCCAGTAATCTCTAGGTTCCACAAAAATAAACTCCAGACCGCCGTCGTCACCACCATCACCACCGAAAAAGAAAGTTCTCCGGCAGCCGGACAGGGCGGCGACGGCGGCGGTGTAGTTGTGAAAAAGGGCCAGAAGTGGTAATGATTTAAATATTGGAAAAAGGCAGCTGGCCTTTGTGTAGGGTACCCGGTCCGTATTGGACATTGGAGTCGTCAGACACAAAAGGACAAAACAATCCTTGCCCTTTTAAGCAACCGGAGGATACATATTATACCCTACAACCGAAAGCACGAGGTTCAAAATGGAACCGGCCTTGCGATTTGAATGATTGTACGCGCGTCCCCACTGTAACAGCGTGGTCTCAAGGCTTTTGTTTGCGTGTGGTATGAAGCACGTGTAGGATGCTCTGTAAGCTCCCCATTTACAATTTCTCTGTCACTACTCGTACTGTAACCGTACTTCACTTTAAAAACACCACTACCTTTTCACGAATGACCCTCTACTTAACCATATTTACATTATTGCCACCATTCTAAGTGTGTGTTTTTTCAATTATGCACATTTTTTTTAAAAATTATTATTATTATTATTATTATTATTATTATTATTATTTTTTGTGTGGGAATGTAGTTGGATAATCATAAACGTACTTCGACATGACTTGATGTGTTAATAGAAAATCTCACGGAGCTGAAATTTATCAACATCCTCACCGGCTTTGCAGAGGACTTCACGGAGGTGAAATTTATCACCGATTAGTTCTTTGCCATGGCTGAATCTTCGCATGGCATGCTTTTACATCACTGTAGTAGAGTTTTGAACACAGACGCGCACTGTGTTGTTAGAGCCGCCACGGATCTTCCCTCTGATGTTGATTTTGTCGACGGGAAGTAGCTATCGAGGGAGAAGGAGAATAATTTTTATAGGTAGATAACAAACAAAAGAAACTTAGAGGTATAAATAATATTTATAAACTTAATTTTCAAAAACCAAAAACTAAATGGTTCAAACGGCCAAGGTTCAAAATGTTCTTGAAATTTGGAAGTTGAGTTAGGAGTTTTCCCGCTTATAGGTAGCTTGATTCTTCAAAAATTCTACAAAATCACCAAGTTTCATATTAAGGAAGTTTAATATCAATCAATTTTAATATTCACCCACGTGAAGAGTACAATTAAAAATGTTTAAATATAGGAGACATAGGGTGTGTTTAGTTTAACTTTTCAAGTGTTTAATTTTGAAAAAAAAATCATTTTGAAAAAATTTCTAGTGTTTGACAACACTAAAAATGACTTATTAGAAAATTAGATTGATAAATAAACCATTTTGAGAGAAACACTTGAAACCAACTTTTTTAAAAAGAGTCTTTAAGTATACAATAACTTGTGTATAAAAACACCTATGATGAAATGCAACTAAACATACAAGTGTTTAAATTCTAAACACTTTTTATACCAAATGTTTTTTTAAAAATACATTCGTGAAAAACATTTAAATTAAAATGTATTACAAACGGACCCATAATTGAAAACTACCACTTACTTAAACTTAAATAATTTTTTTTATGTTAAAATATAAATGTTTAGCTTAACAAATTTCAGAAAGAATTATGAACCAAGTTCCATTTTACCATTTGATTGAATGTTTGAAATTGAAATCTTCCTTAAACTAAAATGAATATTGGGTAAAAGAAAAACTATATAGCATTAATGTGAATTAATGCAGTCTTAATATAGTCAACCATTTTGAAGAATTAATGACAAAATTATTAATGTAATAAGTCTAAAGTACAATAATTAAATTAAAAATGAAATATAATGTTAAAGTACAAAATGAAATATAAAACATTATTCAAAGGAATTAAGATTTTTGAACAAAAACAATAAAAACTCAAGTAGATTTTTAGAAAATGGAAAAGAATATGCAAGAATTGTAGAATTTATGGAGTGGCAAGTAGGGGTAGGATGGTCATTCCACTTGTTAATTTGTAAAGAAAGGTTCACTACAGTACATACTACAACAAAAGAGTATGAAAGACAAGAAATTAAAAGGAAAAAAAAATAGCTAGACGACAAGCACCGCCTAGTCCGACTTTCCCCGACAAATGTTATCGCCTAGCAGATTACGACACGTGGATGGATAGATTTCCATCGGCAGCCGGAAGATTAGAACGGAGCTCAGCTCAGGCATCCCCTTTAACCATGGTTACCACAAGCACTAGTCCTTCACTAACCATGGTTATCTGGCGCCGCTTTAACTACTTTTTAATTATTTTTCTCTGATTTCCACTGCCTTCTCTTCTCTCTCTCTCTCTCTCCATTTTCGCTCTCTTCTATTCAGCTAAGGGCAAACTGAGAACCCGCCGCCTTAGGCGCACTGGTTTTCCGGCCACCTTCCGGGCGCAAACCGCCATGTAGATTTCAGTTTTCACTTGCACATTCACTGAGCAACTAGTTAGATTATGCCTAATGGACTGTAAATTCAGTCGGTCCCAAGGTTTGTAGGTTCAGTTCATCTTTTCAATTTTACTGACAAACAATCACAATTTTCACAACACTTAGGAGTGAAGTAGTATCCGAGTTGATGTATTGATTATTCGATAGAGCGCGGTGTTTTTGTTAGGATTGATTCAGAATAGTTAGTTTCATCAATCGGCTGTGTGGCTGAGCTTTCGGTGAGGTTGTAGTTGCGATTGCGATTGATATTTTTGGTTATATGCGGAATGGTTGATTTGGAAAATTCTTCGCCGGTTGCGGTTTCTGGAGATGCTGGTTTGTCTCCTTCAGGTTATATTGAACCAGTGACGGTGGTGGCTCCGCCAAAGAAGAAACGGAATCTACCTGGAATGCCAGGTAAGGGAATTAAAAGCCAATTGGACGGCGTAATTTCTGTGGTTTCAATCGATTTTGGCTACGGATGTGATATTTAGATTTGATTATTTCTTTTTTTCAGATCCGGCGGCGGAGGTGATTGCTTTGTCGCCGGATAGTTTACTGGCGACGAACAGGTTCGTGTGCGAGATTTGCAACAAAGGTTTCCAACGGGACCAGAACCTGCAGCTTCACCGGCGAGGCCACAACCTTCCGTGGAAGCTCCGACAGCGGACCAGCAATGAGGTGCGTAAGCGCGTCTATGTCTGCCCGGAGCCTTCCTGCGTCCACCACAATCCAGCGAGAGCGCTCGGCGATCTCACCGGAATAAAGAAGCACTTCTGCAGAAAGCACGGCGAGAAGAAGTGGAAATGTGAGAGATGCTCGAAGAAATACGCCGTACAATCCGATTGGAAAGCGCATATGAAAACTTGCGGAACTCGAGAGTACAAATGCGATTGTGGCACTTTATTTTCTAGGTTCGATTTCGTTTTTCTTTTCTTTTTTCTTTTCCTCTCTGTTTGATGGATGCCTAGAAATCATCGCATCATTATTTATCTTTTTCGCTGAAATTTGTTTCGGTTTCTTGAAGGAGGGATAGCTTTATTACACATCGAGCCTTTTGCGATGTGTTGGCGGAGGAAAGTTCTCGTGCTCAAACCCTAGCAGTTCCGAACTCTGAAGGAAAGGAATCCGCCACTTCGAAAGCCGCCGTGGCTTCGCCTCCTCCGCCGCCACTAACTCCGTCGACCACGGTGGTTTCTCCGGCGTTGTCCATTCACAGCTCAGGTAATATTATTCATTGCAAAATCGTCTAAATCAACGTCATTCTACACATTTGTCACATGACTTGTGCGTGCGTTTGTTCAATAATGTGTAATTAAGAGGCTAATCGTGTCAAATGGGACCTTTTCTGATCCATAGTTGTTTGCGAGTCCTTTCTCTTTTTTTTGTTTTATTTTTTTTCCCCTTTAGTTTGCTCTTCATGATTGGGTAGTACTGCTCATTCACGGGTAATTGTTGCATGGATGACAAAGAAGCTCAAAGATCGAGGATAGTGGAAAGGAGAAAGAGAGCTTACTGGAAAAAAGTCGCCATTATTCCCTCCCCTTTTACTTCCAAAAGTGCTTTTCTTTTTTAAGTTCAAGCTGTTCATCATTCACAATAAACAACTAGCTAGAAAAGTTCCTGTTCCACCTTTCTCTCTCTTTTTCTGATCGCAGCATTCTACCAAACTAGTTTTTCTTCCTTTTTCTTTTTCGCTCTCTTATTCACTTCACAAATTCTGTTACCTGTTTTTGGATTCAATACTTAGTTTTTTTCTTGTTGATTCTCATGCTACCCCTCATTGATTGTTCCACTAAGATTTGACAGATTTGTTGTTTGGATTACAGAGTTAGCTGATAATCCGATAAGACTTCCATCTGTATCAACGCCTGCAGCCGCTACATGCTTGACCTCTGCGGCTGCCAATAGTACCACAAATGCAAGCGCTAATGTCAGTAGCTCGAACGATTTGTTTGGAAATAATACTGTTTTTGCCCCTTCTGCATCAATCTCAGCGACAACCCAAATATCCCCAACATTAGCACCGCCGAATTTACCCACCTCAATAGTTCCCTACGATTGCCCCTCTACTCGCACTTCAGTTTCCACCGTTAATCCCACATCGCTTTCACTCTCTACATCTCTCTATCTTTCCACTAAGGGATCCTCCCTCTTTGCCCCACCTGACCAAGACCGTCTGCAGTACACGTGGTCCACTCAACCGGCGGCCATGTCCGCCACCGCCTTGCTGCAAAAGGCAGCGGAAATGGGTGCAACGGCGTCTAATCCGTCGTTGTTCCGAGGCTTTGGGATGGCTACTTCTTCTTCTGGTCAAGATACCTCCGCCACTGCTCAATGGAGTAGGAATCTAAACCGAGATCACCGGAATGGGGATTCGTTAACGGCTGGTTTAGGGCTTGAACTTCCCTCCGGACCGGCCGGTTCTGGTTTGATGATGGCGGGTGGTCCATTTTGCTCGTATGGAAGTCAGCCCATGACGAGGGATCTTCTTGGCCTTGGCTTGGGCGGCGGTGGGGCCTCAGCAAGTAGATTTTCGGCTTTGATCGCTTCCATGGGTGGTGGGTCTGGTTACGACGTTGCAGCTTCAGTCGCCTGCGGCGGAAGTGGTGGCGGAAGTGGCGACGGAGGCTCCTCCGGCGACGCTTGGGATCGAGATGAACAAGAGGGAAAACATTGAAAGTTTAAACCCAACCGTTGATTGCTGGCTGGAGCTGCTCGTATGTGCTTATATGGAGGTCAGACTCAGAGCCATGCATTCTTTCTTTTCACTCACAATGTGTAATTAATGTAAATTTTTGCTCTCTTCGAGGTAAGTTAGTTGAATTTTGGTCTTAGGATCTGGAAATAAATCAGGGTCGATTAGACATAACTCATGACAAAGCTGGAGTTAGAAAATGCAAGCCATGTCTTTTGTATTTTCCTTGAGATTATTATTTCTTCGGCCAACACCCATGAATGTTTGAAATCAGAGCTCAAATCAAAGTGTTGAAAAATTTGAAAGGTTATTTTTTTTTGCAGAGATTGTCTCCTTGAAAGGTGACATTGGGGCTTCAATGGCGGTGAGGTTTTCAACAAATTGGTACTTGAAAATTAATGTTCATTATGGTTCTCTTCATTTGACGTGTCGATTCCCGGTGGTCCAAGTTCGGATCTAATCCATTTTGGTCAGACCGTCAAACTATATTTAATGAGATGAGTTGGCTGCGGTGGTCCTCCACCGACTTCGACTAATAGGTCCGTTTAACGGTGGTTGCCGCCCCGCTCACCCGCCAAAATGTCACTCTTTGTAGATATTTTAACAGTGACATGACTGGATAATTACAAAATTGACTCCATTGATTTTAATATATGGGTGGTAATTACACGGTATTTGCAAATATAGCAACTTTTAAGAAAGTTTGCAAATATGACAAGTCTATCGAGAGAAATAATTGCGTGGATGACCATTTGGAGAGGCTAAAATGAAAAATTCTCTACCTTTTCAATTCAAGGACATGTACTCTTTTGCTTACGTCATCATCCTAACAAAATTATCATTTTACTCCCTATATGAAAACGCGCATTTAAGAGCGAGATGTTGGAGCGAGAGCGAGATTTAAGAGAGATTGGAGAGAGAAATTAGAAAGAGGAAGTGGTGTTTGGTTTAACTTTTCAAGAAAATTTCTGGTTTGACAATCACTAAAAATAACTTATTAGAAAATGAGATTGATAAAATAACTTTTCAAGTATTTTTTGCTTACGTCATCATCCTAACTTTTTAAAAGACTTTTTAAGTAAACAATAACTTGTGTATAAAAACATTTGTGAGGAAATGCAACCAAACATATGAGTGTTTAAATTCTAAACAATTTTTATACAAAATGTTTTTTTAAAAAATGTATTCTTCAGAAACATTTAAATTAAAATGTATTCCAAACGGATCCTAAGAGATTGGAGGGAGAAATTGATGAGAGAGCAAGGAGCGATAGCGAGATTGGAGAGAGAACGAGAAGTTAAAGCTAGAGATTGGAGAGAGAGTAGCAAGAGAGAGCGAGGTTAGAGTAGAGAGTAAAATTGTAATTTTACTAGGATGCTGACACAAACAAAATGACGTATATTCTTGAATTGAAAACGTGAGACATTTATCATTTCCGTCTATTTTTTAGAGTCATCCGTACGAAAATCCCCTATCAATGATAGACATTAGACTTAAATTACAATGCATGTAATTTATCAGTGTTAGACTACTATCATTGATAGATTAAACAATAATTAAAATTATGATTAAAGTCTATCGTTGATAGGCTTCTATCACTGACAAGCTTTAATTTTGTTACGTTTACAATTAATTTTGGAAAATTTATCAGTGATAGACTTTAACCACAATGTTTGTAGTCTATAAATAATAGATTATTATCAATGATAGAATAGTTTATCAACAATAATTACACTTGTGATTGAAATTTATACTGTCAACAGACTTCGATCACTTATAGACTTCAATTTTGCTATATTTGTAAATAGTTTTAGATTTTACTATACTTGCAATTATTTTAGTCCATTTTACTATTTGTGCTAACAACTCTAAATTATGTTTAAGTTGATATTAAACAATTATTTAAAATTTGAATTTAGAGATGAATTTTTCAAGTAGGATAAATCAAGATTTTAGGAACGATGTGTAAAGTTAAACTAATTCATTGGAAATAAATGGGAGTTGGTCTAAATTATAGGACAAAGTAAAACATAGTCTAAAGTAAATTGAAAAGTAGGATAGTTTTGGTACTTTCTTAACCCAAAAAAAAAAAAAAAGGTAATAATTAGGTACTTTCTTAACAAATAAATAGTAATAATTCGTAGAAGATGACATAAAAATAGAACCGTTTGTAGAATACGAATGGGTGGACTAAACATAGTATTGCAATTATTAGTCTTATCGAGTTTCCAATGCATCTACCATTATTTAATTATTTTTCTTTTTTTTTTTTTAAGTAAGGTGGTGTGAGAATGTGAAAACTTTCGTTCATTTAATTTTATATTATATATAAAGGGGCAGTTGCAATATTATATATAAAGGGGCAGTTGCATAGATGGCAAATTGGACCAAATTAATAGCAAATATAGCGCAGTTGCAAACTAATTGCAAATATAGCAAAATTAATTATACAAGACCAAAAAGCTGTTGTCTGATTCTATCCGTGTTTATCACTGATAGACTCTGATTATTCATATTATATCAGTGTCTATCGCTGACAGACTTTGATTAATCAAAATCTATCAGTGACTATCACTGATAGACTTTGATTAATCAGAGTCTATCAGTGATCGTCACTGATAGATTTTGATTAACCAGAGTTTGTCAGCGATAGACACTGATAGACTCTGAATAATCGGAGTCTATCAGTAGACTGATAGATTCTAATTAATCAGAGTCTATCGTTGATAAACTCTGATAATCGAAGTCTATCAGATAGACTCGGATAGATTTTGCTATATTTGCTATTAATTTGGTTCAATTTGCCACCCACCGCAATTTTTCATATATAAATTGCTAAAAAAATTACCTTTTCCATCCATGAAGGAAGTTGAGGAATAGGTAAGGATACATCTCAATAACCGTTGAATTATGTTTACTTTAACATCTTCCTATTAACCTAAGTTAACATAGATGGCTGATGTGACAGATTTTTAAATTAAAAAAAAAAAAAAAAATCTGGTCTCTCTCCTCTCGGCTTCACCCACCCGTGCCCTCTTCATCAGCTCGTGAAGACAAAATCTGAACAAGTCCACCTTCCAACTTCTATGTTAAATTAATTGTTCGCCTTTCATCTGCAATTTGGCAACAAATTAATTCCATTCAAGAAAACAGATAACGAGGAAGCTGATGAAAGGATCAACCAACAATGCAATTATAATAACATTAAAAAAAAAAAAAAAACTCAAAATAACAAGTCCAAAAAGACGAGAATGGTTGGGCCATCCATCCTACGTTGAAAAGGTGAGATGAAATCTAAAGAAAGACATATGACTTTTCAAGATATTTAGATTCGTTTGATGTTCATTTGTTTTTGGTTTTTTAAATATACATTTTAATTCCTAACCAAATTTCAAAAGCAAAAACAAATCTTTAGAAACTATTTTTTTTTTATTTCCAAAACTTGACTTGATCTCTGAAAACATGAAAAGAAGGTAGTTAACAAAACATAGAAACTTGAGATGGAAATAGTGTTCTTAATTTTCAAATACCAAACGATTATCAACCTAAACGCTTCCTTTGATGTGTATATATAACTCATGTGTCATGACGATGTTGAGTTTTTCCTTGGGTACACCCATGGAATGAGAAGTGTGATGAAGTGACTTTTAATCCCTCAAATAACATATTGCCATATACATCTACATAGGAGTGATCATTATCTACTTACGTTATTCTTTCAACAAATACAACTTAAAATATAAACTTAAATATACAATTTTGTTTATAAAATTTGAAGAAAGAGAAAAGTAAAAAGAGAGTTCATGAGAATCTAGCTAGAAGCAGCAGCAGCAGAAGTGTGGAGTTGAACTAAAGAGGCATAAAATCCATCCTTGATTGTGATCAGCTTTTCGTGCCTACCTTTCTCGACGATGATTCCATTCTTAACAACAGCGATCAAGTCGGCGTTCATGATTGTGGAGAGCCGATGAGCCACCACGACAGTGGTTCTATTGACCATCACTCTGTCCAGTGCGTCTTGCACCACTCGCTCCGACTCTGCGTCCAATGCGCTCGTCGCTTCATCCAGCAACAGTATTTTTGGGTTCTTTATGATGGCTCGAGCGATGGCCACTCGTTGCTTCTGGCCCCCCGATAACTGCACTCCTCTCTCCCCCACCATCGTGTCGTACCCGTGTTGCAATCCACTTATGAACCTGTTGTTGAGGATCCCATATTGAAAAGATAAGTGGAGACTTCCCAATTTATAAGATGTCATTCATTGCCAATTAGTTTTGAGATAGAACACATGTAATTTAATACCTGTGCGCATTCGCCGACTCTGCCGCTCCTATTATTTCCCCCTCGCTCGCCTCCCCTCCCTTCCCGTACGCTATGTTTCTTCGTATGGTTTCGTTGAAAAGCACTGGCTCTTGGCTCACCAGACCCATTTGCTGCCTCAGCCATTTCAGTTGTAACTTTTGGATTTCTACTCCGTCGATCGTTATGGTGCCAGAATCAGGATCGTAAAACCTCTGCAACAGCGCGATCACTGTGGATTTCCCACTTCCACTTTCTCCCACCAGAGCTATTGTCTGAAACAACAAATACCACATTCATAATCATAATCATAAAAACAAAACTTGGCTGCATATCGATAGGTAAAGATCTCTCCACATACTCCATGACAACTAAGAAAGAGAAAAGTAGAAAATAGAAAACTTTTTTATCTTCTAGTTATCAAGATTTTAGTAGTGGTATGTAGGAAATCCCTACATATCGGTAGTCAAGTTTTTCCCTACATACTCCATCTTGACAATTAAGAAAAAGAAGGTAGAAAATGAGAAAACTTTTTTATCTCTCCTAGTTGTCAAGATTTGAATGGTGGTATACACAGAGATCCCTAAGTCAAATTTTTTCCTAATCATAATCATAATCATAATCATAAATACAATTTTACCAACCCACCTTGCCAGGACGAATGTGCAGGCTCAGGTCTCTGAATATTTGGATAGCTGGCCTTGAAGGATACTTGAAGCTTATATGTTTAAGCTCTATTTCTCCTTTTACATCACCTAACACTGTTCCAGATTCGTCGCTCGGATCTATCTTTGATTCCCTGTCTATTATTGCAAACACGGAAGCAGCAGCAGCCTTGGCTTTGGTGGTATCTTGAGACATGGAGCTCGAGTGAGAAATTCCAGCAGCTGCCATCGTCAGGGCGAAGAACACCTGCGTCCACCCGTTTCTCATTATATTAAAAGAGAGATTGAATTTTACTTATTATTGAGAAGAATCAACAAGGAAAAGAGATGGGTATGATTTGATTTACTCGAAACACTTCAGCAAACGTCGTTCTGCCGCCGTCCACCAGACGGGCTCCGACGTAGAATGTGATGGCGTATACATTGAACAATAAGAAGAAAGACACTCCAAATCCAACTCCACTGATAAGGCCTTGTCTTATCCCTGATTTCAGTGGAGCTTCACATTTGCTTTTATACATGTCCATCACTTTATCTTCCGCACAGAAAGAAGCAACTGTTCTTATGCCTCCCACTGCATCATTCGCAACTTGGCTCGCTTCCTCATACATACTCTGCATTTCAAGATAACCAATGAATCTAAGTAATAACTATTATGACAGAAATCCTAAATCAACGTAACAAAACAACACACAAATTTACGTGATTCATTAACGATGTGTTAGCTACGTCCACGGACAGAGAGAGATAACGATCTGTAAAACGTATGTAGATTACAGAGATTAAGGCAAAATAGGTCAAGAGGGTTTTTTTATATTGCACCAGTCTTAACCCTAATATAATAAGCCCAAAACGAAAAATCATATCTAATCTCTATACATAATTTAGCTTAGGAGGCGTTGCCCCCGAATCCCACCCCTAACGGAAAATCATATCTAATCTCCATACATAATCTCTAGAGAATTTGGAGTGGGTGGCAAATTGGACCAAATTAATAACAAATATAGCAGAATGTAAAAACCGATAGACTCTAGTTAATTAGAATCTATCTGATAGACTTCGATTATCAGAGTTTATTAGCGATAGACTCTGATTAATCATAACCTATCAGTCTACTGATAAATCGAAGTCTATCAGCCATAGACATTGATATATTTGAATAATCAGAGTCTATCAGGACACGGATAGAATCTGACAACAGTTTTTTGGAATTGTACAATTAATTTTGCTATATTTACAATTAGTTTGCAACTGTGCTATATTTGATCCAATTTACCATCTATGCAACTGTCCCTAATCTCTATACATAATTTAACTCAATCATAACAGATTCAAAACATATTAACAATAACAATGACACAGGCGGAAGGCATTTAAGAGTTGGAGGAGAGCTGAACATACCTTAGCATCGCCGCTAAATCCCTTCATGAATCTGATCTGTACGAGCGAATTAATTCCGATGAGAGGAATGAGAGCGAGGACGATGAGAGCTAGCTCCCAGCTTGCAACAAAAGCAATGACCAAACCTGCAACCGCAGATGCAATGTTGCTCACATTCTGAGACAACGAATCCCCGATCAGGGCTCTCACCGATGCCGCATCCGACGACAGTCTTGCACCAATTGCCCCACTGGAGTGCTCAGTCTCGTCAAACCAACTCACCTCCATATGAACCACCTTCTCAAAACACAGTGATCTGATGCGTTCGATTAATTTACATCCTGCCACAGAAAAGAAGTATGCTCGCCATGGATGTGCCACCAGCGAAGCCACGCCAAGCACAATGTAAATCAGAGCCCAAAACTTGGTGTCCTTTTTCAGCTGCTCTGGCGGCTGGTAAAACGTCTTAATCACCGTAGAAATCAGTAATCCAAAAATTGGAAGTAGCACTCCACACACCACAGCGCCGATAGTTCCAATCAGAAGCACAGGAATCTCGGGCTTGTTAAGCGCGGCGAGGCGGCGGAGAGAAACGGGAGGAGATTTTGAGGGCTCTTCGATCGTGTCATCTATGTCACCAGCATCCGCTAAGTCAAGTCCAGTGGTTAAACCGAACACAGACAAAGACCGACGGCTGCTGCGGCTAACCGATGATCCTCTACTTAGGGTTCTCAAGTAAGGCACCCTCTGACTTGACTGCCTCATCGATTCCATAGAAAACTCTGTTCGACTAACATCTTCAGAAGCGCTTTGTGAGTCTTTGTTTGATTCCTGCAGGCGTATCAGTTGTGAATATGCACCATCCGGATCCTTGATGAGTTCTGAGTGGGAACCTGCTCGATTAAACAACGATGAAGGATTTCTTAACATCTGTGGGAAATAAAGAACATGTGCAATAAGTATTATTATTCTACCTTTCTCAACCATCTTTCCTCTGTGAATTACAGCAATCATATCAGCGTTTCTGACTGTGCTCAAACGATGGGCAACAATCACGGTTGTTCTGTTGATCATAATCCTATCTAAAGCCTCTTGCACAACTCTCTCAGATTCTGCATCAAGTGCACTTGTGGCTTCATCTAGAAGTAGAATTCGAGGATTTTTCAGAATTGCCCTTGCTATTGCAATCCTTTGCTTCTGCCCTCCGGACAGCTGAGTTCCATGCTCCCCCACCATGGTATCCAATCCCTATACCATCAAATTTAATTAGTACATTCATTTTTTAGATTCAAACAAGAGAATAAACATATGGTATGGTAGAACCTGAGGCAGTTTATCAATAAATTTAGCAGCATTTGCCAGTTCACATGCACCCTTAATCTCCTCGTTCGTTGCATCATCCTTGCCATATGCAATATTATCTTTAATGGAGGCAGTGAAGAGTATTGGTTCTTGGCTGACAAGACCAATTTTTTCCCGAATCCATCTCAGCTGAAACTCTTTCAGGTTAATGCCATCGATGAGCACCTCACCAGATTGTGGATCGTAGAATCTCTCTATCAAACTGATCACGGTTGACTTGCCACTCCCACTCTCCCCAACCAATGCTGCAGTTGTGCCACTAGGAATATGAAGAGAGAACCCACTGAATATGGCTTCGTCTGGCCTAGTTGGATAGTTGAAATACACATCCTTCAAATGTATGTCTCCTCGAATATCATCTAACGTTTTACCCTTTGGATCATAAACGTCAATGTTTGGCTTCCTTTCAATTGTCTCAAACATCTTACAGGCAGCAGCTCGACCTGCAGCAAATGCACTCAAGCAAGGCGATATTTGCCCCAAGGACCTGAAAGAAATTCGCATGTGTGGATGTTTCTTTTAGAAAAATGAAGCACAAAATCTCATGGACCTGTGAATGAAAAGAACATTATGAACTCACATTGAGCCTGCCAAAACAGCTACAATGACGTTTATCACTTGGCCCCCATTATATCCTTTCTCCAGTATCATCTTTCCGCCAAACCAAACAGCTAAAGAGTAAGTACAAAACACAATCATCATTACCATGCCAATTCCTACTCCGCCGCCCAGACCTTCCTTCACACCAGATTTATAAGCATGTATCAGGAACTTCTTGTAATTGCTTATAGCTTGCTTCTCACCTGTAAATGATGCAACCTAAAGACATAATAGTTTTAAGGTTCAAGCAAAAGCTATCATAAGTTCATCTTTCCAAATGGTAGAGTGGTGGACCATATATATACCGTTCTTATTGAGCCAATAGTCTGCTCAACAACATTTGCAGCATTGGCATAAGAAGTTTGCCCACGAGCGGCCATTTGGGACATGAATCGAGCAATTGTTGCTCCAGCTACGACGAGAAGTGGGATGGCAGACAACATGACGAGCGCCAGCAGCCAACCTCTTAGGAAGGCTATTGTGAAGCCTCCGATGAAGGTTGTAGTTAGTTGGACGGTTTTCCCAACCTGTATATTGGTATGTAGGGATTCATTAAAATCTTGACAATTAAGAAAGAGGAAGAGAGAAAATGAGAAAATTTTTGGAATTGTGAATTGTGATACCTTCTCACCCATGGCGTCTTGAATGAGGACGGTATCACCAGACATTCTACCCACAACCTCGCCGGTATTTGTTTCTTTGTCGAAGAAAGCAACATCTTGTCTCAATATAGTTTTCAAATACAACCCTCTAATCCGAGCCGCCTGTCTCTCCCCCGTCACTATCCAGCAGGACACCTCTGCCATTTATATATACATCTTTATTACTGGAATATATACATATATTCATATAGACTAGTTTTTCCTCAGGCACGTGACTTGTCTTTTTGAAAATTAAATTTAATCTAATAAAATTGTAATACTAAAATCAATCGTTATTAATAAAAAGTAAAAATTGCAATTGAAGTAAATAAGACCTAAACCATGTTGAGATACTCCCACACACTCAAAAAAAATCTATTGAGTTTTCGTGTTCTTTCATGAGAAAAGAGGGAAAAAATAATTTAATTTTCATTTTTATTTGATGTAGTACAATTTAGTTACCATGTAATAAGACCAAAATATCGTTAAAATGTTTGAAATTTTACAAAATAAAAAAAAAATCCAAATCAAACTCAATTTTAGGTTTAATATTAAAGAAGATAAGAAATCCACACTTAGGCTAAAGAAAAAAAAAATGAAAAGTTGTGACTTCTTAAGAGAAGAAGAATTTATAGTGATAAAAAATGAATGGATTATAAAATCTTTTAAAACTCTAATCTATGATGAAATATAATTTTTTTTAAAACTTATAATGGAATATAATTAAATGATAATAAATAAAATGGTTCATATTTCAATATTTTAAATGAATTTAGTAAAATCCAAATAAAATTTCAAAACCAATCTTAACGGTTTTCCAAAAACAAAAAAACAAAAATTATTGAACTTATTATTTAAAGCAAAAAGTCACTAACTCAAAAATATATATATATAATAAAAAATCACATGCATACATTTTTCTTCAAATTATAAAAGTCACATGCATGCATTTTCCTTCAAATTATTATCCATTAATTAATATTAAATTATTTTAATTCTAATTCATAGTAACACAAATATTATACTAAATCAGAATATATTAGGTAGCCAACATGAGTATAGATCAAATACGAGCTAAATTAAAAATATATTATACGGACTAAAAAGGCCAACAAGAGCATAGGTCAATTGGCATACAGTTGTATTGATGACCAAATCTTCGTTTGAATCCCCTCATCCACATGTTGTAAAAATAAAATAAAAAAGGTTTTTTTTTTTTTTTTTAGTAAAAACTAATAGATAACACACTGTCGAAGAAACAGTTTCTTCAACATTTCTACTTTGACAATGGTATATCCGCTTACGAAGAAATGCCGCAGCAGCAGTTCCCACAGCCAAGTACACAAATTTTAGGCACACCTACAAATTCAGCAGGTTTTACAGTTATATATGTTTGGAGTGAAAGAAGCCAATGAAGATCATAGTTGTAAAAAATGGAACGACAAGAACAATTTTGGTTAAATTACCTTTGAAACTTTAGAAACGATGTCGTGGGTACCCTGATTACTCCCAAAAGTATTAATGAGATCTCCAAAGAGCACAGTCATTAGAGGCATGCCCACTCCATTCCCTATGCCTCCAACGCTTCCCACTACCATAAGTATCAAATCATACCAATCTGCAAACGAAAACAGCTTAAGAAAAGGAACGGATTTCGGTTTCTCTTCTTCTTCTTCTTCTTCTTCTTCTTCTTTCTTCTTATTGCCCATGATCTTGGAGCTTAAATTTACACCTACAACTCACAGAAATGCCCCAAATCAGCAACCCCAAATACACAACAATCGTTAAATCATTTGCGAGGAAAGGATACCTTATGGTTCTGAGTCCGCTGATGAGTATTTATGTTGTTGGCATTGCCAAAGCACTCACCGACTGCTCTTGTGGTTGTTCATTTTTTTTTTCATTTGGTCAACTCCATTATGATCTCAAATTTCGATCCTTTAAAGGGGGAGAGAGAGAGAAACAGAGAGGCAAATGAATATTTTATTTTGTTCATACGAGCAAGCAACTACGACTAGTTTATTTTATTATTATATTGTTTTCAGTGTGAGTTAATGAAGCAACGAAAACGACGAACAAGATACAGATAAGCTGAGTGCCATACGCCAGAAAGAGGATCGAGTCCCTGTTCATTTTCTGATTTTTTTTTGTTTAAAAAATTGATTTTTGTTGCGTTGTAGTTGAAGGTGAGAACAGTCTTTGAATGCTCGTCGTTTGCGCCGCTACCTGCTTCAATTCACTAATTTGGTATAGGGGTGTTCATCGGTTGCGTCGGTTCTTATTGGTCAAATTTACCGGTTTTTTTTAGAGATTTATGGTGCCGACCGGTAACTGATCGGTCGGTTTTTTGACGATTTTTTTTTATGAACGAAATTTTAAAAAAAAAAATTAATAAAAAAACGTGAATGCGTGGAAAAGGAAAGGAAAGAGGAAAGAGAGAAAAAAAAATTATTTCGTTAGTGGTTTTCCGACCAACTCGTTCTCTAAACCGATCGACTAACGTTGGTTCGGTTGGTTTTGTGAGCTCTTATGAACCCTCCTAATTTGGTCATAAGACTTGCATGCCATTTTGTTCGGTTTCATTTCACAAATGAAAAAAGAATATTACATGCCCAAATATTTATTCAATAGTTTTTTTTTTTAAAAAAAAAAACATACAGGTATATAAGAATCTCCATACATACCACCATTAAAATGTTAACAATAACTATGAGAGATAATTTTCTTTTTCCTCATTTTCTACCTTTCTCTTTATTAGTTGTCAAGATTTCAATGGATCTGTAGAGTTCTTTACATACCGATGTACAGCCAAGTTTTGTTTTCTTTTTTTTTTACCCAACATGAGTAAAGCTACTATCTGCCAACAACTTTTCCTTGACCAAGTATTCATTTGACTTTCATTCTGTTTGAGTCCAGAGGTGAACGTCAGATGAAGATTTTTTGTTTCTTTTCAAATAAATAAATTGCTTTCGATCGGGCAAGCCTGCAAAGAATTGCCTGTATTTTTCTTCTCCATTAATGAAAGCTAACGCCTTCTAGAGAGATGACTATATATATATATATATATATATATATTTTTGACAACAGGTAGAATGAGGATATATATATATATATATTTTGAAGAAAACGATGGGATATTTAATATAAAACTTGTAACATAAGAGTTGTGATTTTTCATATTATAATGTGCCACTGCCAGCAATAAATAAATCCAAAAGATGTGCTAAATTATATTTTAAATATGGTGAGAAGAAAGGGAGAAGCCACATGATTAATGAGTGAAGACAACCAAATTCATTATTTCATAAAATTAAATTACTTATTACATTGCCTTTTTCTTTTGAAATATTATATTGCTTAATTTGATTAAGCTGATTTTTTTTAATTATTATCTTTTTTCATAGTTAAGAGGAAAAATATATTCTTTTTGCCTAAGCAATGACGTGTCCATTTCTATCTTGAACATGTGGTTTAACTTTCTCACTAATTTATTACTAATTAATGCTTTGCTTGGAATGAATGAAGATTTGGCCTCCTTGGAAAAAGGTCTCTGAGTAAGAATTCAAATCCTATATATTTTAATATACTTTGATAATAGTCATTTTGTTTGTGATATATATATATATATATATATATATATATATATTTTGAAACTTGTGATTTTTTTTTTTTTTTTTTTTGTGATTTTTATACTTTGAAAATAGTATATAATAACTTTATGTTATAATCTCGTTTGTTCATTATTAGTTTGAAAAAGTCGCTGAAATCTTGCCAATTTAGGGGGAAAAATTAAAGATTTTTTCTTTTAGATTTTAAAAGTTGGCCGGGATTTTTTAAATGATTGAAAAAATGAAATAAAAATAAAGTTTAACAACAATATTTATTTATCAACAAAAGCATAGCTCGACTGAGGGACGGAAGTTAGTACCTGATTAATTAAAATAAAATTGTAACAACCCACTAAATAACAGAATCATAGAGTAAATTTACTTTTTTTTTTAAAAAAAAAAAAAAAAAGAAATAAAATTATAGAGTAAATTTACTCTTTACATTAGTTTGAAACAATTTCCTAGATGCTCTATTTTATGTTTTAATAACAAAACTCCCTAGATATAATTTGATCAACTTCTATTTGAAATCTAGATTTTTTTTCAATTTTTTATTCTTTTGATTAATTTACTATTTAGCATCTTCATAGCTTCCTCTGCAATGTTCTAATGATCTTTCATTATTTCAAGCTTTAATCTCCCAAATTTCAAGCAATTGATGTCAACCAAAAATAAAACTTCCCCACAAATTCTCCGTTAATTACTCGTGAATATATTTACCAAATAAAGATATAATTTGAATTTTGAACTCAAAATGTAATAATAACAAATAAAGATGTCATAGTCTTGATAAAATTATTGGAAGTTTAGGTTCAATTTTGATATCTTCGGCAAAGATTTTGTTAATACAGAAAATTGGAAAAATTATTCCAACATTCCTTTAATTGAAGATGGTCTAAAACTTTTAGTAATTAGATGGGCCATGTTTGACTTTGAAGGCTTAAAATGGGCTATTTTGATGGGGTGTAAAGATCTAATAGTAGAGTCTGATTGCATCTGGGCTGTGAATTTCATAAAGAAGAATGTGGGGCTTTGGAGCGATGTTGAGGCTTTGGTAAATTCCATATGGAGCTTGTTGCCTAATTTCAGTTGTATTCAATTTGAATATATTCAGCTAGGAAAGCTAGATTGTCAAATTTGTATGACAGTTTCTTGAGTTTAATGAAATTTTTTCTTGTAAAACAAAAAACATTAGTAATTAGAAGGGAAAAAAAAAGAGGAGAAAATGAAAGATTCTAAAATAATCGAATATAGTAAATATGAAAAAAAAAATTACCGATATAGTAAACTTTTACATTAAAACCATGAAATTATACCACCAAAGTTTGTTTTGTGGTTTTCCTTTCTAAAGAATTTATTATTTGATAAAGTTGAACAAAATATGTGTTATAAGTAATTCTGGACCACTCCAGAATTCAAGAAGCTAAGCAGGACACCAACCTAAGGATACAACCCCACAACTTGGCCGCCCGAGGTCGAGTTGGCTCATGGTCGGTCTTGGCCACGTGGGTCGAGTCCTCCCCCTCTATTCAGTTCCAGGAGTCCTGAGCCACCCCAGTTCAACTTGGTTCAGCCTACAATCATCTTAAAACAGGTGGAAACACTAAAAAATGGAAAACATAAATTATGGTGAATAGAAAGTTATAAATTAAAACAAACTTTAATTTTTTTAATTAAAGAAAAAAAAAACGAGGCGTGCGTGTAGAGTGGGAATAGAAAGTTATTATTATTATTATTATTTTTTTTAGAGAGGAATAGAAAGTTATAAATTAAAATAAAACAAACTTTAATTTTTTAATTAAAGAAAAAAAACGAGGCGTGCGTGTAGAGTGGGAAACGATTTGTGTTTTTATTTTTTATGTTTTGAAAAACAACCCCGAATAGTATCAAGATGCCATAAATAAACAGTATATCAAATCAAAGGAATATTATCCGTAAATAGAGCAAATAATCAACACAATCCTATATTATTGTTATATTAAATCAATTTAGAGATCCATTATTTGTGGCAAATTTTTATGACAAAGATGGGAGTGGAACTTCTAGGGCATGTACTCTCGACCAAGAGATTTTCATATAGATTTTTTTTGAGTTATGGTATAGAAAATTTCAGTAATAATTTGAGCTTGTGATAGGGTTTGTTCAATTAGTCTTTGTACTTTGTCAAACCGAGTATAACTCAACAGTAATTAGTAATTGACATGTACTCTCGACTAAAAAGTCGGAACAATATATTATTCTTAGTCGAGAGTGCATATTGCTCAACGGTAATTGAGAGTACTCTCTACTAAGAACAATATATTTTCTAGTAGTATTTTGTTCTTAGCCTACATTGTTTTTGACAGATATATAGATTTCTTTGTTTTGTTATTTATTGATTATAACACTTAACAAAGAGCTTTGTCCTTGGTTTATGTTGCTTTTGACGACGGGTATAGATTTTTTTGTTTTGTAACACACTTCAAGAGATATGAATTTTAAACTAAAATATTGAAATAATAATAAGTTTAATAACAACTATATTTTATTAATAAAGTTTTTAAAACTATAATATTAATAAAAAAAATTGTCCATGTGAGACACCTGCTTGCCACTGTCATCTTCGACAATAAAAATATGGATGGAGCAAACCAAAAAGCAAAAACCAATCAGAGACCTTCCCAATGTATCTTCTTCTTCTTCTTCTTCTCACAATCCTCTTCAAATTTCTCTACTCCAATTTTTGGGTTCCATGGAGAATTCAAATCCACTTCCGAAACCAGGGGATAACCGGCCCTTCCTACCGTCCGATCACTGGTAACGCCGTCGAGATCCGCCGTCTGTACGCGGAGGCGGAATCCAAGCCGATTCAGTTTAACCACGATATACTGTGTCGTGTGCTGCCTTATATTCACCGGTGGTCCGGCGAGTATGGAAAGACGTTTCTGTACTGGTTCGGGTCGAACCCGAGACTGGTCATATCCGACCCGGATATGATTAAGGATGTGCTTACGAATACGGGCGGGCCCTTCAGAAAGGTCGGGTTCAACCCGCTTTCGAAGTTGCTCTTCGGAGAGGGACTTGTCGGACTCGACGGCGAAAAATGGGTCGTCCACCGGAGGATCGCAAATCAGGCTTTCACTATCGAGCGCGTAAAGGTTTAAAAATCAAAATTTGGTTAAATTATAAATTTAGGATCCCCTTGAAATACCGATTCATTTTATTCTAAACATTTTGTATATTTTTTTTTAGAATTTAAAGTTACATTTTTTAAGTGTTTTTATTATTATATACTAAAAACTTTTTTTTTAAAAAAAATAATACTTTTAAAATGTTTCTCTTAAAATTGTTTATTTTTTAATAAGTCATTTTTAATAGTTGTCAAACAATATAGGGTCGGTTTAGAATACATTCTAAATGTTTTTCAATAATGCATTTTTTAAAAAACATTTTGTATAAAAATTGTTTAGAATTTATCTGTTTTTATACACAAGTTATTGTATACAAGTTGATTTCAAGTGTTTCTCTCAAATGTTTTATTTCCAAATCTCATTTTCTAATAAGTCATTTTTAGTGGTTGTCAAACATTAAAATTTTTTTCAAAATTAATTAAACACACTCATATTTTTATTTTTTTAAAAAAAAATTAAACACTTGAAAAGTTAAACCAAACCTACAATTTTCTTTTCTTTTAGTTTTTTTTTTTTTAAATTAAAACTATAAACATTTTTGCTCATATCTTTATTTCTTGTTTTTTTTTTCTTTCTATCTATCTATATATATATATATATATATATATATAAATGAAATAGTTATAATTAGAGCCTCAATTTTTAAGATTGTTTCCATTTAATGTTTGAGTCTATTTGTTTATTTAGAGTTTCAAGATAATTTTCACATAATTTTTTTTAACCAAAACTATCATACTTTACGAGATTTTGTAAAATTTGGAGTTAAATTATTTACTTAACGTTGTGCTATTTTAATTTTTTCATTAATAAATTAAGATAAAAATTTTATATTAGTAAACTGTTTATTTTCTTTTCATTTCTGTCCAACATCCAAATAAGAAAAATTATTTAGATTTATTTAAAAATTTTGTCATTCCAACCAATGTAAAAATTCAAATAACTTTTCAGGGTTGGTTATCGGAGATTGTTGAAAGTGTGTGTAATGAGTTGGAGAAATGGGAAGAGATGAAGGGAGGAAAGAAGGAGTTTGAATTGGACGTCCATAAACAACTTCGTCTCCTCTCAGCAGACGTAATTTCAAGAACTGCTTTTGGAAGTGATTATGAAGAAGGCAAACGCATCTTCAATTTGCAAGAAAAGCAAATGCATCATTTTCTCGAGGCAGTCACAAGTATTTATATTCCTGGTTTCAGGTTTGTTTTCTTTTCTTACTTTTTTTTTTTTAGTTAAATACAAAGGTAAAAGTGGATTTAGATTTAAAATGAAAGCTTAATTACAAGTTTAATCCCTGAACTTTTAGTGTTGTGTCAATTTGGTCTCTGAATTATAGAAAGTGTCAAATAGGTCTTCGAACTTTCGATTTTATGATTAATAAGTCCTTGAACTTTAAAAAACATCTCGTAGCTAGGTTCTTAAACTTTGACTTTTGTATCCAATAAGTCCTTCAATTTTGAATTTTGTGTCTAATAAGTTCATCTATTCGACATCTTTTAAAATTTAAAGCCTACCAGATATAAAATTGGAAGTTTAGAGTCCCAAGAGACATAAATTTCAATTTTATATCGTTAATTTTTAAAAATCTAGAATATGTCAATTATCTATTAAACACAAATTTGAAAGTTCAAGGTCTAATAGACATTTTTTTTTTTTGACAATATGTGGGGTGGGGATTCGAACACAGACCTCGTGGTCATCAGTACGACTTTATGCCAGTTGAGCTAAGCTCTTGTTGGTTCTAATAGACACTTTTTAAAGTATAGAGATTGAAAGACGAATAAGTCGGTAAAATATGCACATCTCAATACTCACAATCAAATTCCTCTTTTTTAGAACACTCCTTCAGTCTCATATTTAAATTTGCCAAGTCCAATCTCTCACTTTCGTTTGAAGAAGAAGGATTAAAGAAATCTCATCTCTAATTTGAAACACAGATTTTTGCCTACCAAGAAGAACAGAGAGAGGCAGAGATTGGAGAAGGAAACTCGTGAATCAATAAAAGCGTTGATTGAGAGTGAGGCAAACAGCAAAGGGAGGGAAAACTCAACTAATCTACTCAGCTTGTTGATGTCACCTTACAAGAACAAGAATGGAGAAGAAGAAAAACTTGGAGTGGAGGAAATCATAAACGAATGCAAGACATTCTATTTTGCAGGAATGGAAACAACGGCTAATCTCTTAACTTGGGCCCTTCTTCTACTAGCAAAGCATCAAGAATGGCAAAACAAAGCTCGAGAAGAAATTATCAACGTCTGCGGGCGTAAGACACCGCCTGCAGCAGATAATTTAAGCGAGCTTAAACTAGTAAGTCTAGACATGTTTTAAAGTTCAGAGACCTGTTTGACACAGACATAGTTCAAGAATGAAAGTAACAAACGTCTGTCTCTTTTCACAGGTGGGTATGATAATCAATGAAACGCTTCGACTTTACCCTCCAGCGACGATGGTGATGAGACGGGCTTCGAAGCGGCTGACGCTAGGGAACGTTGAGGTTCCGGAAGGCACACAGCTGCAAATTTCGTTGGCTGCTATCCACCATGACAAGGAGCTTTGGGGAGAAGATGCCAATAGCTTCAACCCTTTGAGATTTTGTGAGGCACGGAAGCATTTGGCTTCGTTTGTGCCATTTTCGTTGGGTCCTAGAATCTGTGTAGGCCAGAATTTGGCTTTGGTTGAGGCCAAAATTGCCTTGGCCATGATAGTGCAGCGATTCTCTCTCTCTGTTTCTCCAGCCTACGCTCATGCTCCCAAGATGTTTGTAAGCTTACAGCCTCAGTTTGGTGCTCAGCTCTTCGTTAGGAGCTTGTGGGAGTGAAGTCTTGGCTAAAACAATCATGGAAATAAATCGAATTGTTGAACTTTTATTTTATTTTATTTTGAAAATTTTGAACTTTTTTTAATTAATAAATAAATCATTGTTCCATCTAATTTTTTTTACTTTTAAGTTCTAATATGTCTATTTTTTCTTTCAACTTTTAAAATATATATCATAATTTTTTAACACTAAAAAGATTGTTATTTTGCCAAAGCGAGCTTAGCTCAGCGGTAATTGGCATGTACTCTCGACCAAGAGGTTATTGAATATAGAATTGGAAGTTTAGGATCTATTAAAATAACCATTTTTGTTTTGTTTTTTGTTTTAAATTCTAAATATGAACATTTCAAAGAGTAATATAACATTTTTATCATTCTCGATGACATCAATCGCTCAGAGTCGTAGGCACGTGGCGACATGTTCTTAATTCCAAACTTGCAAAGTAGCTTTCAGTCATCTTTAATAAAGATATAAAAACCAATAAAAGGTTCTTGCATATTTGTATTAGATAATTAATCAATCGATAAATACAAACCTAAAATCATTAACACATTAATATAACTAGAAAGTAATTAATAAATAATAAAATTCTATAGTTTATGAAGTATTTTTATCCATAAATAGTTATTACCTAAGTTTTGAAAAGTAAAACAGGACATTTCAAAAAAAAAAAAAAAAAAAAAAGTAAAACGGGCATGTTTCATTGGTTTTCGTTTTTGCTAAAAACCTGAAAGCTTACAAAAAAAAGAAAGCTTACAAATCTATGAGCTGAAGTCATGGCTTCAACTAATCTCTCACCTGCCATTGACTGCAGCGGAATTATAATGGATGGAGCAACGAAGAACCGATCAGTCGATCACAGACCTTCCTTTACTTCTCTTGCAGTGGCTTTTCCATTTCCCAATGCATCTTCTTCTTGTTTCCGTTCTTCTTCTTCTTGCAATCCTCCTCAAATTTCTCTACTCCACTCTCTGGCTTCCATGGAGAATTCAACTCCACTTCCGAAAGCAGGGCATAACGGGCCCTCCCTACCGTCCGATCATCGGTAACTCCGCCGATATCCGCCGTCTGTTCGCGGAGGCGCAATCCAAGCCGCTTCCGTTTCACCACGACATACTCTGCCGCGCTCTCCCTTTTTACTTCCGGTGGTCCGGAGAGTACGGGAAGACGTTTCTGTACTGGTTCGGGTCGAAACCGAGACTGGCCCTATCCGACCCGGATCTGATTAAGGAAGTGCTTGTGAATACGCGCGGATCTTTTCGAAGGATCCAGTTCAACCCGCTGTCGAAGGTGCTTTTTGGAGAGGGACTTGTCGGACTGGAGGGCGAGAAATGGGTCGCGCGCCGGAGAATTGCAAATCAGGCTTTCAACATCGAGCGTGTAAAGGTATAAAGGTTTCTTTATACGATTGCCTATTTGGCTGGGGTCTGCACAAAATTGAGAACCAAACTGAACTTCGTTAGGGCTGTAAAAGATTGTTTGAATAAGGCTAAATTATTGTTAAATTTTACTTCCAAACAGTCTGTTGATAGCCTGAATTTAAATTTGACAGGGGTGGGTACCTGAAATTGTTTCTAGTGTGTCGAATTTGTTGGAGAAATGGGAAGAGATGAAGGGGGGAATGGAGGAGTTTGAATTGGACGTCCATAAAGAACTTCGTCGCCTTTCAGCAGACGTAATTTCAAGAACTGCATTTGGAAGTAACTTTGAAGAAGGCAAGCGCATCTTCAATTTGCAAGAACAGCAAACACATCTTTTCTCCCAGGCAGTCAGAAGTGTTTATTTTCCTGGCTTCAGGTTTTCTTTCAATTCTTAATTCTGCTCTTGATTTTCCCAATTTTGAATTTGCTGCTCTTTTCATTCAATTTAGAAGAAAAATGGTTGCTTCCCTTTTTTCAATGTAAATTTCCATACATTGGAATGATTCTATGAACATCGATACGAAGACGTTCTTAGGTGGAATCAAAAAACTAAATCACGTGCCCTTAACCCAAGTGAGCAAAAAGTTTGAGAAGGCTGTTCTAAATTGTTTTTCCCTTTCTTTCTCAAGGGGTTGAGTTATTCATGGATCAAACATTCTTGTTAGTTGTTACTGCCAAGTCCAATCTACTAGAATTTCACATTCTTCAGTTTGCTTTTGTGATGGGAGGATTAAGAAAATCCCCCTTTCTCTTCTTTGTGGTAGTGTTCTTTTATTTATTCCTTGAGTTTGAATTGAAAACTTGAAACGCAGATTTTTGCCTACTAAGAAGAACAGAGAAAGATGGAGCCTGGAGAAAGAAACTCGTGAATCGATAAGAGTGTTGATTGAGACAAACAGCAAAGGAAGGGAAAACTCAACTAATCTACTCAGCCTGTTAATGTCATCGTACAAGAACCAGAATGGGGAAGAAGAAAGACTTGGAGTGGAGGAAATCATTGATGAATGCAAGACATTCTATTTTGCAGGAATGGAAACAACAGCTCATCTTTTAACTTGGGCCCTTCTGCTGCTAGCAAAGCATCAAGAATGGCAAGACAAGGCCCGAGAAGAAGTTCTCGACGTCTGCGGGCATAAAACACCTCCTGCAGCAGAGAATTTGAGTGAACTTAAACTTGTAAGTCAATAAACTCAATTATATTTTCTAGGATAAATGTCATCTTGCAGTAGTTAAAAGACATCCTTTATTGGCAAGTTTTCTTCATAGTCACTGTTGCTCTGTCCAAAGTGATTATTATGAAGAAAGTGGGGACTTTGAAATATTTGCATGCAGATTTGCAGTTTGGCATTGTTTTGGAAGTATGCAAGTGACTGAAATATGATCGAAATCTTTATTTGATTAGTCGTGTTGTAATTTTTTTTATTGATTTGGATTTGAACCAAAATGATATCCATTTCCTATGCTCATATTCATTTGATATTTTGCATCTCTTTTGACAGGTAGGTATGATAATCAACGAAACACTTCGACTTTATCCTCCAGCGGTGATGTTAACGAGGCGGGCATCGAAACAGCTGACACTAGGAAGCTTAGACATTCCTGCTGGCACAGAGCTCTTCATGGCATTGGCTGCTGTCCACCATGACAAAGATATTTGGGGAGAAGATGCAAACAGCTTCAACCCTTTGAGATTTGGTGAGCCTCGGAAACATTTAGCTTCGTTTCTTCCATTTTCGTTGGGTCCCAGAATTTGTGTAGGCCAAAACTTGGCGTTGATTGAGGCTAAAGTCGCCCTGGCCATGATAATTCAACGGTTCTCTCTTGCTGTTTCTCCAACCTACACTCATGCCCCAATGCTGTTTATAACTTTACAGCCACAGTTTGGTGCTCAGCTCATCGTTAGAAGCTTATGAAATTGAACTCGCAGTTAATCAAATGTATAGTTTTTGTCAACGAATAATAAAAAGAACTACAATATAATAATGTGTGTTATAATTTATAGTGGACTAGATCATAATTTAAGTGCTTAGTCATTAGTACAGTTTCTCTCGATGTAGGTTGTAAGTTCAAGTATTTTTTTGGTAATGTAGTGTTGTAAAAAGAAATTGTATCATAATTTTATCTCACATTGTCGATTGAATGGTGAGGTTTGAACAACAATACAGCATTTATGTTGCAAGTTGAGTGTTGAACTTTACTACAAATCAAAGGAATTGCTCGAATTAGATGCCGTTTTTTTTTTACTTTTAGTGACTTCCAAAATAAAATTCTTGGCTTTCAAATCTCAAAGATTAGGAAAAACAAAAGTTTTGAAACTTATTCTTTACTGACAAATATGACTATCTAAATATTCCTGAACATCTTTATAAATTTTAGACATCTTGATTCCCTAAAAACAAATGGTCCTTAAGTTTGTCAAAATTTATAAAACTAGGTCATTAAGATGTATAAGCTAACCCACGAAAAATATATTATTAAATGTTGACCAAGAGGTTGTTCGAATTCTCACCTCCAAATATGGTTGAATTAAAAAAATATTATTAAATATTATCTTATTGAAAAAGAAGTTTATGCCTTAAATTTTTAAAAGAAAACTGAAAAATGTCATATACTCCTTGTCCTGCCATTTCCAAATTATATTTTTGTTATAAAAAAAATAGGAAGAAAATAAAAGGTTGAATAAACTTTAGGTTTTTTTTTTCTGTGTTTTTTTTTTTAGAAAAAAAATAAAAAATTTTATTACGCCACATGGGCAAAAGAAGACAAACGGTCAGACTCGACCATATCACAAATCCATCCTGGAATTTCATTAATCCAAGATTCCGATAATCTCACCTCTCTAGCCCGCTTAGCTATACAATCCGCTACCAGAATAAATAAAATAAATATAAGGGGAATTTTGCCCCAACTGATTTTCTGAAAAGACACATACCCCAAAATTAGCCACTGCCTGATGGCCGTTTCCTAAGCCACCAGACGTCTTGACCACTAACAACTAAGCAAAATACGACCATGGGATTGGCTACTAAAGTTACCAAAATACCCTCGCCGAGATTCGTAACCGACGGATGAGAACCAAGACATTTTCGTAAATAACACGCCTGCCCCTCAACTCGAGCGTCAAGACCGGTCAAACGATGCAGCGCCGAGCGTGTTAATATAATAAATCTTGACTTCATTATATTATTACAAATAGCAAATTCGAATCAATTCGAGCGTTAGGGTTTTTACTTAGCGTCCGCATCCATAGAAATTTCTGGATTCCATCTTACTCTCTTCTGTCAATTCTGTTCACAGGGAAGGTGCTACACGGGGGCCGAGCTCGTACCTAATTTGGAAGGTTTGTTTCTTTGATTCTGCTCTATGGAAGTTTTAGACATGGCGTACGCGATTCAGGTTGCTAGAATTAGGTTTCCGATTTAGTTTTTATGTGATTGACCTGGGAGTGTGAGCTTTCCTGTAGTTGTCATTTGATTCTCTATTTTTCCCGTATTGTCGGCGACTTTATCCATTTTTGGGTTTTCATTTTTGAATATGTGCGTCATGGTTTGTCTTCATTTTAGTGTTAATGATAAATGTATTCACGGTATTTAAGGATCGGTCTCGTGCGTTTCAACTTTCAATTAGTTCCTGGATCGTCAATGAATGTTTTCTAAAGGAGAAATAAAATTATTAACTAGGTTGTGGTAAAATGTTTCAACTGAAGTTCTGTTGTGATCGGTCAGTGAATTTGTTTTACTTAGCAAGAATTTATGCTATCAAATTCTCTACCCATGCGATTGGCTGACGGTGACGGTGATTTTAGAATAGGGTATACCCTGATTAAGTTATCATATATCTTTACTCATTTAGTGAACTTTTGACTGAGCAGGTTCTAATTTTCTGGAACATATTGACATACTGATCAGGGGAAGTACTATGCATCAAGTAATTTGAAGATAGATGTGCTGGGAGGAATGATATATTTTCTCATACAAAGTTGTAGTGGTTGCATCCTGTGCAGGAGAAGAATCAAAGAGAGGCCCTTCTGTTTAAGGGGCTAACATGCCATCTTATATGTCAAAACTACGAGCACCAGTTCAATTTCTAGGGTGGGAGGGTGGATTTAAAAGTTCTCTGGAGTTGCTTTTTGGGCATCAGAAACTGTTGTGTGGCAATTCTAGTCTGTTTCATTCAGTACCTTATTCCTCCCTTACAGAGTTGCATGCACTCTTAAGACCTGGCACTATTTCCGGTGCTAGTTCAGAGCTAGTTAATCGTAGGAAGAATATCTCAGTTCTTGGAGCAATTTCTCGCACATTTTCCATTCCTTCTGTGTCAGGCCCTGCATTACAGACCTGTGGGTATCACATTGATTGTGCCATTGCCGAATCCAATCAATATTCAACTCGCAGCAAGTTTCAAGATAAACCAATGGCTGCTTGTGGTTCTGGAGCTGCACTTGGTGAATGCTCTTTTGAGAATTTAAGTTTTAGGAATGCATGCTTGTCTCCTTCAGCGATCAGTGCTAATATTTGTTTCAACAATAGAAGTGTTGATTGCTGTCGAAAAGCCAGCATGAGTTTGAAAAATCAAGAGCAGCCCAGCAGTAATGTGATATATGGATACTTCACTTACAATGTTGCAAAAAGGTTTTGCAGTAGTTACCTAAATACTGGGTTTGGAGCAAGAGATCTTCACAGTTCATCAACATCTCACTTTGCTGCTGGTTCTGCCCCCAATGTGTCGTTTGATAATTCTGCACGGGAGGAACAACTTGCCAACTCTACCGATTCATCTGAACAGTATGTTCTCTACCAGGTTCCTTTGTTTAGAATGAAAATATTATAGGTTAAATGCTTCATTTTGATTTCATCACAACTTTGATTTTAACTTCCAGATCGAATGTTTATGAATGTTGTTGTCAATTGAACTTGTTCTTGCCTCAGGGATTGCAATGATCCCCCTGTGGACTTGAATGGTTAGAGATATGTGTCATATTCAGTTAGTTATATGGTCATCCCAAAAAAGTGAATAATAGCCACTTGATGAACATTTGTGGTTATTTTCTTGTTAAAATGAATTGGTTTTATGAATATTTCAATATCGTACTCGTACCGTAAGGTATTTATTGTTTTTGGATCTCATTATGGAACACTTGTACTTGATCAGTATTGCTGACACGAAGTACGCTGAGATACCCTTACCTCTTTTAAGTGACTGTGGGCAGTCTGAATGCAAGTGTTCTTATTTCTAAATTTCCTACTATATTCTTCACAGGAAGATCCCGACAGGCAAATCATTGAAACTGGTTTCTGGATCGTGCTATCTGCCCCACCCAGATAAAGAAGATACTGGTGGAGAGGACGCTCACTTTATCTGTGTAGATGAACAAGCTGTAGGGGTGGCTGATGGTGTGGGTGGTTGGGCAGATCTTGGTGTTGATGCTGGACAGTATTCCCGAGAACTCATGTCTAATTCAGTTAGTGCAGTTCAAGAGGAGCCCAAGGGCTCAATTGATCCAGCTAGAGTCTTGGAGAAGGCGCACTCGAAAACAAAAGCCAAAGGTTCCTCCACTGCTTGTATCATAGCGCTTACAGAACAAGTATGTCATTTTACTTGAGACCATCATTCTTTATAAGTTTGAATGTAATCAAGTTGTTTGAGGGCTTGAAAGTTGAAGATCCAGTGTTTGAGGTCCTTGGTTTGTTGATTCATTATAATTTTTCTTTCTTTGACCAAAATAGTTCTTGATAGTTTCTATTTACTTGGAATTATAGCCTAAATTGTCCTAGTTTGAAGTTGAACTTTTGGGTGGAATATATAACAAGAGAAGAAGTCTTTGATGTCTTCTAGAGCTTGCTACAACATAAAATTTTAATTTTTTTTCCCTAGAGTAGTGAGGTGGAGATTGACACTTCTTGTATATAATATATCAGTATCTATCATTTATTTTAGCTAGTTTCTGTACAAGTACTTTCTCATATATTCCGTCTTACAAGGATGTCTAGCAGTTCGTTGTTTTGTTTCTGCATCAGAGGTAATAGTGTAAGGCATCATTGCAGGGTCTCCATGCAATCAATTTAGGAGACAGTGGATTTATGGTGGTTAGAGACGGATGCACTATTTTCAGATCTCCTGTGCAGCAGCATGATTTTAACTTCACCTTTCAATTGGAGAGTGGAAATAATGGAGATTTGCCTAGCTCTGGACAGGTTACTCTCATCATATTCTTTGTCTTCTGTAGTTGTCTTTCCTGTTCTGATTTAGGAACTTGGTCATATTTTTTAGCGAGTCAATTAACATATGTATTGATGCATTGATGCCAGATTAAGTATTCCCTTCCTTTATATCAATCTGTCATTCAAGATAACAGTAATATGTAAGGTAGTGCCTGGTAGAAACCTATATAAATATGTGAATAATCTCGCATATTATACAGGTTTGTGACTTTCTCACTTATGGTTATTTTTAATATAAATTGATATAGTTTGAAGGCCTACCCAAATAATATCATGAATTTTTTTTAAAAAAACTATGGTGTGGGTCTTGGGACTGCCTCGCATATGGTTGTTATTTTGAGCAGAAATTGATATAGGCGGGAATGATATCTTTTTTACGTGGGTTTTCTCCTCGAACTGCTTTAATCTCAATTATTTTTCTGCTACTTGTTCAACTGTTTATGTATCAATTACCTGGGAATTAATATCTCTAAATGTCTTAGTATATGAGGTGGGGGAAGAAGAATATTATGTTTTCTCCCGGTCTATGTTTCTTCTTCATTTCCACCTTAATAAGGAAAGAGAACAAGTGATGCCTGCTTGTAATCATTTGTCTTTTTCCCTCATTTCATACTTCAAAGTTAAGACATTGAACGATTTTGTTTGTAGAATACTATGCTGGTTGCTTCATGACTTTTTAGAAACAGAGTGAGCAGAATTAACTTGATGATGATGGGATTATCGAAACTGATTCAGGTTTTCTCAGTCCCTGTTGCTCCTGGAGATGTCATAATTGCTGGCACCGATGGGCTCTTCGACAACTTGTACAACAACGAGATCACCGCAGTTGTGGTTCATGCCATGAGAGCAGGCTTAGGCGCCCAGGTGACTGCCCAGAAGATAGCTGCTCTTGCACGCCAGCGAGCTCAAGACAAAGATCGACAAACGCCTTTCTCCACTGCTGCTCAAGACGCTGGGTTTCGCTATTACGGAGGGAAGCTTGATGACATCACCGTCGTTGTGTCGTATGTTACGAGCTCAAATGACAAGTGAGTTCCCATGAACGTCTTCTCCCATACTTGCATCTCCACGCTTCTGTATATAATCTTTCCTGCATAACCATTAACAATGCTTATTGTATCTAAGCATTTCATTGAACTATCTCAACTCTTTACATGGTTGAAGAGTGGATGACCTCTTTTGTAAGTGAAAAATCAGAGGCGTGAGCCATCCCCAGGTTTGAGCGGTTGTTTCTCTGTTTTCTACTTCCATCTGAAACCTTTTGTGCTCTTCTGATGCGTTAGTGAGCAAGACCAAAGTTAAAGGGTTTATTTTTTGTTGTTCTTTCCCTCCCTGTTTTCCACAATATTATTTAGCTATAAATAAATTTTGCGGTCTTCTTTTTTCCTCCTAAAGTTAACTATCTTTATTTTTTATTTATTGGAAATTCGATTTTGGTCAAAAGGTTGAATTCTGACTGGCGGCTCCAATGTGGGAGTGGCTTCCATGAGATTGACTAGTGTCGCTTTTTTAAAACAGAAGTTCTTCGATAGTAATATGAGGGCTGCATTCATGAGGACACACAAGTCACAAAGCAACGGCCGTAATGATTTTCATATTTATCATTTTTCTTAATTCTTATTGATATTAAATCAAATAAATTGATAATTTAAAAGAAAAAATCCTTGTAAAACAAAGTACACCGTTTTCTATTAAATAACAACAATAAGTACGTTAAATTTAAGCATATAATAAAAATACTATAGGATATGTTGATTCCTATGCAAACTTTTACAAATCAGTATTAAACCTTTTGTGGCTTTCTTTTCTTGAAGACATACCATTTCAAATTTTCTAATTTGTTTTCTTTTCATATTTACCACAATACATAACTGTCATCTTTTCAAGATAATGTTTCCTTCTTTTTTCTCTTTTTAATATTACATCACATGTGACTACGTGAAAGGTACGTGATTTTATTTAGTTTTATATTGATCTTTTCATGAGTAACCATTTGTCATATTTAAATAATTTTATTATTAAAACTAAAAGCGAGTTAGCTTGTTTCAAAAAAAAAAAAAAAAAAAAAAAGCGAGTTAGCTTGAAGGTATTGTCATCCCTTAGATAAATTTTGGCCATGGAAACAATGCTAGGACGATAGAGATGAAATTAATAATATTGATAGGTTAATAATTTTTTTATGGGTTGTGGAGTTCTAAAGTTGACTTTTTTTTTTTTTTCCTTTTTAGTTCGACGTTGACTATAGAGATAAGGAGAAAGGATTGATCTTGATGGGTAGCTTTCAATGAGGGGCATAAATGGAAAAAGAAGTTAGGTGGGAATATCCTCAATGAGGCCCAGGCCCATATTGAACATTGACTTAGTATTCAAATGCGGGCCTTCATGACTGAGACCAAGTCCATAATTACTGCCCATAAATTTAGCGAAGGTCCAACGTTAGGCTGTTAGGCGGAGCAGCAAGTAACGACGAAATCAACTCCAAAAGAAGAACAAGAAGAACAACACTGGATCTTCTTCCCCTTCGCTACGCTCATCTCTCCCTTGCTCCTCTGAACCAAGACAAAATAAAAGTCAGCCCCACCATCTCTCTCTCTCTCTCTCGCTCCTCCCAATTCCGATGACCAAGATATCTGGGCCGTTACGATAACCGAAACCAACCCCATTTCTATATTTATGGATTCCTAACTGTTCCTTCCTTCTATTTGAAGGAAACGCCCAATCATCAATTCCAAGAAGATTCTCCGATTTTTCCATTCAAGTCTCTGCTCTGCTGCTTCACTCACTCGGAACTGCGCCTGATTTCTCTATGGCCGGTCGGAAAGACAAAGCTCAGTCTGCTCGTGTGTCTCGAGTTGTCATCGCCATCGCAATCGGAGTTTTCGTTGGGTGTCTTTTTGCTTTCTTCTATCCTCATGGACTTTTCGGCTCTGATCTGCCTGTCCAGAACCGTCGACTCGGGAAATCGGAGTTTAAGGTTCGGTGCTCGTTGCCCTAATTCCTGTTCCTGTGCGATTCTGAATTGTGTACCAATTTGAATCCTCATTTATTGTTTCTGATAGTGGCGTGAATCCGAATTGACATGTATGTTTTTTTGTTAAGGTTTCTAGTGTCGTGGACAGTACGGACAGTATTTTTATTGTCTTATACCATCGTGTAAATGAGAGGAATTCTAATTCGTTTTTTTTTTTTTTTTACCTTCACTGAATTTTAATCTTCAGCTTTTAATCTTATCTAATTGAGTGGTGAAATTAATACTCAATTAGTTGAATTTTTATGTTTTCGAAAGATTTGTGGTTGGTATGAGTATTATTGTGGCTGGATCAGTTCTTCTGGTGGTGGTGTTTACTCAGCTATGCTGTGCCTTTAGCTAAATTGAGTAAGCTTGGGTGTGCATGGAGTTTCAACCCAATTTGGACTTGCTTTGGAAGTTTGTTGGAGGCATCATTTGTTTTGTTATCTTAAACTTACTCAGCATTTGAAAGATTAACTGCACTGAATATTTGATGGAATCTTTAGTCTTTTAGATATCATGAAGGAAACTTTTTGTATATCCTTAATTTCCTAACTTTTTCTTCTTTTACAGGTTCAATCTTCTTCCCCGTGCGAATCTTCGGAGCGGTTCAAGATGATTAAAGCTGATGTTGTTTCAATATTAGAGAAGAACTCCCAGTTGGAGAAGCATATCAAGGATCTAACAAGGGAGCTGAGGATAGTGGAACAAGCTAAAGATCATGCTCAGAAGCAATATTTAGCGCTTGGTGAAAATCATAAGGCTGGTCCATTTGGTACTGTCAAAGGTCTTAGAACCAACCCTACTGTAATCCCTGATGAATCCGTAAATTCTCGATTGGCGAAGCTCCTGGAGAAAGTTGCTATTCAGAAGGAGCTGATTGTGACACTTGCAAATTCTAATGTAAGACCCATGTTGGAGGTTTGGTTTACCAGCATCCAGAAGGTCGGTATAAGCAATTATTTAGTCGTGGCTCTGGACGACCAGACTGAGGAATTCTGCATATCCCATGATGTTCCTGTCTACAAGAGAGATCCAGACAATAGCATCGATTCAGTTGGAAAGCAAGGAGGCAACCACGAAGTATCTGCATTGAAATTTCGTATTCTGAGGGAGTTCTTGCAACTTGGATACAGTGTTCTCCTCTCAGACGTCGATATCGTCTACTTACAGAACCCTTTCGATCATCTTTACCGGGATTCAGATGTGGAGTCGATGAGTGATGGTCATAACAATATGACAGCTTATGGATATAACGATGTATTTGATGAACCCGCCATGGGTTGGGCTAGATATGCACACACTATGAGAATATGGGTTTACAACTCTGGTTTCTTTTACATTAGGCCTACACTTCCTTCATTCGAGCTTTTGGATCGTGTCGCTACTCGGCTTTCCCAAGAAAAGGCATGGGACCAAGCCGTGTTTAACGAGGAACTCTTTTATCCTTCTCGTCCTGGACGTGATGGGCTTCATGCCTCCAAGAGAACCATGGATATGTATCTCTTCATGAACAGTAAGGTACTCTTCAAGACTGTTCGAAAGGACCTGAGACTCAGACAGTTGAAACCCGTCATTGTTCATATAAATTATCATCCCGACAAGTATCCTAGAATGAAAGCAGTCGTGGAATTCTACGTGAACGGTAACCAAGATGCTCTGGATTCTTTCCCAGATGGTTCAGAATGATGAAACTCTCTTCCAGCACATTACCACAGAGCCGAGTCCCGTGAACAAGCATTACGACCATTGTTCTATACAATTCAGCTGCTACAAGGAAGATTCATTTGATCATCTCGTAGAAAAACACAGCAAAATATTCACCTGTTATTTCCTTTTCCAAGGTTTTTGTCCATGTACTTTTGTAAGAACATTTGTAACGATATAACTAAAGTTGAGAAACTTATCTTTTGCAAAAGGAAATTTCCTTGACTTCTTACATCTGGGATTATATTCTTGTTCTTCCCATGTGTTTTTAAGGCTGCTTAAGCATGTAATGTGCCCCTAATGCTCCACCGAACATGGTGTGCCACTGACAATCTCCACTGTGATGACAGCTTGTCTTTCCTAACTTTTGGCTGTGTCTGTTGGGACTTTTGAATTAATGAACATCACAAAAATTTCAGATTAATGATGACCAAGGGAATTTTAATTGGCTGATGCAGATGCTCTGCGCAGCCTAATTCCAAAAATCCAGCCTAATCCCCTTGTTTATTTGGCTTAGAGCTTTTCTCTTATCCACAAAATCAAATCTTCTTCAACAGTTTGTGTGGCTCTGAATCCCAGATGGCTCTTTCATCAACCCCACTTCTGTCTTCTTCTGTGTTTTCGTTTTCAATAAGCTCCTCCGCTAAATCCTTGTTCTATTTTCCTTCAACTTCCTCTGCAACTGTTTCAAGATTTTCTGAGTTAACCCGTGAAAGAAACTCGCGGGCTCGCCGTTCCCGCCATTTGTTATTTGAAATTGAAGCGGCTGATGTTGAGAATCGGTTAAATGGGGATTTGTTAAAGGGTACAAAATGGAGAAATTGTCGCAGAGAGAGAGCATTCTTTTGGGTTATTCGCTTCAGAGATCATTCACGAACCCTTCATCGCCGAGAGCTCCGAATCGGAACTCCGACGATGTTGATTTCCACGACGTGTTCGGTGGCCCTCCGAGAAGGCGGTCGTCGGTTCATGAAACGAGATACAGCTTCTCGGAGACGCCGGATTCCTTCGCATTGAAAGGCGGCGGCGACGAAGCACCGCCGGACCGGAGTAGAGCCTGGTCTGGTTTGAATGAGAAGCCGGTGTTTGGTGAAGAAAGTCATCACGGCCGGCGATTTCCGAGCGACGATTTTTTCGATGATATCTTTAAAGGCGATGAATCGGTTACTTCTTCTCCTCGCCGGCATGAGCGTGACGTTTTCTCTTCAATTCCTAGTTCGAGGGTTCTGAGTCCTACTAGACCTCTTCCGCCGCCGGCGGAACCCTTCGGAAGTTCTTCCCTCCCAGCACAATTAAGGTTCTAACTCCCTTATCTTCCGTTTCTCGATTTGATAATGGTTTTCTTCCCAAAATTCTATTCGTTGGTGATTTTGTAAGCTTTGATGAATGCTTCTTTGTTTCTGGTTATGGTGTTCTTCTTGTGGCTATGGCTGCGTTGTGATTGTTTCTTTTCTGTGCAATGTGTTCTTCTGGTTTGTGGCAGCTTACCATCTAGATTGGCCAAAGGGACTGATTTGCCGGCGTTTGGATCGAGCAATACGAACCCATTAAGAAACAAGGATGCCGTTTCGAATGGAAGCCATACAAACTCTCCTAGGTTCACTCTTTCTAGATTTTCTTCTAGCACATCGAGCAATCGCTTCGAGGATCTTAAAAGTGATTACAATTTATCGGATCGGACCGGCGTTTTGTCATCTGAATTCCAGAATCTTAGTAGCGAGGAATCGTCGTCCTTTAGAAAGTCTGATAATGCATTGAATGGGAACAGTTTAACGAAGGGAGTAGATAGTTTAGAAGAGTCAAATGATGGCAGTCAGTTTCAATTTCATTTCTCTATTTACAAATGGGCAAGCAAAGGGGTGCCTCTGATGATGCCACTGAGAGGAGGGAACGGATCAAGATTAAGAGAGAAGACTTTGCTTAGGAGAAGCTCGAGCTCGACGGATAGGGTAGTGAAGGAGTTGAATGAAATGCAGTCCCCTACGTCGACTATACACAATATTGATTTTCCTCCTATTTTTAACGAAACAACGAATGTCGATGATGAAAAAGGAACTGATTTACTGCCTGGCATAGATGCTGTGGATCAAAGAAAGCCCGGTCGAAGTTTTGAGGAAACGATTTCAGCCATGCCTTCAGCAAACTTGAGCAGACAAAGTTCTTGTAAGGATGTTGGCAGTGATAACATCATTCACCAAACTAGGGAAAAAACGAAACCTCATTTGTTGCCCGAGAAAGTTTCGAGTGAAAAAACAGAGAAAAAGATGACTTCTACAACAAACGAAGATCAAAAGCATAAGGCCAAATCTCTAAGTTCCTTCCTTCTCTACAGTGATGGTGAAATAAGTATGTTCTGTTCCGAGACAACTTTCTTTTGTTGCTCATGTAATGTGGTTCTCATAACTAGTTTCCTTTCATGCAGGTGAAGAAGGGATATCGGAAGAGTATCGTAAAGGAAACATCAAAAGTGAAAAGAAATCATCAAATCTTTCTGATGTAACTAGTAGCCCAAAGAAACAGGACAAACAAACTTCACTGAGAAATTCAAAAGTGAAAAAATCTATTTTCGCAAGTTCAGACATGGAATCTGGACAAAACATTAGCAGAAAGAAAGTAGTTGGAAAAATTTCAGAGTTCGTTAAGATTTTCAATCAAGAACCTGCATCGAAACCCCGAGATGTAGTTGATTTAGAAAATGATAGCTCTACAAGGAAACAGGAAGAAGCAGCCGTCAATAAAATAAGCAAGGATGAGAAACCCAAGTTGAATAACAGTACAGATGTTTCCATCAAGGTACTCAACTATGAGAAATTAACCATCTCAAGAAAATATGAGCCACTCTCTTTTACACCATTGAAGATAAGAATTTGCAAGACAAAAATATTTTTGATGGATCTTAATTTTGAATCTTTGTAGGTAGGTGATGTCTCCAAGCAGTCAGTGGATGATCACTCTGCTAAAAAAGCTGCTAGCTACACAAGTAGCTCTACTTCTTCCAAAGAGGGCAGTCCAGCACCAAACACTGGTTAGTCATGCTTGTGTGTTGTGTACCCAATATTTTCTGTTCCGAGTGCAAGTACGCATACTCGTGGTTTCTATCAAAGATTCGACCATCCATTGCATAACATATTTATTTCTCGATGTCAGTTCACGTTCCCAATGTCTCAAAGTCTACCGTTTCAGACATGGAGGAGCCCTTCCAAGAGAATTTCTCAGTATGTTTATCCTTGATATATCTAGTATTCGATCCCAAATTGTTTGTGCACCTATCTCTTAATCTAGAGAGGAGCATATGAAAAGTGGTCGAATGCTTTGTATTAACGGCTAACAATCTTATGAGCTGATTTGGTTGGTTTGTGAACAGGTAAAAGAGCTACCACAAGATTATGATGATTCGAGAGAAACCGATAATGGTCGTGAAGAATTACGAGTAATGCATCTCACATTAAATACATGTATTGTGGTTATTGCAGCATGTGAGGCAGCAAATTGATAATAACTTCTTACGATGCAGGCTATCGATACTAAAATACGACAATGGTCAAACGGGAAGGAAGGGAATATACGTTCGCTGCTGTCAACTTTGCAATATGTGAGACTGTTATCTTATTATCTCTGTTGGCTGTGCCTTGCTCATCAATAAGAACATTTCCTTATGAATATTACATGCGTAGTTCGTTCTTGAGGTCTGCGCTCGATGTTTCTTCAATTTCTATAAACTGTTCTTGGTTACGTGCAAGGTTCTTTGGCCGAAGAGCGGATGGAAACCCGTTCCTCTCGTTGATATAATTGAAGGAAATGCAGTCAAAAGATCTTATCAGAAAGCTTTGCTATACCTGCATCCTGATAAGCTACAACAGAAGGGTGCTTCATCAGATCAAAAATATATTGCAGCAAAAGTTTTTGAAATATTACAGGTATTCAAGTTTTCTATCTTTCAAGGGTGTTTTAGTTTAATGATATGATAAAAGAATTCTATTTTTACAATCTTTAACCTGTCTATGTTCTAACCTTTAGGTCGTGAGTACCATGCCTTAACTAGTTGAATTATGTTTAACTCGTCGTGGTTTACGTTAATGAAAGCCTAATAGTTGGATGTTGTTGTTTGGATTCGTGTAGGAGGCTTGGACTCATTTCAATACATTGGGTGGATTATGATTATGAAATCAGAGCATCGTGGGAACTATGATTTCGGCAGAGGTGTCGATATAAAGCTTTTTAAAGTGTCATTTGCATTTGTATACATAAAAAGTCGAAATGTCCTTCAATAGAGAGAAATAATTTAAATATGTTCTTTCTTAAATTACCGAATTATACTTTCCATTTATTCAAAAAAAAAACAAAAAAGAATTATATATATATATATATATATATATATATATATATATATTCTTAAAAGCTTCATATACTTGAACTTATTAATCCTAATGATACACGTAATTCGTGAGTGTTAAAAAGTTTCTCAGTCACATTAACATCATGCTGGTCTCCATTTAATTTTGTTAAGTGAAATTAGTTCAATCGAGGTCTGAATCTGGGTCACGAATAGATGGGCTCGGCAGTTAGAGAGAGATTCAAGATGCATAAAATTGAAGCCCATGAATAGTGGATCAGATGGGCTCAAGCCCACAAAATGAAGCCCATTAAATCAAAAAAATTTGAAGAAAATCTTTAGAGTGGAGGCGGTGAGGTAGCCGTTGGTTAGCCACTATTGATGTTCTTTTTGTGATCGTCTGGTAAGGGGTGAAGAACTTTTGGATTCTTTTTCTTTTTTTAAAGAGAATTTTTTATTCTTTTTCTAAACGGTAAGGAAGTTGGACAAAGGCCGTAACAAAGCGACACCTTCATTTTTTGCACATCACCAACTGACTGTGACGCTTTGCCTAAGCCTTCCCCCTTTCCACTTCCAAATCCCAACTTCCCACTTTCCACTTCTTCCACAAATACCCCTCCAATCCCATTTTTACCCTTTTCCTTTTTTTTTTTTTTTTTTTTTTTTTTAATTTTTAATTTTATTTGCTTTCTTTGTTTGGCATCCATTTATAAATTTAACCTTTCCATTTTGGAAATGTTTGGATCAAGGTTCAACTTCCCACTCCTACCAAAAAAAAGGAAAGATAAATTGTTTTTATTTTTTTGAGTTGTCATATTTAAATTTCTGACTTTTTATTCGATAGTATTATGTCTTAACCAATTGAAATAGGCTCGGCTTAACGAATTTGATGATTGTATCTATGTTGTTAACATCAATGCTTAAATATTGACGTGACGTGGTAATTAGATTTACAAATGATAATTTTACATGATGCGTCATATAATAGTAGTCCTACTAAAAAAACGAAGGTCGCTCAACTGACATAAAACTTGTACCTTCAATCGACAGGTTAGGGGTTCAAATCTCTCACCCCACTTGTATAATAAAAAGATAGAATAAAGATGAATTGGGCAAACATTTTAATGAAGTGGATGGGTGAATTACATTTTAAAACAAATTTTTCTTTTTTTGTCTTACAAGTATTTATATTATCGCAGTGTCTTACTTTCTTGTATCTCCTAGTCATGATGGTTTAAAGATGTAATCAAAATATTTTTTAAAGTCTATGAACAAAGACATCGAGCTTCCGCATCTTATTTGAGGTAGGTGATGTATAATTTTATAATTCACAATTTTAAAAACTAGAAACTTTTGTTTTCTAACACATTAATACAATGGGCAAGTGGAGTTAGATGTACTCTTTTAATATAATAATTGAGATGGTTAACTATATAAAAAATGTTAAATAATTCCTTTTTTTAACCCTTTTCATTTTGTTGGGCATGTGGCCATTTAAACCATTTGAAAGGAGAAAAAAGTCAAATTTATCCTGTCAATAATTGCAGCTCACTTAGTTAAGTTTATCAAGTTCAAATTAAAATTTCTAAAACTAAAGAGTTAAACTCAATCAAAACTTCTTTTATTGATTTTGGTTAGGTTAAATTTCAACTTCATTCAGATAGGTTTAATTGGGATCTCATAAAATTATAACTAGTGATATATTCACATAAATAGTAGTGTTTTGTTCTTTTCTTTTTCTTAGCATGATGGTTAAAAAATGATCGAATCTTAATAATAAACAATAACCATGTTTTAATAACATTATTGATTTTTTTATGAATTGTACTTTCTTTTGTTTTTTAAGGGCAATGAATGGTAAATTAGTACTTAAATAATAGGTTTAAATACTATTTTGGTTTCTTTGGTTAATTTTGTTCTTCTACTATCAAGAGGTTGATTTTGATCCTTACACGTTTAACTTTTGTTCATTTTGGTCTCTTACCTTTAAAAAGTATGTCGGTTCCTATATTTTTTAAATGTCACCATTTTAGTCACTGTTTACAAAATTCTAACACAAATTCTACGTAAAATATAAATATTTTAATATAAACCATTTTTTTAGTGTAATGTTGTAGTAAAATTGTTATTGAAAAAAATGAGGAAAACAAACTAAAGAACTAAAATGATTACTATTAAAAGTACAAGTCCAAGATGAACTTTTTGAAATTATAACATTAAGAATCACCTTAGTCATGATTAAGTTATTTTTGTTAAAAATTTGTTAGCCATTTGACTTAGATGTGTATTTATGTTTTTTTTTTCTTTTCAATAGCATGAATTGGAATTGACAAAAGTTGAAAGTACATCAAGAAAAAAAAAAAAGGTAGAATGACTAAAATGAATCTAAAATAAAATAACAAAGCATTTGAACCTAAATAATAAGTTACATCGTTTATGTCAAAGCGAGTTTAGCTCAATAATAATTGATATGTACCCTCAACCATGAGGTTAAAGGTTCGAATCCCCCACCTCCAAATATTGATGTACTCACAAAAAAAAAAAAAGTTACATCGTTTATTCGATTTTTTTTTTTTTTTTTGAAACAGTCGTTTATTCGATTTCTATTTGACAATAGTGCAATGTAAATATCGATCGTACGTAGTGCCGTAGTGGCAATTTGGGGTTTTCGCTCATCTTACTCGAAGACAAACCGGTAAAAGTCCATCGCCACGAGTGCATTGTGACCGGCTGTTGTAGGTATCCCGTCCAAATCCAAACGAGCCTTCCGCTTAAAAAACCTCCCAACAATCGACCCGTTTCTTCGTCGTTCTCCGCCCACGAAGTCACTGCTCTCTCTCTCGCCACGCCCTTCTGCTCTTCACTGCCAAACCCTAGGCCTTTCTTTGCAACTCTTTCTCCCTCTCAGTATCGCTTCATTTTCCTCTCGTCTTGCCTTCAAATCCTTCAGTTATCTGGAAAATTTGACGTTCGCAGGCTGGTTGCCGAGCTTCCTTCGTTTTGATCCACTCCGAATTCGATTCAGGAAGGAATTTGCGCTGACGGATATCTTTCTTGAGCAATGTCTGTGGCTACGAAGCTCCAATCGCACGCTAAACCGGTTTTGGAGTCCCGAGCAATTCTTGGACCCGGCGGGAACAGAGATAGGGAGCCTGAGAAGCCGAAATGCAAACAGGAGACCTTGAAGAAGACAGAGAAACACAATAAGGCGCTTCCGGTGGTTTCTGAATCGGTTGTTCGGGATAATGTCTCCGTCGGAAGTTCCTGCTCTTCCGATTCTTTTTCAAGCAACTATTCGGCCAAATTGTTGAATTCTAAGGTGAAGCCCTACGCCGTGAAGCCTGTGAAGGTTGTTGCTGTCGGCGGAGACGCAAACGCAACTACAACGTCGCCTAGGCTCTCGATTCCACGCAAACGCTGTGATTGGATAACGCCTTATTCTGGTAAGCAAGCTTAAACTCTGCTTATCATTGACTATTACTTAGTTTTATTAATTAAATGGAATCTTCTGGTTGTTGAGAAAGTGATGGATAGAAATTGATTGGAAAATTTCAATTCCGAACATAATAATGGTTTATCTTAATTCAATATGAATTTTGTACTTGCTCTGCATTTTTGTATTTAGTGCCATTAAATATTTAATTTATTCCTATGGAGAACATTGAGTGCTGTTAAATAGATAACATTAGAATAATAATCAAATTATATAGAATTAAAAATGTCGGTTAAGCATGCAATTCTACTGTTCAAAATGAAATTGATTCTTCAATTTATGAATTATTAATCGAATTTTAAGGTAGTATTGTAACTAAAATATTTATTGCGGCGTCTAAGTTGATGTGTCTAGAATTGGACAACGGCATTTAATAAGAGGTCGACCTCAGTTATTGAATTATATAGTATTTTACCAAAAATATTATGAAATCTATTTGGTTGTCGTTTTGTTTTTACTCTTTGAAAAAGATACTTCATAAAATTGTGTTCTGCGTCTGCCCATTTATATTTTACAGCGTTGTTTGTGATATTTTCTTTTCAACTATATCATTATTTTTTTTAATCCCAATACATAATGAATTAGAATTTTGATTACATAAATATCGTTTTCTTTCTGTTACATTCTTGAAATTATTATTGTATGAGGAAATTGACTTATTAATTTAATATTACCAGTCATAATTATATGTGAATATATATATATATATATATATATATAACTATTTTTAAAAATAATAATATAAATATTTAATATAGAAAAATGTTGTTTTGTTTTTTTGTTGGTTGTTGGTCTTCTGTTTATTCTATAAATGTTCTTAGAAAGCAATCTCTACTTAATGAATTTCGTCTTTCATAAAACAATCCTTTTCATTTTCGATTTGAATGTCTTTTAATCTTGTAATGTAATATGATGGTTTCTTGTAGACCCACTTTACATCGCTTTTCATGACGAAGAATGGGGAGTCCCAGTTCATGACGACAAGAAGCTGTTTGAGTTACTTGTATTATCACAAGCCTTAGCAGAACTTACCTGGCCCTCGATTCTTAGCAAGAGAGATATATTTAGGTCTACTTTCCATTTTTCTATGTTCTTTTATTGCCCAAAACTTAAACAAAAATCAGTTCCTAATGCCCGGTTTGATAACTAATTTGTTTTTTTTTTTTTTTGGTTTTTCATTTTCTATCTGTTTTAAACCGTTTTCAAAATCGAACAATTTTTTAAAATTAAAAAAATATATATTTAAAAGACTTGGCTTAGATAATGTGTTTTCAAGGTAAAAAGCTTATAAAATATTGTGAGGAAACAAATATAATTTTAAGAAACAGGAAACCAGAAACAACGCGTTGTTATCAAACGGGTCTAAAAGCATATTGTTCTAAAATGTATTAATTCTCTCGTCTTTGCAGGAAAGTCTTCAATGATTTTGACCCATCTACCATCGCACAGTTCACAGAGAATGAGTTTTCAACGCTCAAAGTAAATGGCATCCAGCTCCTCTCTGAACCAAAGCTTCGAGCAGTTGTGGAGAACGCTAATCAAGTACTCAAGGTATTGAGTTTTGCTTAAGCTTTTGCACTTTCCTGCCTATTGTTAAACCAAAGCCATCCACATAAGGGGCGTTTGGTTGTCTCAACTTCCATCCCTTTCAAGTGGTTGAAAGCTGAATCTCTACGTTTTCATTGCCTTTTTACCCCTTCACAGATTCAACAGGAATTTGGTTCCTTCAGCAACTATTGTTGGAGCTTCGTTAACAAGAAGCCTACAAGAAACAAATTTCGATATGCCCGTCAAGTGCCGGTAAAGACACCAAAAGCAGAATTCATGAGCAAAGATTTGATGAGGAGAGGGTTCCGTTGCGTCGGGCCAACTGTGGTATATTCCTTCTTGCAAGTTAGCGGAATTGTTAATGATCACTTGGTTGATTGCTTCAGATATCAAGAGTGCGACACAAACGTAAAAGATGAGATGAAACTAAGAGTAGAAGATAGGAGATCGGAGTTGCTTACCGGAGCTTTGGAGAAGCCTTGCTTGACTAGATCTTGACATGTTCGAAGAAAAAGGTTCCTCTCTAACTAATCTTACATATCACTGTAATAAAATGGTTCTGATGTTCTGATGCTGAGTAGTTTGAGTTCGTTTGTTTAGAATTTATAATTGCTTCTCTGTAGATGATGTATTAACATTGATGTTATGTACGATGTAATTGTAATTTGTATTATTAACAGACCACAAACATGTTGCTTTCCTGTAATTATTTCTGAATTTGCAGAACGTGCTTTCATGGTACAGCAGAAGAAAAAGGGCATGCTGCTCCAACATTTATGATGTCTAAGTTTTCGCAAGATTAAAGTAAGGTTTGTTATAATATAATGTCTAAGTTTTCGCTAATAAAGGTATGAAAGGAGGAAAATACTTAGTTGTATACCGGTATGTAGAGATTTTCCTACATACCATCGTTAACATGGTGACTATTAAGAGAGAAAAAAGTTTTTTCATTTTCTACCTTTTTCTTTCTTAGTTATCAAGATTTTAATAGAGTATGTTGGGAGATCCTTACATACCGGTATGCGGTTAAGTATTGTTTATGATAGGATTGGCAAATCAATTCAACTTAACTATGGTATAGTTTGGATTCAGTTTATGATTAAAGTTAACCCAAGAAACAAATAAAATATATGTTGTAAAAAAAAAACTATTAAAATATAGTTAAGAATTGGCTTAATCCACACAAATTTTCAGTTGAACTCTATGAACCCCTGATAGTTATGTTAAAATTTAAAACCAGACACGGTGTTTCCAACAATCCTGTAATGTGGAATTAAAAAAACAAACAAATAATTAATTGAAAAATAGTTTAAAAAATATATATTATTTGAAAACAATAAAAACCTGTAATGTGACGGGTCGAGTATTCGGAACAATCAGACAAGTCTCGTCGCGAAATTTAGCCCAACAGAAATGTGGGCTCGAGTTTTGGTGAGGCCCAAGGATTTTGATTGCCATCGCAACTTTTTTTTTTTTTTCCTCTATACTACTTCACCCTACTTATTATAGGTAAACACTGGAAAATAGTCAATATTAGCCTAGTTTAACTGTCATAAAATTTGTACTAATGACGGTTCGAATTTTCCTACTCCACATATTACAAAAAAAAAAAGAAAAACACTCAAAAACACAACCATGACATTCTAATCTACCACAATCATTTATACTTATTATATTAAAATATTCCATTAATCTAATAATTAGGAAATTTTTTGTTTTGTTTGGTTTGTTTTCCTGCCTTTTTACGTGGTTTAATTAGCCTATTTTAACTTAAAAAATTTTTATTTCATCAAATTAAACACCAATAGGTAGTGCAATGGATATCCCTTCCAAACCAAACAAAAAGGAAAACACACAAAAAAACCCATAAATCACGTGAGATCAGACTTAAAAAAAATACCTAAAGGGAATCATGAAAATGCTCAAAATCTACCACAAAATTACGTAGGTAAAAAAGTGTTGAGACTCAACAATTCAATGCTGGATTTGAGCTTAAAAAACATCCAATATGACAAGAAATATATTCCCCATAATTATAGCTTGTTATTTTTTTGCTTAGTACATCTACAACAAATGTAGGGTGTTTTTATAAAATTCTAACCTCAATGAAATGTCAATTACTCTTGAGTCTTGAAAACTTGAACTATGCTTACTTTAACACACATATAGCTTGATTGATGGCAAACTTGTCCTACTTAAAATTTTACCGATTACGTAAATGAATAGAATACAAATTTATTTATATTAAGTTTTGATGATTTTTTTTTATCCTTGTAAAAATAGATGCTAATATATATGTTTTAGTTTCTAATATTTGGATGTTCATCAATTTAGTCGATCCCTCGATACTAGTGAATGATAAAATGAACCAATGAAACTTACATGACATACATAATATTTAGTGCATTAACAAATAAAATTATAAGAAAGTGTCATATAGGAGATAAAAGTTTATAACCTTTTCTTCAAATATTTAAGAAATTTTATTCTCTTGAACTACCTTAAGAAAAAAAAAAAAAAAAAACAATTTACTTCACCAAATATCATGTCAGGTAAGCTTATCAATCAATTCTTACATCCATCAAAGTTAAGATGCTGGATAAAAAAAAATCAATACATAAGAGATTAAATTAAAACTTTTTAAACAATATGAACCAAATGAAAACAACGTGCAAATACTAAATATCACAGTATTTATCCTCTACACAGTATCACAGTATTCGATACAATTAAATTTACCATAACCCAATCAACTTAAACTTTTAAGGAAACTAGAATAGATATTTATCCTCTACACACACATACTTATAATTTGAGTTCTTAGTACGGATGACCAATTTAAATAGGCAAAAATGATAAATGTCTTACATTTTTTCAATTTAAGATTATATGTCATTTTACTTATGTTAGCGTCTCTACTCTAACCATGCTCTCCCTCCAACCTCTCTCTTTCCAATCTCTCCCTACTTCAACTCTCGTTCTTTCGAGAGAGAGAATAAATAGAGGGAAAAGGGAGAAGAAAAAACTTGAGCGGGAAACAAGATGAGAGAAAAAAAAATATGTGTTTTCACATAGAGAGTAAAATGACAATTTTGCTATGACGATGACGTAAGCAAAAAAGTATATTGCCTTAAATTAAAAAGATATGAGATTTTTCATTTGAACTCGTACAAATAGGTCATCTCCACATTTATATCTATAATTTACCTATTTAAGTAAATAATATTTAAAATTTGAAAGCTCAAAATAAAATAAAGGAAAAAAAAAGGATTGAAATTGACGGGTCGCGGTCGGAAGGCGACGGGAGGAAAGAAGTGGATGACAGGAGGACGACACAAGCGCTACAGCTTTCGTCGGCTTTATACGTTGAAGGGAGAGACTGTTTCTTTTTTTTTTTTTTTTTTTTTGGTAATGGATAAACCCATTATTATCCCAATTCCCATCCAATCCGCTGTCGTTTCAACGATCAACGGCTCATCGTTCCTTATTCTGGCGGGAAATGATCCGACGGTCCAAAACCCTTTCTTCCTTTTCAACGTTTGCGCGCCAACGAATTTAATATTATCACCTAATTCAGAATTCTGATACGGTACGACATCTTCATTCCATCAATACGTGTATTTTTAAATATATATTCAAAAGAAAAAAAAAAAAGGTGAATGACACTACTTTTTAAGCAAAATTCAAATAAATTCCAATAAAGTTTTTTAAGGATTAAAATATATAGATCTTTTTTTTGAAATAAAATATATAGAAAATTTAAAGGATGAAACTTTTAAAAGATCATTTCGTTGTTTTCTTTTCCATTTATTAGATAATGGTTTTTATTTTTTAAACCACGAAATCGAATATTTACTAAATTTAGAAAAACACAATTACCATTTCTCCTAACGTTAATTCAAGAAAATGGTCTGCTCTGCATGGAAGAATGTAGTAAAGAATCTTAGTTTGTCTTGGATTAAAATAGTGTACAAAAAGTTGGTATTTTTTTTTTTTTAAATTCTGATTTACCTCTCTAAAATTTCAAATTATATATATGTAATGATAGAAATTAAAATTTTGCTATTTTGTATAAAAATTGATAGCTTCGTCCTAGTTCATAGGAAAGTTGGACCAAAATTTATAAGAAATTTAATGACAATATTTAAAAGCCAAAATTTATGCAAATTTCACCAACTAAGATGTAATATTTAGAACTTTCAAATCTGTCTTCATATTATAAAACTTTTAACTCGTTCCCTATATTTGGGTCAAATTTTAGAATTGTCCCCACGTTATCAACATTACACGTTTTTCTATTTTCCGTGGTGAAGAATTGACGTTTTTTACTTGATGGATGATAAATCATAAATTTGTCCACCTTGGAATTCAAATGAGTTAAAAAACAAACGGTAATTTGTAAAGTATGTGCGTTTTGAAGTAGATAAAAAAAACTTTTAGTAATTTGTAAAGTTTCACCGAATCATAAAGACAAAATTAAAACTAAACCCCGATCCAAATTGATAATTCAACCAAATGCAAATATCATCTAGAAATAAAATTTTATAATATTGGAACCAAACTTTATGGGAAAATCAATTCACAAACTCAGAACAGAATAGTTTGAAGTGACTTAAAAAAACAAGAATAGAAAGAAAGAGTAAGAAGAAACAGTAATTGAAAGGACACCAACTGGTGAGAAACAGTACAAACATTGTGGGTTCCAACGTAATTTCAGGCACTCATTTCGGTTGACTAATGTCCCATTCTCTTAATCAAACTCTATTTTAATTTATCTCATAAATTCCAACATTCATCTAATAAATAATAACCCAACCTCCAAAAAAAAAAAAAAAAAAAAAAAAATCAATTTCCGAATCTGAAAACAACAACATTTCCCTTGTGTCCATGTCCACAGACATTGAAATATCGTACAGGGGTATTCTCGTCATTTCCCCCTCCTGTCGCCTTGCCTGCCACATTTCTTCTATTAAAAAAAAAACCGCTAGCGGTTTTTCGTCCTGTCGAGTTTTTTACAACAAACGTAATTACCACACATTTCCTTTTTCATAAAAAGGAAAAAACAAAAATCATCAGATAAATTTATTTTTCTTTTTTTGTTTAAATATTTATATTTATTCGATTGCTTTATTTATTATTTTTTTTTTTTTAGAGAAGGGAGATATATATATATATATATATATTTTTTTTTTTTTTGAGAAAAGGGAGATATTTAGTTTAAAGGAGGGATGAACAGGAATAATAATAAAGATGATTTTTGGTAAAGAATTCTAGAGAGTCATCTAATTTTTACGTGGCGGCTTGTAATTGGTTGCTTTAACGTCGTCGGGATTCGTAGCAATACAAACCAATTAACAATTCAAGTCACTCTCATTTCTCTCTCTCACATAAAGCACACACTCTCTCTCTTCTTTCTCTCTCTACTCTATCTCTCTCTTACTCTGCTCTGTGTTTGTTGTCAACGAAAATTCCCAAATTTCTCAGCGATTTCGCTGTCTCTTGCCGCTGAAATTCCCGAAAACATGCTCGAAACTGCATGATCTTTCTGTTTCGTGTGGTTTCGAAGCTCTGTTGCTCTTGAATTTCGCTCTTTTTGCTCGAATTGATCGCCGACGGACTCGGGAATGCTTGAAGCAGTGGAGAGCTCCGTCAATGGCGGCTTCTCGCAGCTGCACAGCAGTGGCGATAGTAGTGAAGAGGAGCTCTCTGTTCTCCCTCGTCATACCAAAGTGGTCGTCACCGGAAACAACCGCACCAAATCGGTGCTCGTCGGACTTCAAGGCGTTGTTAAGAAGGCCGTTGGTTTGGGCGGATGGCATTGGCTGGTACGTGGCTTTGTTAAATTGGATTGTTTCTGTGATTGAGGCTAGGGCACAATGAGTCGTGATTGAATCAATTTTGAGTATCAATGCGGTTTTCCCCAATTCCTAATTCTGTTTCTTCGGAGATTTTCAATCAATTTTGTTGTGATTTCCAGTTATTATTGTATGTTTACTTCGTTGATTGCATCCATTTTTGAGTTCTTAATCTGCTTTGGAAAGATTTCGATTTTGAGCTTTGTGCTATGAATTGCATGTTCGATTTAACCTATGGATCTGGTGATTAGAGTTGGGGTTTTCTTGCAGAATGTAATATCTATTTAATGCAATTAGGTTAGAACTTATTGAATTATGAGTTCATAATTTTACGAATATCTCGAGATTCTTGTTCTGTTTCCTTTGAATATTCTTCCTGTTTAGTGTAGAATTTGTTTCCATGTTAATCTAGCTGTCGCATTGATGTTAGAACAGTGGGATTGTTCTTTTGAAACCTGCAGGTCACAATGATTATAGGTATATTCTAGGTTCAGCATTTAATTTTGAAATTAAAAAATCCTCAGGTTCTCACAAATGGCATTGAAGTTAAGCTACAGAGAAATGCTCTCAGTGTAATTGAAGCCCCAACTGGCAATGAGGACGACGATGATCTCGAATTTGAAAACTTACAATGGAATGGATCGGATATGGGTGAGTTTGGCATCTTTCCAATTCTTGTTTACTGGATTGAATAGTAACTTTTTTCTTTTTCATAAAAAACCAACTTTCATTGAGAAAGAATAAGAGGAAGATTGAATGATAACAATATATTGTCGATTCTTCAAATGGATTTGATTGGTGAATTTGATAAGCTGGAATCGATTAAACATAGTAAAAAGGCACAAAGAAAGGAATTCATAATTAAAACGCTTGCTTGTTTCGAGTGATTGTTTCATTGGTCCACTGTAGTTGTTGTGGAATGATATGCTTTTTAGGAATAGTGGTTGAGGTTGGTACTTTGGATTCTTTGCTCATTCGCCTTTTACTTTATTTGAAATCTTGTAGTGTCATTTATTCTTTCTCTTCTGGCCCCTCCCCATGCTTTTTTTCATAATGCTTTTGGTATTTTGATTTCTCAGCATCTGATGACACTCTAAAGTCCCATAGACCGAGACATAGGACACACAAATCGTCGGGATCATCGCACAAAACTATTAGCCGATCCTTCTCTTATGAATCACAGTCGAAGGGATCTATTTCTACCCCTCGTGGGTCCATGGTACTTGAGAAACTGACCATTCGTTTTTTTGTCTCAATTCTTGAAATGAGATAATATTAGGCTCGTAATCTAAGTTGGGTCTTAATTAATGTTCTTTTCTGTACAGAAGGTTGACTTCCGTAAGCTGGAGATGTCTGCTTTATGGAGATATTGGCGACACTTCAATCTCGTAAGTTAACCGTTTATTCGATATGTGTAATCGTATTCTTGAGCATATGTCCTTGAGGCTGCAAGTTTTTACCACCATAATTGAGAGAATTCTGTATCTTCTAGGTGGATGCTTTTCCTAACCCATCAAAAGAGCAGTTGGTGGATGTTGTTCAAAGGCATTTCATGTCACAGGTACTCAATTTTCTTGGTCAAACTGTTTATTTTACAATCACCAATGCTTATATATCTGTACATATGTGCTGTCTCTCATTTTTGAACTACATCCCATAACTTGTTTGTTTGTTTACTACGCTCGTGCAGCAACTAGATGAGTTACAGGTGATCGTCGGGTTCGTCCACGCTGCAAAGAGACTCAAAACCGTCTGCAAATGACGAGTAAAAGGCTGTAACACCAAGCTCATTCATCCATTTCTAACAAAAACACCGGTACCCGAAATTCCCACTTCCCCGCTACATTGATGATCTCTGTAATATAAGTATCCTGGCTTGTTCTTGAGGTATTCGTTACCCTTTTGTTAGTGTAATTATGGTAGGTAAATATAGTATATATAATATATATATATAATGTATGTATGACTGGCTAATAGACCTACGAAAACTGAGGAGTCCTCGGGGACTTCGACTTCCTAAACCTTGATTGAATGCTGACTTGGGAGAGTGGGTATCTTGAAATGAATGTGTATATTCCTTAATTGCTTTAATTTGCTTGTTGTTCGCTCGATTACACGAATGAAACAGTGTTCGATTACACGACGAAATGTGTATCGATCCGAGTTTGTTAATTCTACTCGTCCCATCTATTATGTTAACCTATATAAATCTTGTAAAAGCTTCATATTATTCAAATCCATGATAAATTATTGCTATCTCAAATTTTTCAAAAAGGGTTTTTTCCAATTAAGCATTCGAAGAATCGAATTCATTCCTCCGAAATTCATCGATCTAAAATTTGTTTAATCAAACTAACAAATTCTGCTGCAATTTGAATACGAACAATGAAATGAAGGGAGAAAAAAGAAAAGAAATGGTAAAGGGGAGGGGGGGCCAGATGTCAACGTCAAATTGAATGCGTGAATTAAAGTCAAAAAATGAAAAGATCTTTAGAATCAAAGTGGGTCCCACTCACGTTTTGCTGTCGATTTTCAGATACCACACTCTCATTTAATACAATCTGCTAAAGTCCAGGCCCCCCCTCCCACTATTTTCCGTCTAATTAATATTAATATTTTCATTTTTTATTTCATCATCCTTGGGAATTTTTTACTGCAGTAGAGCTTTGGACTGTGTTTGAATAGAGCAGAGTTAAAATCTGTGAATTTTTTTTTTTTTTGGGGATTTGAACCACACACCTTATGTCAGTTGAGCTAAGCTGTTGTTGGCAATCTGTGAATTTATTTGTGTCCAACTACAAATTCATTTATAATTTTATAGGTTACTTAGATTTGGACTCTATGGACAATATATTTTTAGTAGGGCATTATTGTCTTATTAAATGCAATATAAATAAACATGTACAAATAAACTGCATAAGAAAGCTAGCATTTCCTACTTATAAGCAAGGACGCAACCTTTTTTTTTTTTTTTTTGGGACCTATAAATTAAATACGCGTCATATAAATTTGGATTCCTATAGTTCATTTCGTCTACTATCCTACAAACACATTTCTCAGTCCTTTAGTCTTTCTCAATCCCATTGTTGAGAAGAGACAAAGAACTACTAATTTATACCATAAACTTGGCATGATGTATCAATTTATGTCCAAAACTTTGAATCCCATCAATTTAAACCCCAAACTCAAACGAGTGTTTCATTTTTTAAATCCTTTGTACTTTTTTACTAAATTCATCTACTAGTTTTAATTAAAAGCAAGTAAAAATCTATCATAACTCACACATATCAACAAAAATTAAGCAATACATTAAATTGAACTGGATTGATGTAAAAGATTAACCATTGAACAAAATTTTTAAAACTTAGAAATTTCAGTGAAAGTCCAATCTTCGTATCATCTTTCTCTGTAGTCTCATTAATTTTGTATTTAGTTTTATAATGCACATGACTCAATTGACATAAAACATGTACTAATAATCAAGAGGTTTGTAGTTCGAATCTCTCACCCACATATGTTGTCAAATGCATCTTAAAAAACAGTTGAACTTGTACACTTTGGTGTAGGGGTAAAAATTAATTTTTTTTCCTCAACAAAATAATGATTTATGAGCCTAATTTATTTTATTTAAAAAAAAATGAGCCTAATTTATTTTTATAAAACCCGAAAATTATTAAATTCTTCAAATTATATATATATATATATATATAATAATAAATAAATAAAAACGTTTCTATAAAAACTACTAGACACATGTTTAGTCACGATCGCAAGGTTTAAAATATTAAATCAAATTCATCTCAAAAAGAAAAAAAATTAAATCAAATTATTAACGGCTAGAAATTTTGACGCTGACGTGGCGTTTTGGTTGAAGTCATATTGGCGGGACTCAGTTAGTAAGTGGAAAATATCTTTTGCCTTTTTCTTTTTTCTTTTTTTTTTTTCTTAATCTTTTTTTAAATTTTAAATCGTATTCCCGCCCAAATTTTGGTGTGTGGAAAATTCGTGTGCCGTTGAGAAAAGCGTGTCGGTGCTTTTGAGGATTAGTGGGCCCTTGGATCATTACTCACTTTTTCTGTTATGGGCCTAATTTTGTAGGCTCACAGCCCAATACAAACCAAACTTCAAATCTGGCCCAATGATTGTGTTCCTATCACGCCCTAGTATGGCTATTATAGAAGAGTTTGGGCCCATTTGAAGATACAGACAAAGCCCAACTACTCAGAACAGAAATATTCTTTTATTTTTCTTAGTTTTAGAATAAAAACAAAATTACAAAGAGTCAAAATTCTTAAAATCATTACAAAATTAGTCTGGATTCTACCCTCCCAGCTCCCTATTTCTATGAAATTTACATTTTTGCCTTCATAAAACGAGTGACAAGATAATTAAAAAAAAAAAAAAAAAAAATCAAAGACATAGGATTGAAATTCCATTTTAGTCCGTGTACTTTTAAGTTCAGATATAGTCTATACTTCCAATAAATTTTAAAATTATATTTATTAGTAGTTTGAAGTTTATTTTTATATGACTTGATAAATAAGAATAATAATAATAATTGTAAATTTTGAACCAATAATTTTTTTTTGTTGTTGTTGAAAATATGTACCTTATTTAGTTTGGTTATGTTCAAGTCAGTAAATTACAACAAATTTTGATATACTTGTAAATAAATTATAGATGGAGATTTTTGCTTCTCTTTTCTTCCATAATATGAACAAATAATCAGGTGGGTTTACGACACTGTAATTTATCCTCCTATAATGATTTGATGCATACAATAAAAATAATCTCATAGATCCAATAACTATAGAGGGATGAATCATAATATAGCAACCACTATAATAAAGTTTTTTATATTATGAGGTGTATTTTAATTTTTAATAAATGTTTGTGAATGAATTCGTCACATAAATTTTGTCATGACATTGGACAATGTTGCATGATTGAATGAAAAAGATTTGGATGTGGTCAAAAGATGTCATTCCCACATTCCACAATGTTGGGATTTCTTTATGTTTCACCTGTTTGCCACTTTGTTATTTTCTTTTTATTGTCACTCTTGATTGAAAAAAAAAAATCAAAATAGTCGAATTCTAATAGTTTTATTACAATTTCTTATTTATTTTTTTGTGAGGAAAATGCTTTACTTTAATTTATTTTATTTAATTTTCAATTATTGTAGCTTTGACTACTTTTTTTAATGGGGCGGAAATTGAGTTGTTTCTGACATGATGAAGCATTCTAGGAGAAATTTGTCTCAAAATGCCCTCTCTCTCTCTGGTTAGAGTGAGAAGGAGAGGCGCACAAAAAATATATATATATAAAATGTAATTACTTTTTTATGTTTTATTGTGTTAAAAGTTAGTTTTAAAATTATAATTATTTATTTTATATGATTTTTTTTAAAAAAATGAAAGAGTAAAAAATAAATAAAGCAGAGTAGTTTCACTTTCTCTACTTAGCGTGCAGTTTTTGGTATTTCTCCTCTCTTATGGGATGATTGCACTTGAATTATTTGAATTACGTTTTTTTTTTCAAAAAGAAAACAAGTCCAATACCAATAGCATTATTTCTATTTTTCCTCTTTTCTTTAGGACCAAATTTCTACTAATATTAAATAAAAAATTGAAATGATCTCACAAACAAAACAAAAACAAAAACAAAACAAATTTAAAATGATAATACACGAAATTAAATGTTGGAATTTATTGAATCATTCGAGACCAAAGGGATATTACATCAATATTCAAGTTTTTAAAGTAGATAGTAGAACCGATACGTCAATCATTGCTAAATATGGCGAGAAATATAATTCCTGTTGTGTTTGGTACATTTTTTATTTTCAAGGTGACCCTCACCCTATTATTTGAGAATTAAATTTTCATTTATTATTTGATTCATAAACCTCTAATCTTTTAACCACTGATATATGTTTTAACAGTCGAGCATCATGTTCAAGTTGGTTGTCTAGTAGTCATCTAAAGTAGCAAGTTTGAGCTTCATCAGTTATATATGGTTATGCTTGACCAACTGAATTTATGAAATAAAGAGTCTATGCTCTATGAAAAGATACTTTTAGATTTTGTTAAAGTAACTTGAATTATAAAATAAAATAATAAATGAAAAACATGATAGATAAGAAAATGAAATGGTCCAAAACTTTGAACCAAATGAAGCTTTGCTTAACGTTAATGTACCCATCTTAAAACTTTAGGCACTCAATGATTAAATTTAATTTTTGTGTTCTTTTACGTGACAATGACAAAAATGCTTAACTTTGACTTTTATCAAGTGGTTTTTCCAACAAAGAGAAAGATCATGATAGATTTCAAGAAATACACACATTTATAACTTAGAATTTAAATGTAGTTTATAGTTTTGAATTAAGTTAAACAACCAAGCTTTACCTTAATATGCAAAGACTTTTGTAATAAGTTGATAATAAAAAAGAAGATTTAAATTTATTTACATCATTCACATCTAACTGTTGATTCTTTATATATTAAGAAACATGATGTACATTTACGCGTGTGTATATATATACATTATATGTTTTAAAATTGCAAAATTTCATTTGTTGGCAATTATTCATATAGTATTGAATTAATAATAAGTAAAAAAGAAAAAAGGAAAAAGGAAAAAGGAGAAACGAGAGGCAAAAGATAATTTAGATGTATACGGTAAGTAGAATTGGTCCTTTGTTTATTTCAACCGTCCAGCTGTCCCACGGGAGAGAGAGGGGTAATTTTGTCGATTAGAATAAATAATAGATTCTATTTATTTATTTTTTTTAATCATAATAGATTCTATTTCTAAAGCCCCATTAAATCACCCAAAAGATTCTCTCAGAGAAATTAAGCCAAAATATTTTACTACGATAATTGAAAACAAAACGCCATCTAATCATCAAATTAAGGAACCAATAAAATCAAGTTTTTTCCCTTAAAAAAAAAATAATAAATAAAGTTTTTAGTGAATTGACACCAAAAAAAAAAAAAAAAATTGATGTAAATATTTTATTCTAGATTCGAAACCTTTGGGTCCGAGTTATTATTTTTTTAAAAAAAATAATTTAGAATGTCTTTCACTTTGGCTTTATAAATGTTTAGTACGTTTTTACTTTGGCTCTAAGAATATTTAGGTAGGTTTCATATGCAAATATTTATTATATGAACTGTTTCAAAAGAAAATTAGTTAAATGTTTATTTCCAAGACATTTTAAGTAGATTTTATCTGTTTTTTTAATATATAATTTTTCATACCACTTCGACTATTAAGGTCCCGTTTGATAGCCATTTGATTTTTGGTTTTTGGTTTTTGAAAATTAAGTTTATACACACCTACTTCCACCTATCAGTTACTTTGTTTTAGTATCAATCTTCTTCATTGTTTTCAAAAACCAAGTCCAATTTTGAAAAAAAAAAATAGTTTTCAAAAACATGTTTTTGTTTTTAGAATTTGGTTAGGAATTCAAATGGATCCTTAACAAGGATGAAAGTTATGGTAGAAAATTGAGGAGAAAACAAACATAATTTTCAAAAAAAAAAAAAAAAAAAAAAAAAAAAAAAAAAGTTATCAAACGGGACCTAAATTAGGAATAGTCAAAAATGACATTTTTTAATTGATCCATAAATTTTTAGTCAAATGCCACTCTATAATGATTTAAAAAAATAATTTTAATAATCAATAAACACTTTAACAACCATGCCAAACAAACGCTTAGCCTGAGTTACAAATTATAGAATTATAAATTTGGGGTAAATTTTGAATATTTAAAGTAAGAGAGAACCACCTTATATCTAAACTTTATTTTTTTGAAAATAAATATCTAAATTAGTTGAGCTATACCAAGTGAATATTGAAATAATATTTTAAAAGTAAAACCTTTTTCATTGACATCTTTTAAATTGACATTGATTACGTGCTATCAAAAGGCACTTTGTATATTTAATTTAGTGTACCACTATTTAAAAAGTCATAGCAAACTCGTTCAAATTATATAGGTTAGATTTTTATTTCTTTATTAAATATCGAAATTGTGAACAATAATTTCAATTACACAATAATACAAATCTCTACAAATCAGCAAATCATAATTATTAAAATATTATATTAAAAATAAAAAAAAATGGTTGTTGAAATAGAAGTTTCAAATAATCCCTTCAACTTTATATCATTTAAAAAAAAAAAAAAAAATCAGTGTGGTACGTTAGCTAGTGGACCTCGTCAGAAGAACAAATTAAAGCATGGGAATTGTCACGAAAAATGCCATCTACTTGGCTTTCACATTCTTTAGTGGGCTTACGTTTATTCACTTTAATTACACAAAAACACAATCATTCATTATTACTTGAAATTTCTAATCATCTACGCCATTAATCTTTTTGTTACTTTTAATTAATAATAAGATTGCTTTAAATATAAATTAATATGGAAGATATTAAGGATGACGTGATGTGAGTTTGACATTTCAAAATCTTTACGAGAAAAATATTTCATCATAAGTCTTGGTTTTAAATGAAAAATGAAGACCTCTTTTGTTTTTTCCTTCCAATTAAACTAGTTTATTAATTTTTTTTTAAATAATTAAGCTAGTTTATTAATAGTTCCTTTTATTGTTTTCTAAATACAACAAACGAGGCTTCTAAAAAAAACAAATGTGGGTTGAAATTTGGATCTTTAATCCCTAGGAAAATAATATACGTTTCAAATGGTTGAGTCAGGCTCAAATTGACTATTGAGTTTTTTTTTTTTTTTTTAAAAATACTATTAATTAATTATTAATTTTTATGAACATTTTAAATTTTATTTTTTGAGAGGTGGCCGTTTGAATAGGAGAAGTTTAATAGTTTTATTTTATTATTATTTTTTTTTTACATCAAGTTTAATAGTTTTATACTATAACTTTAATTGAAAAAAAAAAATCAATTTATACCCTTAAAAAAATTTGGGATCCAAATTAAAATTATGAAACTTTTACAAGTAAATCAATTTAGATTTTTTTTTTTTTTTTTTTTTTTTTTTTGAGTTCATCAACATTTGGGGATGGGAACCTTTGACCTCTTGGATCGATGATACATACCTGAGCTATGCTCACTTTGACAATTGAGATTTTCTATTAGGATATTGTTTTAAAACTATTATTGTATAATTTTCAGACATGTATAAGACTTTCTTAAATATAAGGGATTAATGCAACATTAGATAGAAATCCTGAAATTAAATGAATATAGTAGCAATTTTTCACTAATATGAGTGGTTTTTTTTTTTAATCTTTTTCGTCTTTGTTTATTTTTATCTAAATAGTTACCTGGTAAATTTTTATTTAGAAGAATTTGAGTTGATTGAAAGACAATCAATTGATATGACAAAAAAAAAATCAAAAATAGTTACTAATTATTGATGATGGGTTAAATTGATTCAATTATAAAAATATAGAATTTAAATTGATACATTTGTTATTTTTGAATTTTAATTGATACAACTTTTGAAGATTAGGAATATAAATGAATATTTTTCCTCATTTCTTTTTTTAATGAACATCAACAATACGGGGTGGCTATTTTTGGCTGAACCGAAACTGACGTGCTCTACAATATAGCCATATTGGATTCCCACTCACCACTTCATTTACCAAAACGCCCTTCTAGTGTTCGTTTGCCAAATATCTAGCGCCGTGCCGTCGCTCTTTCCGCCGTCGCTTGACGACAACTGTAGCACGACACGGCGGCTTATTTTAACGGACTGTGACGTTCGTTTACAAACGGTGCCATCTTTTTCAACGTCTGACCTGACGGAACCATAACGTGCACTTAACAATCCCGACCGGAAAAAAAGGAAGATAAATAACAAGTTGAATTTTAAAAAGCTTTCCGTTTGAAGAAGGTTCACGAATTCATGCCTAACTTTTCAATTTCCAAGCAATTATTGGAAAAATAAATAAATAATACTTTCTTAGATAATCAATTATTTTCATTGGAAAAAGTTGGAAATTTGGTGGAACAATTGTATTTTCTAACCACTCCTGAATTTCTTTTTGTTTTTTTTTTTAATTCTTCTTATTTCTGGTTTTAAATATCGAAATATGAATTTAATCTTTTTAGTTTAACAAATATAAGAATGCATCAAACCAAAAATATTGTTTGAAATACTATATGGATTGAAGTCAAATATTAAGAAGCAATTACCTTATCTGGAAGGAAAATAAGTCATTTTATTTATTTATTTATTTTGAAAAGTGGGCTATTATTATTATCCTTTAATTAGGTCAATAGCATATATGCATTAAGATTTTGAAGAGAGAAAGAAAAAAAAAAGATTAAAAAAGTTTACGTGGGATATTTTTTAAAAAATAATAATAATAACTACGTGGGATCTTATGTGACCACTAGTTATCTATCGTCCTACTTTTTTATATGAGTTTTATTCTAAAAGTAAAATTAATTCGACGACAAAGTTAATGTGTTTGTTTTTATTATAATCACGGTTTATAAATTCGAGATTGTAGGAGAAGCAACAATATATGCAACAATTTTATGTAAGTCGTTTTTAAGAATATCCTAAAAAATAACAGGAAAAAAAAAAAAAAAAACAAACACACTTTAAAAATAGTTATTTAAACGCACAATAAAAAAAAAAAGTTCAAATATTGAAAACATTTAAAAACAGTTTCAAACAACTCCTAAGTCTGTTTTCTCATATTTATTTATTACACATCTACTCAAGTTATATCTAAGATAACTCTTTAAGATTTTATCCCTTCAAATTACTTGCAATCAAAATCAATAGATAAATCCAAAGATATTAACCATTTTGTTACAATTGTAGTATCCTTGCCATCTAATTCCATCAACCTAACATACTATTAAACGAGATACAAAAAGATGCAATCATTGTCATCCAAACCTAAAATGTTGTTTGTTACTTATATATAATCTAAAATAAATAAATATTTTTTTAGTACATCAACATTTGGGATAGAGAGATTCAAACCTCCAACCTCACGATCGATGATGATGATACATGTCAATTATTGCCGTGTTATGCTCTCACTTTGACAAATAAATAAATAAATTGTTAGGAGGGACCAAGGAAAAAAGAAATAGTCAAGTAATCAACAATATAATTTTTTTAACGTACTACATATCATTATCATTTATAGACTATATATATGATGCTAATTTGGACATAGTTCAACCAATTAAAACATCAAGGAGAGGTTATAAGATCAAACTTCCACTTATTTAAATTATTTTACTTTGAAAAATAATTATAGAGAGAAATAATTGAATAATCATAAAACTTTAAATTAGTTAGACCCAATTGAAAAGAGAATGGCAAACTCATTTGGATAAGAGAAACGTGGCAATGAGCGTAGGAATAATAAAATATAATGACAAATACATCACTAAATAATATATGAAGATATGAAAGGGGATTCTTTTTTTTTTATTTTTTTATTTTTTGAAAAATGGGAATATTGATAATTATGAAGAACAGAACATTAGAGTTACATAAAAATAAATACAGGGCAAAGGCAGAGAGATATGGGGTTAATGGAATAATTGTTGGCTAAGGTATCATAGGAAGGGAATCCATGCCGAAATCACGTGACCATAATGGGACATTAGATATTCCACTAACACAAAGTCCACAACCATTATTAATCAAACAATGGAGTCCGACAGGGACATTGGTAAATTAAATTGTCCCAAAAATCCCATCTCCCAAATTGTTGGGATTCTAATTTCAAGCAATTAATTTGCTACGTTTACTAGTTGGGTTGAGATTCTTTCTCTGAATTCCCTCCATTTGGGAAAATTCTTTTTCAGCCACAAACTTAAATTAAATGCTTACCTATAATTGCATTTTCTTTTAAAATTCGGGGTATGGATTTGGATATTTGGATGATGGAAATTAGAATCAGAATTGGAATGTGAATTTATCTGCCGCTTGTTATAGGAATCTCCCAGATCCGATCTGAAAAATATTCAATGTATAACACCTTTTTTTTTTTTTTTTTTTTTTTGAAGAAATGTATAACACCTTTTTTCTTATGGAAACTATATAATTTGAATGTGTATTTAGGAGCAATCATTGTAAATACATCTACAGCAATGATATTGGTAAAAAGTGATTTTAATGACTAAACGGAACATAACTCAATATCCTCAACTAAACGGTTAGAAGTTGAAATCATCACCATCCTCATATGATGTCGAACTCAAAAAGAGGAGAAAAAAAAAAATTCTATCTTATTGATTTTGATTGCTAAAAGAATAAGGTTAAATTACATGCGGGTAAACTTTCAAATTGATGTCTGGTATATCAATTCAAGTGTCTAATAACTTCTTATACTTTCAATTTTGTGTTTAATATACTATTGGCATATTCAACATTTTTAAAAAAGAAAGAATCTAATAGACGTGCAATTGAATTTTATGTCGCTTATAAAATCCTACAACGAAAAATCTATTAGACACAAATTTAAAACGCGAAAAAGCAAAGCATAAAAGAAGGATGTGGTGTTAGTGTTGTGGTTGTGCAGGTACTAATAATTTAAAGGGTGTGGAAAAGCATGTGGGAAAAAAATAAAATAAAAATGAGGGTCGTGTGAGTCGTGAGGGACAAGCAATAACAAAACCCTCCGTTTAAAACTTGGGAGGATGTCGTTCTGAGCTTGTCTTTCCCACATCGCACACCACGCACTATGCTCTAATGCTTTGGACCACTCTCTTCTCCTCTTTTATTTCTCTCTAAATAAATTAATCATTATAAAAATATTTACAATAAAGTTTTAACTGATTCCAATATATTGAAAATAATCTTTGATCATGGCTATGGTCGTGACTATCTCTTTTCGGTCAATATTATGACTTTTCAGTGATATTAAAATGAAGAACATTAGCATTTTCTCTCTCGTTGATGTTTTTTTCACTTCCAAATTAATTTGTTAATTTAAGCTATACGTCGAAGTTAGAAACAATAACAATATTATATTCTCTCTTTTTATACCATTCAAAAAAAAAAAAAAAAAAAACCCTATGATCTTCAAACTATATTCTTTGTCTAATTTGGCTTTTAAATCTATTTAATTAAATGAGAATATTAGTACTTTAAAGCATAGTTATAAGTTACAACCAATATAATATTTTGCCACACATATATAAAACAAATTATTAATTACATGCATGAGATTGTACTTAGGGTTGTGCCAAGTTGTGTTGTGTGGACATCTATTGAATTTAATTTTGTCAAATGTGTTATGTCATGACAACATAATTGTTCATATTTTTTTTAACCACATAATATAATGTTATCTATTTTAAACTTATATCAACGCGATATTAAAATCTTATCTTATAAAATACCTGACAATTCAAGCATAATTCATTGGATAAGACATTAATTATCATTTCAAAAGTTGATAGTTTAATCCTTTTTCCATTAACACTATTGTTGAACTAAAAAAAAAAACCTCAAAGGGTACACTTAGTACGTCAATCAATATTTGTCCGATGTAGTTTTTTTGTTTTTGTGAAGAATTATGTAAGCTAAAACATTTTGTCTTTATTTTTTCTATTATTTGCTCAACAGGTGGTGGATTTTTTTTTTTTTTTTTTTTTTTTTTTTTTTTTTTTTGTACTTCAACAGATACTATAACTATTTCTATAATAATTATTTAAATTTAGAAAACATCGTTGCAAATTAACATTATATTATAACTATTTCTATAATAATTATTTCAATTTGGGAATTTTAGAAATATGACTTATATACTTCAAACCAACTAACTTTTTTTTTCTCAAAAAAAAAAAAAAAAAAAAAAAAAAAAAACCAACTTACTTTACTACTTTACTATTGTGTACATTTCTATTTAGAGAGAGAAATATATACATGTACGAATAAAAATGGGAAATTATGTCTAAAAAAAATTAATAATAAAATAAGATGGAAAATGAGAATCCATGATGATAGCATTATTTTTTGTGATGCTAATGAAAGAGAACTTGTGCATTTAAAGAACATTTTAAACATTTATGAAAAAGCTTCAGGGGAAAAAATTAATTACTCCAAGTCCTCTATAATGTTCTCTAAAACGGTTCATAATGATAGGAGAGTTTTCCTTAGTAGCATCCTGGGGGTTAGAAATGTTGATGATTTTGGCAAATACTTAGGAGTTCCTTCAGTGTTTTCTCGAAACAAATCAAAAGATTTAAACTATATCCTAGAGAAAATATGGAAATCGGTTCAGGGTTGGAAAAAGAATTTATTTTCAGTGGCTGGGAAGGAATTACTAATCAAAAGTATTGGCCAAGCCATTCCCACTTATGCTATGAGTGTGTTTAGGTTCCCTAAAAATCTATGCGAGGAAATTACTAGAAACTTTGCTAAGTTTTGGTGGGGTTCTAGTGAATCCAAAAGGAAAATCCATTGGATTAAATGAGAAAAGCTCTGTTTGCCTAAGTGTTTAGGGGGTTTAAATTTCAGAGATGTAGAAGGCTTTAATAAGGTTTTATTGGCCAAGCAAGCCTGGAGAATCCTAAAAAACCCAGATTCGCTAGTTTATAGATTCCTAAAGAGTATCTACTTTCAAAATAGTCATATCCTGAATGCTAATGTAGGTAGGAACTCGTCATATATTTGGAAAAGTCTTATCTGGGGTTGTGAGTTGCTAAAAAAAGGGATTAGATATAGACTAGGGAATGGTAAGGATATATCTATGTTCTCTGATCCATGGTTGCCTAAGGTTTCGACTTTTACTCCTATATGTAGGGACATCAATGTTTTCGATCTAAAGGTTGCGGATTTTATTGATTCGGATGGAAGTTGGGCTCTAGGGAGACTAAAAGAGTGTGTTTACCCTGAGGACTATCTCTTAATTAGGAAGACCCCAGTTAACATAAACCTCAAGGATAGCTTTATTTGGCATTATGACCGCACAGGGAAGTTCACAGTCAAAAGCGTATACAAATTGTATATGAACTCCAAATTTAATGAAGCTTCATCTAGTAATAATGTCATGAAACAGGTATGGGAAAAACTATGGAAACTACGCATCCCCCAAAAATTAAACATTTCTGTTGGAAAGTTTTGAATGAAATTTTACCAACAAAGATAAATTTAAAGAAAAGAGGGGTGGATATTCCCTTAATTTTCCCTATGTGTATGTGTGAGAATGAGTCTTCTAACCACATTTTATTCGAATGTTCTCATGCTAGGGAAATCTGGGACAAGATGTCAAAAAATTCGTACCTGGAGGAAGATTTCAATAATTGTCTGGTGGATCGTTGGTTGAAGCTCAGTTCCAACCTTTCCATGGAGGATTTGTGACGTGCTGGACCATTTGGATGGACAGAAACAAGAAAGCTCATGGAGAAGAAATACCTCCGGTTAGTATTCGAAGCAATTGGATCGCAAATTATTTAGAAGATTATCAGAAGGCTAACCTGATTAAATCAACTTCGCGTGAAGATCTTCCTCGCCCCGATTCTGAGGTGACTTCTGCATGTTGGATTCCCAATGAAGATGGAGTCTTAAAAATCAATGTCGATGCGGCTTGGTCTGCAAACCCCCAAAGAACTGGTCATGGAGCTCTCTATAGAGATTCAAGAGGTTTTCTGAGGGGAGCCTTGGTGTCGTCGATTGACCTAGATTTTTTACCCCCTTTAGCAGAACTGAGAGCGATTTTGGATGGTTTGAAGCTGGCTAAACGTCTTCTTTGCTCTAAATTCATTGTGGAATCTGATTGTGCCCAAGCTATTCATTTCGTGACAAAATTTCTGAGTCCGTGGAGTGAAGTTGAAGCCACGGTGGAAGAAATTTGGGGGCTGCTTGGATATTTTGCTGAGGTTAGATTTGAATATACTCCTCGAAGAAGAAATAGGGTTGCTGATTTTTTAGCTAAAGAGGCTAAGGCTTATGGGCTGAATGATGTTTGGGTGGACCCCGTCCCTGAGTGGGTCAAGTCAGTACTCGTGTATGACTGTCAATCTCTTGCCCCTGTGGCATTTTAAATGAAGTTTTATTTTCTTAAAAAAAAAAAAAAAAAGTCTTTTTTTTTTTTTTTTTTTTTTTTTTAAGTCCAAATTGTCGTTAACCACATTAACTTTTTGAAACTATATATTAATAGTATTAATATGTTTAAGCAAAACCTTAGTTTGTTTTCATAATAAATAATTGCTATTTACTTCAATATATAATAACCTAAATTTCTAAATTTATTCGGTAAGATCTTTTTTTTTTTTTTTTTTTTTTTTTGTAGCTTACTTTAAAAATAAAATAAGTTTTATTATTTGTTTGTAGAAAAAAAATTTAAGCATGCTAATAGTAAAAGTGGCTGGTCCATCTTGCTAGAAAAACATGATCATCTTGTGCCTTTCTTTATGTGCTTAATTTTCTTTCTTTCCTTCCTTTTTTTTTTTTTTTTTTTATTTAATGAGAATTCGAACTTTTGATCTTTTAGACCCATTTGATAACCATTAACTATTTGGTTTTTGAAAATTATGTATTTTTTTCCTAATTTTCTTACTATGGTTTTTATCTTTGTTAAGCACACATGAATTTTTAGCCAAATTTTAAAAATAAAAACAAGTTTTTGAAAAACTACTTAATGTTTATAAACTTAATTTAAAAAAATTTAAAACAAAAAATCAAATAGTCATCAAACGAGACCTTAGTTGAAGATATGTCTTAACGAATTGTATTAAATTATACTTAAAGTTGAGACTTCAAAAAACTTGTTTACTCACAACTATTTTGTTTTGTTTTGTTTTTATTTTTAGATTTTTATTTAAATTTTAGAAATTGAAGAATAGGTTTTTCGTTTAATACTTTTAATTTTTTTAAAAAATCAATAAAAGAGTTTTGTAATTGAAAATTTATAATTCAAGCCTTGATCAAATGTGGCCACTTGACTTCCCTAAATGAAATATGGTTAACATTCCCTTTCTTACCAGCCATATTTTATTATAGTAAATTCCCAAACCACAAAACGAACCAAAAAAAGGAATAAGAAGAAGAAAAAATATACATGTAAAGTTTCCATTGCTTAAAAATAGATTTAAATGGAAAAATCTACGGTAAGATTTCACAAATTACTCATTTAACCCTGTCAATTTAGAAGACTATTACCCTTTGTAATTAGCTTTAATTTAGTCCCAATAATTTAGACTTAAAAACTCCATTTTAGTTCTTTTTTTTTTTTAATAGTACTTCAATTTAGTTCCTTTAGTTTCAAAATTTTTAATTTTAATTTCTTATAATTTGGTCAAATTTCACAAATGGCCAATTTTATAATAATTCTTCTATGTGATAAAAAACTAACGTTTTCTATTTGACAATTGATAAGGTTTAACCAAACTAAATTAAAACTAAACTGAGGAGCAAATTGAAACTTTTACTCCAACCATTAGGCATTAGGGCTAAATAAGTAATTTAAGGAAATAAGAAATTAACATTTGCTGTAATAATTTGTTTATGGTAAATACTTGATATAATTAATTTAGATTCTCTTGAAATTTGATTTGGTGCTGACGTAAGTTGAGGATAAAATGAAAGAAACAAACAAATAACGAGGCGGGACCCACGCTGCTTTTACTGCCTTTTACTTCCTCTTCCTTTGGACGGTTAGACCTATTTAAACCCTTTCTCCACTCTCTTCCTCCCATCATTCGAACTCTGTGCCCTAATTTCACGCTACAGTTTCCCTCCCCCAATCTCGCTCTCTCTTTCTCTCTGCCTCCATCAATGGCGCTCCGGAGATCTCTTTCCAAGCGCTTCCTTGATGGTTACAGAACTGATCCTTCTTCGTCGCCTCTCAATCTCACATTCCGCCGCGAGTACCTTTCTCCTCCGTCGGATTCCGCCGGGAAGTCCGTTTTCCGCCGCTTTCTACAGAGGAGAGCGATCTATCATTCGCCTTCCGCCGCTCGGATTCCGGAGTTGATGACTCTTCCGGTCGGCGATAAGCTCAGAGAGAAACTCGGAGGCAGCAACATTACTGCAGATCGAATCCGCCTCGACGGCCTCATTCCTCCGGCGTCGTTGGATAATGAACGCTCTGTTTCTGGATGTGGAATCTCGATCGACGATGCCAGGAAGATCATTAGGCTGTCGCAGGTCGAGAAGCTAAAGGCGAAACTGAGAGATATTCCGGAGAGTTCGATCTCGTACTCTGAGTTCTTTCGGATCTGTGTTGAAGGTTGTGGGAACAAGGATCAGGGGGCTGAATTCGCCAAGTTGTTGGATGAATCTGGAAGCGTCATCGTCCTTGGGAATATTGTATTCCTCCGGCCGGATCAGGTATAAATTAAAATTCCGATTACATCTTGTGAGGTGAAAATTTACAGAGTAGAGAACATTGGCCGAATTCATCCCCTATGGAAATCCGATTTAAGAGGACAATGACGATGAACAGTATTGGACGAATATGCAGAGTAAAATTCGTAATTAGGGAAAAATATTTGAAGAACTTGAAAATTTGGGACAAAATCGGGACCTATTCAGTGAATAGTAAATTATAACTTTTTTTTTTCTTTCTTTCAAATATCTAAATTAATGTTTAAAATTTTCTCAAAAAACGAGAAGTTTGAGAGATGTTTGAGTTCTTTACTTGGCCAAAAGTTTTTAAAATATTTTAAAGAATGGATTAGAAGAAAAAAAATGGTTTTAAAAATCTTATCAAGTTAGTAGTAATTAAGAAAATCGGTTGTAAAGAAAAAAATCCAACCCAACTTGGAAAAGAAAATTTAAAATTTGGGACAAAATCGGGACCTATTCAGTGAATAGTAAATTATAACTTTTTTTTTTTTTTCTTTCTTTCAAATATCTAAATTAATGTTTAAAATTTTCTCAAAAAACGAGAAGTTAGAGAGATGTTTGAGTTCTTTACTTGGCCAAAAGTTTTAAAAATATTTTAAAGAATGGATTAGAAGAAAAAAAAATGGTTTTAAAAATCTTATCAAGTTAGTAGTAATTAAGAAAATCGGTTGTAAAGAAAAAATCCAACCCAACTTGGAAAAGAAAATTTTCGTTTAATTTTCTGTTTTAAAAACAAAGTTCACTGATGAATTTATTTTCTAGTATCATTTTTAAAAAATTTACAAAATGATTTTAAAAGATTATATATAATGTTTTTTTTTAAATAAAAGACGACATTTTATAATGCCTCATTATATATATTATATATAATGTTTTTTAAGGTATGTTTAGCCATTAAATTTCACTAAAATTTTATAAAATTTTAGGTCATATATTATTAAACAAACTATTTTAAAAAAATATAGTAGACATCAAACGAAACTAAAATTCTTTAAATAAAAACTAAAATTTTGTAACATTATTAAAACAAATAATTTTTTAAAAATTATAACTGCCTTGTTTTTACCATGTTATGAGATCATGAATAAGAATGAATTTTGGTTGAAAATGTACGGAAAAAAAAAGTATAGTTCAATTGACATAAAAGCTTATAACTTTGACCAAAAGATAAGAGGTTCAAATCTTTCACTTTACATGTTGTTAAAATATATATATTTCAAAAAGTTTTTAAAATAATAATTTTGATATATGTATATGTGGTCTGTAATGAATATAATACTCAAATAAAAAAAAAAAAAAAGATGAAAAATAGGGGAAGTTAGTAGTTAGTAATTTCCTCGTTAGGGCAACAATTAAATCTCATTAATTCCCAAACATCTCAAATGAGGAAAAGGAAAGTAGTGTGGGAAAATGAAAAAGCTACGGCTGCTAAAATTTGATGAGTCGTTTCAAAGCTGTAGCTAATTTTCCTTTCCTTTTCTTGTATTTTGATTAAGACCATTACCAAGCCTATCAATTTAGCCAAACTTCTAAAAGAAAATTTCCTAAATGCCCTTTTACACCACACACTCATTTCCCATATTAAATTGCTAAAATTTAAAATTTCCAGGTGGCAAAATCAATGGAAACGATGATATCTCGATCAATAGCGACACCAGACGATCCAAGATTCAAACAGCTGGCCGAACTGGAGAAGCAAAAGGCAATAATTGATAAAAAGGCCAAGGCCCAAGTTCAAACCGAGCTTTTCTGCGGATTGGGCCTTCTCTTGGCCCAAACAATGGGCTTCATGAGGCTCACTTTCTGGGAGCTGAGTTGGGACGTAATGGAGCCCATTTGCTTCTTTGTCACATCCCTTCACTTTGCTCTCGGCTATGGCTTCTTTCTTTCAACCTCCACAGAGCCCACCTTCGAAGGCTTCTTCCGACGTCGTTTCAAAGCCAAGCAGAAGAAACTCATGGCCTCTCATAAATTTGATATCAACAACTACAATGAGCTGAGGAGGATCTGCTATCCAAGCCATAGAGGAGCTTTGCCAAGTGAAGAAGGAGCCTTGTTTTCTAATGGTCAAAGTTTGTCATAGTAATTGGTAATTACAATAATTCCAATTTTTTTACTTCTAATGTGAAAAATTGGGCCTTTAGGATTCAGGGTTTTTTTTTTTTTTTTTGGGTGTTTTGATCTAATACAATACAGCAATTCATATCATGGATTGTATACAAACATTGAAAATTAAAAAAAGAAAAAGAAAAAAATGGAGAAGATGAGCTTGTAAATTTATATAATTTCTTCTTCTTTTTTTTAGATGGAAGGTTGAATTTTATTTTCTTTAATATTGTTTTGTTGTTCGTAATTATAATATACAGATAATTAAAAATTTTAAATGATGCTGACAGCATGAGAAGCATGATGAGGTGTGGAATTCAAGAAACTAATGAAAACTATTTGAAATTTATCAAAGAATTGTGTCTTTGTAAAAGCTTAATGATGACGAATTGATATTTCAAGACCTTTTGGCGATGTTTGTGTTGTTTGTTCCTTTTCTTTTTTTTTTTTTTTTTTCTTTTAACAAGTGTAGTTCAGAAAATTGTCTACGTATTTTATCTTAGTAGTTTTCTTATTTTTTTTGTTTTTAGAGTTCAAAATGGTTAACGATTTGCTACTTTTATTCTCTTTTTTCTCTTTAATTAATTGCTGTTGCTTTCTAATATTGATTTTCAATTTAAAATTTTAGAAGCCAAGAAAACAAACACAATATTCCGAAATAAATTCCTACTCGATCCCTTTTTCTTTTTCTGAAGAAATGGCTCCAATCTAAAATTTAAAATATTAATAAAACGAACCATAAAAAGTGAATATATATGGAGAATGAAAAACAGATTAGTTTAAACAATAAAATAGGATTTTAAAGGGAGGAAAAATCCGTAACGCTTCCTGCAAACTGCCTTATATTGGACCATACAGATTAGAAATTTAGAATTAGGTACAAAGAGTGACAAGTCCTTTGCAAAAAAAAAAAAAAAGAAAAAAAAAAGAAAAGAAAAAGTGACAAGTAAAAACAAAAAAAATTGAAATTTTGAAAAAGAGAAAAGAAAACGAAAATCTAGAAAGGTTTGAATGTGGAAAATTAAAAGAAATTAGAAGATGCGACAAAAGTACGGACGTACAAAGTCAAGGCGTTCCTGCTCTTGCGGTCTACTCACTAGCCTGCCTTGTCGGTGCCCACTGAACCTTCCTCCCCACATTCCTTCGATTTTTTTTTTCCCTCTTTTTTTACCAAAATATTTCTAAAAAAAAAGAGAAAAATTCCATATTAATTTTCACTCTCAACTTTTAATTTTATTAAATTCTAACTTAGATTTAGATAAATATTAGAATTTTTAATTTTGGTGTAATTTGCATTTATTCGCTCGCTTATTTTAATAAAAAGTACATGTGTGTATATATAAATTATTGTAAATTTACTAATTTCAATAATATCAAGTTTTACAGAAATTGAAGTTTGATCAATGTATAAATTAATCCTCAAATATCATTGTCAAGACTCACATGGACTCTAACAAAAGTAGCTATAATGTCATTTTTCTTTAAATATTTATCGATTTTGTAACGTGCATATGTTTTATAATTCAAACAAAAACTTATTGGAAGTTAAAAATTGTCACAAAATTTCAAGTGGGAAGAATGTGATTGCAACACTTAGTTAAGTTTGTGAATGTAATTTGATGAAATAAAGTGTTTAAGATAAGAAATAACACAACCTAAACAAGTTTAGGAATAAAATTTGATTTTATATAACATTGATTCCGTAAAATTAGGATTTTGACATTTTAATGGATCCTTTAAAGTTTTTTGTTGTTTTAAAGGCAAGATCAATAGATATTGATTTTTTTTTTTTTTTTTTGAAGAGATTGAATTGAATGGGTTAATTTGTGTAGTATGGAATATGGATAAAGTGTAAGAAATTTGCGTGGAATAATTTCTAATTCATCGAGTCGATTAAAATTTCTTAACTCAAAAATATTTTTTGCTAGCTCAAAGATAAATAACGATGAAGACATAAATACCATCTTAACAAGGCATATATTTGGATCCTCATCCCACATTTATCATGCTACTTTAGAGAAATGAAAAATATTTTTATACTTGATAAACTTATTTATACACTGTCTTTTTAATTATTATTTTTAATCCATTTTTCTATAATAAATGAACAAACTTTCATGAAAGCACCATCTTTCATATAATTAAGTTGACAAACTAGGAAGAACCTAACTCAAATAAACTTAATTCAAATAGCAATAAATTACATGACCAAGTTGGTCAATTTATTAATCAACAATTAAGATCATCACCATAAATAAAGTTAATATATATTCCAAAAAATCCAAAATATTCTCTAATCTAACACACCATGTGATGAGAAGCCTTTGGTATTTGTTTTAATAAGATTCAAAATCCAGACGATAAATGAACCCATGAGATTTTTTTTTTTTTTTTTTGGAAAGTGAATGTCACAATTAAATATTAATTTTAATTTTGATTTCCGAGAAATTAATTGAATTAAAGTTTTTAACAAGTTTATTATTAGCAATAACGACTCATGGGTTGGTGTTTTGTTGAACTGAAAGTGTTAATAACGAAAACACACCCAAATCAAACGTAGCCTCCAAGCATGCAAACATTATATTGTTTACTTTTCTCTTTGATTACTTTCCCGAGAAAATCATTTTCCCGGAAAATGATATTTCAACTCATGAAAGAAATTTCTCACCCAAACACCAATTTTTTATTTTAAAAAGAAAATTCAATATGAATGCAAGAGCCTTTTTTCTTCGACTGAATTTCTTAGTAACCTTAAACTTCAATGAATGTTAAGATAAAGAATAAACAAATTGGGTATAAAAGCCCAAGAACGGGAGCTTTATCCTTCGTGAAATGTCCAAGAGCGGGCAATCGAGTGGTGCATTCCTTAGCGCGAGCAGCAACAGGCCTCTCTCCGGTGTCTCCTCCGTCGACCATAGATGCTGATGATTTTTTTTAGCTTTCTTTCCCTTCCATGATGGAAGAAGCTTTCTTTTGTAAGGATGACGTTATCCCGTTAGCCTCTTTAATGGAAGAGGATGTAGTTGCAACTAACTCTTTTCTGCGTTAATGAAGTATTTTCAGTTTAAAAAAAAATGGATAGAAAAATAAGTGGGTTTCACTAAGAACTCAAATTCATAATGTAATAGAACAGTGAAAAATTACCCTCTTTGGATCATGAAAAATTACAATAGAACAGTGAAAAATCTCTCCGCTTAACATTGTTGACTTTGACTAAATCCGCCAATTATTCTCCAGACAAAAAAAAAAAAAAATCGAAATATTATTATTTTTTTAACAATTAAAAAGACTTAAAAAAAAAAAAATAGAGAAGCAGAAAAAGCGTGTTGAAACATCAAACCCCGGTCTGAAGGTACAGCTACGGATCTCCTCCTTCAGTCTCCATCTTCACTCTCATGCTTTCATTTAAATTCCCACTCCCAATTTCCCTTTTCCCATTCCCAAATTCCTCAATTTCTCCTCCGCCATGCCCTCCGCCCTCCTCCTCCTCCTCCTCCTCCTCGCCGTCTCCGCCGCCAATGCCGCAGTTTTCAGAGAAGCCCCCCAATTTTACAATTCCCCAGACTGCCCCTCCATCGCCGACGACCTGGAGGACCCCGATGAGAACGAACACCACCTCTGCTTCGATCGCGCCGTCCACGTGGCGATGACGTTGGACACTGCCTACATACGTGGCTCCATGGCCGCCGTCCTTTCCGTCCTCCAACACAGTTCCTGTCCTCAAAACGTAATTTTCCACTTCGTCCATTCCGCATCCGCCAACGAGTCGTCTCTACGCGCCACCGTCTCTCACTCATTCCCGTACCTGAAATTCCAACTCTACCCTTTTAACGATGAGGCGGCCTCGCGATTGATCTCCACGTCAATCCGATCCGCTTTGGACTGTCCTTTGAACTACGCACGTAGCTACTTGGCCAACCTCCTTCCCACGTGCGTCGGCCGAGTCGTGTACCTTGACTCGGACCTGATCCTGGTCGACGACATTGCCAAACTCGCCGCTCATTCACTCGGCGACGACTCGGTCCTCGCCGCGCCGGAGTACTGCAACGCCAATTTCACCGCCTATTTTACGCCGTCGTTTTGGTCCAACCCGTCTCTTTCTTTGACGTTTGCGAACCGGAAGGCGTGTTACTTCAACACGGGGGTTATGGTGATCGATCTGGACCGATGGCGGGCCGGAGACTACACGACCAAGATCGAGGAATGGATGGAATTGCAAAAGAGAATGAGAATCTACGAATTGGGGTCGCTGCCGCCGTTTTTGTTGGTGTTTGGCGGGAGGATGGCTCCTGTGGACCACCGGTGGAACCAGCACGGGCTCGGCGGCGACAATATCAGAGGGCTCTGCAGGGATCTGCACCCCGGTCCGGTTAGTTTGTTGCATTGGAGTGGCAAGGGAAAACCGTGGGCTCGATTGGACGCGAACCGGCCCTGCCCTTTGGATGCCCTTTGGGTTCCGTACGATTTGTTACAGACCCCATTTTCGATTGATTCTTGAAGCTCGAGAAATTGATTGATTATTGGTGGAATCTCTACGGAGCTGAAGTTATACTGATTTTGATTTTTTTTTTTTTTTTTTTTTGTAACAAAAATAAATAATTAGAGAATAATGGGATGGAAATTTGGGATTAACTGATGTAATAAGAGGATTTGGAAGAGGTTCGTATTCTTTTTTGTACATAGAGAGATTGATTCAATTTTTGTGTATCAAATTTGCATGTCAATAACTTTCTGCTTTGATCCCAATTTTCGTTATTTGTCCTTGTTTTTTTAATTGAATTTGGTGAATTGGGGTCTTTCATGATTTTTGCTGGATAAAAATAATGATGAATTCTAAATTTAACGTTTTTTTTTTTTTTTTTTTGGGGGGGGGGATTAATGTATGCAATTATGAGTATTATACTCCTTTTTAGCTTCAATTTAATTTTTTGCGTTTAGAATAAGGAAAGGTTGTATTTTTTTTAGTTCGAAGACTCAAGCTTTAGACCACTTGATCGAGTGTACATACTTTATACTAGTTGAATTATGACATAAACGTTTCTAATCGTGTATATATATTTTGAGTGTTAGATTATACTTCTATTTAATCTATGTACTTAAATGATGACATGATATGTTTGTTAGATTAATTACGACCTAGAAAACATTGTGTCTAATTATTTAATTATTTAAAAATTAAAAATTTTAAATTACACTTTATTTAGTTTGACATTGTTGGTGCCACTGAAATAATGTGTTCCATTTGGTTGGTAGTTTTAATTTTTAGTTGGTTAAATTTTAGTTTACTTTATGGTTCTAACTTTATTTAACACAGATTACCTATACAAGGGTATTCCAAACCTTTTTTTAATCATTTTTAATGAGAAATAGATATTTTTACGATCATCCTCAACCTGTTTGTATTTCACTTATTTACATTAAAACTCATTTGAGTCACAGCTTATAAATATCAATAAGAAAGCTTGTTTTAATTACATCTTTATCTGAATCTTATTAGTTTCTTCATAGCAACTATACGTTTCATAATTTAGGGGTATGTAAAATATACTTTTTTCGACGAATCTTCCAACGAAAACCTACCATAATGTAAACTTTACAACACTTTAAGGTTTGATGTGAAAAATGCAATACTAGTCTAAGTTTAAGGTGTGTGGAATTCGATGAAATAAACTGTTGATATGCTCTACCTAGTTTAAGATTAAAATGGATATTTTTCTCATATATTTATAATCTTATAAAGATGGATGGCGACGTGGGGCTCTATTTTTATTTTTCTCATATTTTCTTTTAGAGATGATAATATATTCATTAACCATAGACATAATCTATAAATCTAAGTCGTTGGTGATGTTTTTGTTTTCCATGGCCATTAATGCAAAAGTCACAAAAACTCTAGCCCACTTGTAAGCTATTGACAATTTCTTTTTTCTTTTTTTAGTGGGGACGTCTACGAAAGAGCTAGAGATTTTTCTATTTATCATTATTTAATTAATGGTGGGTGTGGGATGATTACTTTTTTTCTCGATTAAATTTTCAGATCCCACCTAAGCTTTTGTTTTTTTAATGCTCATTAGGTTTTTTCTTCGTACTCGATTGAATATATTCTAAACTTAATTAAGTATTTTTCTACTGTTTTTTAGTTTTTTTAAAAGTATAAATAAACGAAAAAATTAAAAAAAAAAAAATTGAAAATTTTCATTAAAAAATCCCATCACATTTTAATTGACTCGACTATTAAAGTATCGAAATTCTCTACATGATCGAAGATGCTCGCAATTGATGCTATCCTTATAAATTTTGATTTTTTTTGTTTTCCATTGACAAAAAAAAAAAAAAAAAAAAAAAAAAAACATGTTTGTTACTTCGATCGAGGTACATTGAAATTTTCTTATAAAGTTTATTTATTAACACAAATTGATCTCACTAGGGTTTTGAACTTTTTGAACAAGATGGAGAAAAATCTTTTACTAATTTTACTTTCTTTTTAATTTTATATCATTTATGTGTACATTTAACATGACATAATTATGTTTAAAGTAGCTAATATGAATATTAGATAATTGCTTTGAGTTTTATATAAATTTAATTTTTGGCTTTACAAGAATTTGTCTCAAGATTTTATTAATTGGTCATTGTATACTCATGTAAAAATTATTGAGTTAAATGGTATTCTTATTTAATCCACGATTAAAATGTTTATGTTTAGGTGAGTGATTAATGATTATAATTTAAAAGGCAACACTTTTAACTCATTAAATTGATAATATATCTCTAACTTTATTGTTCTATCGGTCATAATAACAACAATATTATTCATAGACATGTTAAGTAATGATCCAAATTCATCATGTGGCCCTTCTCTTAAATTTATTTCGGTAACAAAAGTAATTAAAGATAATATAGTTAATTAATTTACATAATTACATCAGCAAAGTCAAATTTTTATTAGCACCAATAATGAAAATACTGACTTTATAAACCGCTTGAATATCATTTCTCAAAATCGTAAGAGTTAAAATGTCTTTTTTTTTTTTGGAAAAAATAATAATAAAGATTTGCAATGAATATACATTAATATGGTGCATTTAAAGGACGACAAAAATTATGTGGTTTTGAATAAATATATTGATATCATATCTTCAATAATTGTTTAACAAGATTCAACAGTTTATTGGCACACAATATCAATGAATATAGACTTGTAATGCATCTGTAGTTGAAAGGACATATTTAAAGAATGGAAAAAAAATTTGATATGGTATTCAATAATCATATTTAATTATACTCTATTATATAACATATTTTTAATAATTATTAAATAATAATAACAATTTATTGGCGCACAATCTTAACTATGTACAACGAATAATCAAAGTATAAAACTATTATCGAGGGTTCAATAATTCAAGGTCAAATAATAATAATATTCGAACTCGGTCAACTCCAAGAACGTCCAAGGAAACCACATGGTTCGAGATCTTTTAAATTTCAAATTTATCTAGATATGTAATCTCATTTTTAATTTTAAAACGACAATGTGAAAACAAATTATTCAACAAAACGACATCATAATGTAACTATTCTCTTAAAATCGTCGAATGTAGATATTTAAATTTGTCTATCTCTCAACAATCACCGAATAAAAAATGAGGTATTTTTATAATTTATCTCTTTTAATTTAACAGTGTAAAATTATCAACCTCATTGTACGACTTATGGGACGGTGTCGGTTGGAGAGAGAGGCTGGCACAAGGTCTAGCAAATAATTAAATAGCAAATAAAGAAAAACCAAAAGTCAAAAAAGAATATTACCTCGTGGAGGGCATGCACCATAAGTCCATAACACCACTTCTCCACGTCTTCATATCCGATCAACAAATAAATTAAAATTTGCAAAACATCCATTGAAGTAAAAATGTTATTACAATTATCATACCTTCATATTTTTAGTTTTATCAGTCAAGTTCGTAATTTTATGACATTATCACAAATAAAAAAAAAAAAAAAAACACACACACACAAAGAAATAAGTATCCGAATGTTAAAAAAAAAAAAAAAAAAAAAACACAAACGAATTATAAGAGTGTTATAATCAAATCTAAATGCTTTATACCAATCTTTTACTTTAAATTAATATACTAAATGAAATCAATCTAACCAAAATTTTAATAGTTAATAATATAGTTCCGTGATTTTATAGAACTTAAACAAAATTGAGTGACTGTCACCATTCTATGAGTTGGTCAATTTGAGCACAGTTCAATTGATTAAAACACATATTTTTAATCAGAAGATATAAGCTGGTTGGGATCCATCCACCTTGAACTTTAAAAAAACTAATAATTCTTCGTATAGTTCAAGAATGGTTTGTAAATTTGCATTATTCGAAGACTTAATTGCAAAATTTCAAAGATAAATTGATCCAATTGAATGTTGGGATTTACTATTAAAAGGAAAAGAAATATTTGCATGGGCTGAATGTGGGCCACATATGGGCCCAAATGAAAATAAATCAAGAATAGAAACGAGCTATTGGGCCCAAATGAGAAAAGGCCCATAACAACCGCGCGCAGGAGCCTGGTGCTACGAAGCAAACACAGTAAGGAAACGAATTTTTGCCCTCTTCGCGTTCTTCCATTAAACACAGAATGATGTTTTCTCTGCAACAGAAATAATGGCCAGTTATGCGGAAGCTCTTCGTGCTATGAGGCTGCGGATTCAACTTCAACGGCACCTTCCTTTTCGACTCATCGGTTCCGTCGTGCCGGCAAATGCTCAGGTACTTTCCCACCTCCATTCATCGCTTGTATTCTCGTTTACTTCTTCGGAAGTCGCTTCACGTATCTCGGACTCTCCAATGGAAGTTCCGAGACGAATTGAAGCTGAACCAACCGGATTTGGTTGATCGAATCTCTCGCCTCCTAGTCCTTCGACGATTCGATGCCCTCGCCAAGCTCTCTTTCAGTTTCTCCGACGAACTGATGGATTCAGTGCTTCGTAATCTCCGATTAAACCCTCACGCTTGCTTAGAGTTCTTCAAATTGGCATCTAAACAACAAAAATTTAGACCGGACACCAATTCCTATTGCAGGATTGTTCATATTCTGTCACGGGCTCGAATGTATGAGGAGGCTAGGGTGTATTTGAATGAACTTGTGGTTCTATGCAAGAACAATTACACCGCGTCTATAGTGTGGGATGAGCTTGTGAGGGTTTATAGAGAATTTTCGTTTTCTCCTACTGTTTTTGATATGATTTTGAAGGTTTATGCCGAGAAGGGAATGACAAAATTTGCACTAAGAGTGTTTGACAATATGGGGAAGTTTGGTCGTGTTCCAAGTTTGATGTCTTGCAATAGTTTGTTGAGTAATTTGGTAAAAAATGGAGAAACATTCAGCGCTCTGCTTGTTTATGAACAAATGACTGCATTAGGTGTTCTTCCCGATGTTTTTAGTTATACAATAATGGTGAGTGCATATTGTAAGGAAGGAAGAGTGGATGACGCCTTCAAGTTTGTGAAAGAAGTGGAGAGATCGTGTTGTGAACCGAATGTAGTTACTTACAATAGTTTGATCGATGGGTATGTCAGGCTAGGAGATGTTTTTGGGGCAAGAAAGGTGTTAAAGTTGATGTCTGAAAAGGGCACCTCTGAAAATTCCATAACTTATACTTTGTTGATAAAAGGTTATTGCAAGAGAGGTCAGATGGAGCAGGCTGAGAAGCTAATTAGGTACATGGAGCAGAAGAATTTGTTTGTAGATGAGCATGTTTATGGAGTGTTAATACATGCATATTGCAGGGCTGGTAGAATTGATGATGCTCTTAGACTAAGGGATGCGATGTTGAAAGTAGGCTTAAAAATGAATACTGTAATTTGCAACTCACTTATTTATGGGTATTGTAAGCTTGGTCGTGTTAAAAAGGCAGCAGAAGTGTTGGTTAGTATGAATCATTGGAACCTGAGTCCAGATTCTTATAGCTATAGCACTCTTCTCAATGGGTTTTGTAGACAAGAAGATTTCAATGAAGCTTTCAAGCTTTGTAATGAGATGCATAACAAAGAAGTTAATTTAACTGTTGCGACTTATAATACCCTCCTTAAGAGTTTTTTCAATGTTGGTTACGTTGAACATGCCTTGCATATTTGGAGCTTAATGCAGAAAAGAGGCGTGGCACCTGATGATGTTACCTATTGTACACTTCTAGATGCATTTTTTAAAGTAGGTGCTTTTGATAGAGCTATGATGATATGGAGGGATGCATTGTCGAGGGGTTTTACAAAGAGTACAACTCTTTATAATACCATGATTAGTGGCTTTTGTAAGATGGGGAAATTAGTGGAAGCACAAGATATTTTTCTTAAGATGAAGGAACTAGGGTGTCCATCTGATGAAATTACGTATAGAACTTTAATTGATGGACATTGCAAGGTTGGAAATATGGTAGAAGCCTTAAAATTGAAGGACAAGGCTGAAAGAGAGGGAATCAATGCTTCCACTGAAATGTACAATTCTCTTATTACTGGTGTTTTCAGATCTGAAGAATTACACAAATTGATTGGTCTTCTAGCTGAGATGGAGAGTCGGGAATTATCTCCTAATATTGTAACTTATGGCTCACTTATAGCTGGTTGGTGTGATAAAGGGATGATGAACAAAGCATATAATGCGTACTTTGAAATGATCAACAAAGGGATTGCACCTAATCTTATTATCGGCAGCAAAATTGTCAGTAGTCTATACCGACTTGGTAAGATTGACGAAGCAAGTTTGATTTTGCATCAAATGGCAGATATCGGTCCTGTTGTAGATCATGAATGTTCTATAAAATTGCCCAAGCCAGGTTCGAGGCATCTTGAAACTCAGAAAATTGTGGATTCTTTTGGCCAAAGGGCCATGAGCATCCCTCTATCAAACAATATCGTATATAATGTTGCAATTGCAGGGCTGTGCAAGTCTAAGAAGGTTGATGATGTCAGAAAGATCTTGTCAGATTTGTTATTTAGAGGGTTTCGTCCTGATAATTACACATTTTGTTCCTTAATTCATGCATGTTCTGCCGCTGGTAAAGTCAATGAAGCCTTCTGTTTAAGAGATGACATGATAAAGACAGGTCTTATTCCGAATATAACTGTGTATAATGCTCTTATAAATGGTTTGTGCAAGTCTGGAAATCTAGATCGAGCTCAGAGACTGTTCCGTAAACTTCCTCGGAAGGGTTTATCACCCACTGTGGTTACATACAATACTCTGATTGATGGATATTGTAAGGCTGGTAGAACAATAGAGGCTTTCAAACTTAAGGATAGAATGACAGAGGCAGGCATTTCTCCCTCTTCTATTACCTATTATACCTTGATACATGGGCTCCATAAGCGAGGGGATATTGAAAAATTTGTGGGGCTTTTGAATGAAATGATCAAGGCAGGTAAATTCGTAAGTGTAATGGATCCACTTATGGTTCGAGTTTATGTCAAATGGAGAGACAAGCAGAAGACGTCCGAATCAAACTGCTGATTCGAAGTCCATTTTGCAGTGCTACGCTGCGCTGCGTCGTGTCGAGCTTGAGTCGATTATTCAGTCATGTGGGTTATGTTCCAACACTTTTTTCAAGATTGTTTACAAAGTAAGAAATCTTTCTAACTTACTGTTACTAACCTCTACTATTTTGAGTGATTTTATCAGGATGTAAAGCAAGAAAAGCACGTCCTTTTTCAGTTTGCTCTCAGTCTCGTTTTGGAAGTCAGCAAATGAAAGAATTAGTGCAGGAGAATACGTGAGAATATTTTTGACGACAACGCATGAAAAACTTTTTACTACTTATTTCTTGATTCTTTCTTCAAGGTTAGTAGTGGATTTTTCTCTGTTTTTTTTTTTTTTTTTTTTTTTTTTTTTTTTTTTTTTTTTTTTTTTGTATTTGGGGATCAACTTTTTTAAAAAATATTTTTTCTTTTGATTTCTTCTGCATTAAGCCTTGTTTGTGGTTTAATTGAAGATTGAAAAAAAAATCCTTAGATTATAATATATTCGAAATATAAAAAGAAAGCAAAAGATTCTAGTTCCTTTAATAAGACATTCAAAAAGAACTAATCCATATTTTACTCGTTTTTAAAATGATAATCTTGCAATGATATTAAGGATAATGTAAGAAAATATTAGACGTAGTTATCTTAAATTTTCAATTTCATCGAATTTGATATTAGACTCAGTTAAATGTTTCAATAAAACCTAATCGGGTTGCAATATATATATATATATATATATATATATATATATATATAATGAAGAAGAAAAAAGGTAAGGAAATACGTTCTCTTAGTCTTATCAAATGGAGCTGGAGAAAGATGAACATAAAATGAGATATTTATTTATTATAATTTATAGTCAATTATTTATATTTATTATAGTTGTTAAAAATAAAGTATTCAAAACATAACAAATATCAGAGGATTTATTCAAAAAAAAATATATATATATCAGAGGATTAACATTAAAATAAACGTTAGAAAAGTAGGAAATCAGGCTTCCGCCAACTTTATTCGGCAACGAAAACAACGGTCTTATGATAAACTGAATTCTAGCCCATCGTTACGTTGATTTTTTTAACATTTTAGCTCACTCCCACACCCTAACATAATAAATTAATGTTTTTAAAAGAACGTAAATAAAATAATGTAAACTTTTTTACATTTATTATATTTTTTTCTCAAATCATTTAGTTTCGTAAAGCAAATGGTGTGGCCCACATCCTTGCTATCCATGCTCGGATTTTTTACTTTTAGTTTCGTGAACAAAGGACAGTTCTGCCTTGGAAGGGACCGTCCAACACCCTTCCTAGTTTCTTTTGTCCTTTGTTTTGTTTTCTTTTGCTCGTCTCTTTCCTTTCTTAAAAAAAAAATAAAAAATTAAATCGTTTCTTGATTAAAATTATTTGTATTTTATTATTTTTGTAAGTTTAAATATAGGTCGTCTTTGTTGAAGATTCTACATTAAAAAGATAAGTGGAGATCTTCCAATTTATAAAATGTATGGGTTACTCCTCCCATTGCAAGTTGGTTTTGAGATAAAATCTCATATTATCCAATAGTCTTTACCAATATAATATACCATCTGCTGGTTTTTACAACGAAATTGTTCACTGCTCTAACTCCTCCAATTTTCCTTTGCTTTATTTATTACTTATGTCGCATGTACCCAAGTGGGAGGTGGCATCGTCTAACATATAATAAAAGCAGCTCAGTTGGTGCAATTGGGTCGTTGTGATTATGGGTTGGATGTCTAATTGTCTACGCGGTAATGAAAGTAACAATAAATAGATTTAAATATATAAATGTTCTTGTAAACTTATTCTATAATTCTATATTAGTTCATATACTTTCAAATATTCAAATTTATTTTCTATGCATTTAATAAATTTTAAAATTGGTTTCATTCGAAAAGTCTTCGTTCTAGATTTTTGGAAAACATATTTACATTGTATTCTTTCTTGAGTGAAGATTTTTTTGTAACAAATTAGATGGAAAATATAACTTCATACAAATGGTGAGACATAAAGAATATTCCACGGAGAAAAATGAGACAAGTGACATTGTTAGTCACTCGTGACATCAAATGTATTTAATTAGTACAACGACTATCAAAATGGAGCTTTTACTTTCACAATTATAATTATTACATATCAAACAATTTTTTTTTCTTTAGTAAGAAAACATCTTCCGACAGCAACATTCATCTAGAAATTGAGCAATAACTTCATAGTGATCCTTTTCCCCGCCGAAACGACATGATAATTTCCAAGGAAATTTCCATGCAATTTCGAGTAGGGTCTTTTGCAATTTCTTCATAACTCTCCCAAAAAGACTTTTACACTTTTCAGTTTTCATTTCACATCCTTTTCCATATATATATACACATCATTATTCATACTTCTTCCTAAGCTCACCAAAATACCAATGGCCATTTCAACCATTTCCATTCCCTTAAAATGGTTTTCCAAAACAAATTTCAAGCTCAATTTCCCTCGCCTCCACTCCAAGCACAAACCCACCACGTCGTCTAAACCTCCTCCACCGCCCCTCACGGCGGCGCCACCATTTGCCGAAGCAGCCTTCCGCCACATCGATACTGACGGAGACGGCAAAATCTCCAGCGACGAGCTCCGATCCTACTTCGTGTCGATCGGTGAGTCCATGACAGGCGACGATGCTCGAACTGTGATTGGAGACTACGATGGCGATGGAGACGAGCTACTCGAGCTTCGAGATTTCGAGCGATTGATAAAGGCGGAGGAGGAGGAAGAAGAGAAGGAGGATTTGAAAATGGCTTTTGAGATGTTTGAAGTTGAGAAGGGATGTGGATTCATCGGACCGGCGGGATTGCAGAAGATGTTTGGGCGGCTTGGGTACGTGAAATCGAAAGAGGAGTGCATGGCTATGATCGGAGTGTTTGACGTTGACGGCGACGGCGTAATTGATTATCGTGAATTTCTCAGAATGATGACGGCCTAATTTAACGTGTGAATAAATATATAATATCTTCTAATTGCTGTCGTGAAGCTGGATTTTTTTTTTTTTTTCTTTTTTTCATGTTAATTAAAAGTGTGGTTGTAAATCTGAGAGGCGTTTGGTTAGTTAAATGTGTCTGCAAAATTTATGTTCTTTTTTCATTTGAGGGAAGTTGAAGTTGTTGGTTTGATATTATGGAGTAATTTGTAACTGTCGAAAAACTAAAAAACAATGTGATGTCGGATCGGGACGCAGGAACTTCCGGTTGGCGCGGGAGACTTATGTTTTGACTTTTGACGTGTATCCGATGTGGATGATGACTGCGATTGTCGCTATCCTTATAAACTGCTTGGCGTTGACAATAGTCAACTCTAGTATGTTTAGTCAATGTTTATTTAGCTCTAGTGGCATACCGGTCCCTACATATGATCGTTAAAATCTTTGACAACAAAATGAGATTGAAAAAAAAAAACCTCATTTTATACCTTTCTTTTTTTTTTTTTTTTGAAATATCATTTTATACCTTTCTCTTTTCTAATTATTAGGATTTTTAATGAAATATATAAGGAGATCTCTACGAATCAGTATGTAACCAAGTATTTTCGTTTCTAAATATGACAATACTAGTTAAATCAGTTCAAGACCAACACTTTTTTGGGTTTCAACCTCTCCGTCCAAAATTTAATATCTAATCAATTTTATGTTAAAAGAACTAATAATAGAAAAAAAAAAAGATATTTATCGAGTGAGATGGAGATGATTTCAACATATAAGTTAGAAGTAGTCAAAGTAAACACAGTTCAATGGTGATTGACGTATACTATTATCAAGAAGTTAAAAATTTGAATCTCTCATAAATGTTGAACTAAAAAAAAAAACTAAACCAACCCATTAGATCCTGACTTTTTGAACTAACCTCATATCAGAAGATACTGTATGCATATATGTTAATAAATTTATATAGACAATACTGCTTTTTCCATCCACCAAAACATATATATTATTCTGTTAAATCATATCATTACTTTTACAATCTGTAAACACATGAAAAACATTAGGACAAAAAAAAAGACTTTTAACTATGTACCAAATAAATAATCACAGTTATAATCAGTTTAATATATAGTTTCTTTCAAACACAGAGGGCCAAATAAGGAATGAAAAAGAGATATGGATAATATATATATACAATATGCATGAATATCGTTTTGATCGAGTAGGCAAACAGCGCTGATACTAAGACGGCGATGTGTTTATAAGTGTAAGACAAAGGTGAGCTTTGACTGGCTTGTGGTCTGAACTGTAAATCTCATCCATTGATTCATACGAACATAAATTTACCCTAATCTTTTCCTCGTCCTCTACTTTAAATAAGATCCTGTCCGTCCACGATGGTACTCTCACCTGTCATCAACACAGTTGAAAGAGTAATTAAATAGAAAGAAAGAAATAAAATAAACAAAAAAGAGTTAGGATTTAAGGTGGGATTTGACCTTATAACTGGTGTCGTATTTACTGGTTCCAACGTTGTATTTGTAGGTGGGTTTGAAGGACAATGTTCCTTCGCAGAAGCCATTGAAAATACGTCCTCTTTCAGCTTCTTGTAGAAGCTGATCTCTGCTTGTTAGCAGCTGGAACACGACATGTGCAACAACTCCAAATAACTTGTCGACCAGAACAAAATTATATGTATATTATAGAGATGATGTACTTACAGAAAGAAGATTTTTGTGGATTAAATTTCGAGCTGGGTGTGTATTGATCCCTTGAATTCTGTAGTTGAGATCTCCCAACCAAACGGTGACTTGAACTGGCCTTGCATATGGATTCCATTTCTTTGAAAACAATGAGTGAGTTATGTGCCTGCACTCCCAGTTCCTCTCCTCCACCTTATGAGCATGAGCTGCACACACCTTCCAAAAATTAACCCCGACTACGGAGGGAAGGGACCCAGCTACAATTTTATGTTCTAATACAAATCTTAATTTTGTCAATTTTTTCAAAACTTTTAAAATTAAAAGATTTTTCTAAAATTCGATAATACTATTGATTATCCACCAAAGCCATGTTGAAATGGCTACAATAATTAATAAGGTTACATATATAAGGAATTAAAAGAATAGGAGGAGAGGGAGGAGAGAGAGGGAAAAAGAAGCCTTTCTTTCCACATGTGTCCTCTCTTGTATGCTTCTCACATACATCAGTATCGATTTTCCTAATATATATATATATATATATTTTGTTGATTAAATACTCTACATTATTTTTAAAAAATATTTTTGATACTTACAAAATTAATCTGAATCTTATTAGATAACACATGGGGTCTCATCTTAAAATCAATTAGGAATGAGATAAGTAACTCATATATCTTATAAATCGTGAGGTCTTTACTCATTTTTTCAATATGCATGGGATCCTCAACAAACCTACTCTTAAAAACAACAAATTATTAGGTGCTCCTGGTATAATATGAGACTCACTTTTTAAAACCGATTGATGTACATATTCAAATTTATTTGTCACTAATAACCATTGGATATAAAATCGAAGTATTTTTACAATTTTTCTCTTTTACATCTAACGGTGGTACAAAATTATCCTTCTCATTGCACCACGAACACCTAATAATTTCTCCTTAAAAACATACCAGAGAGGTGACAAGAAATGAAGACCAGACGGATGCCTTTGAAATTAAGAAAGATGGCGACAGCTCCTTTCTTTCTTCTAATCAATCCTCCACAACCACCGATTGATTGTTTATCCACCTTCACTTCTGCAATTTGTTTAATGTAAGCTTTTTTTTATATATATATATATGAAGAAGCTAAGGTTGTCCAACAACCAAAACCAAAACATTGATCAAATTAATTAAAATTGGACCTTTAATCCACAAATCTGAGTTCTTTGAGCCGAACACATACAGTTGCAGAGATTGCATGGTTGCTTCTCCTATCAACCTGCAAATTCCACCGCCCGCAAACCAAAATCCCACGTAAATTAGACCGAAGATTAAACGTCTTTAAATTTAAGATGGTACCATTTTCTTCATAATTGCTCTCAAGTTTTTAAAACGTAGAAAAAAAAATACTCGTAAAGTTGAGTATGCGTATATATTTTCACCAAAAGTTTTCAATTTCATCAAATTGAATGACTTAGATAAGTGTTGAACTTTCTAATTCAATTCAATTTATGTTAATTTCACCGACTAATTTCAATTACCGATTTTATGCAAGGATCAATTTTTTTTTTTTTTTTTTGAGAATATGGGTTGAGAGGATTTGAACCTCAGACCGTTTGTGGTTCAAATCCCCTCACTCCCATATTCTCAAAAAGAAAAAAATTAAATTAAGTTTGATTGAACAATTATATCAACCAAAAAAAACCAAATATAATGTTGATTTTCTTTGAAATTTATCCTTTTTGTTTTTTTTTTTTTTTAAAAAACCCTTTGAAATTTATCAATTGCTCTCATTAAACATATATTTATAATTCATTGAATACATGTCATTTATTATTATTTTTTTCCATGATAAAAATGGCAATGAAAGTTATCTAAATTTATGAAAGTTTGCACTACAAATTAACATTCCTTACCAAATCCAATAAAATTTTTTTTTAAGTTGTTTTCTTCCTAAATAAAGAATTAGAAGTTAAAAATTACCAGCTTCGGCAAGGAAATACTTACACGTGAGACTCGGCCAAAGCCGACTGCAACAGCCGAGAAACATCGGAGCGAGGAACCTCCTGCAATCCGACAACGACAAGATCAAATTCCCGACTGCCTTTTCCGACCAACTCTTCCAAATCCCCGTAGCGCACTTGTCCATTCATATTCCAAGTGACAATGCAAATGCAGACACCGCCGCACACGTCATCGTCAACCGCGACGGTCTTTATCCCTTCATGGGCTGCGCCGCCGTAGAGAGCCTGCGGCGGCCCTCTCTTCGGCTTTGAAAAAGTTCCTTTGCAAAATCCAAGGAGCCGCCCAATAATATTGGTCCGAGTCCGACGCATAACTGATAATCGTGTTGACTTTGAGATGGAGCATTGATGGTGAATGAAAAGAAATGGGAATAATAATTCGTATAAATAAATAAATGTGGAAGGATATAAATAATTTGGCGGTGAGGAAGATTTGGAAAAATTGGAGAAAGTCAAAATGTCTGAAATTACGTATGGTTATGGTTCCTCCCTGTTCTGTTCTTCCAAGAGTTAGGTTTGTTGTTTTTTTGACAACGCAATCGAAGTTGGACACAAACTTTATTACCATATTCTATGATAACATATATTGAACAAAACTTGGTTGCATACCAGTACATAGGATACTCCATTAAAATCTTAACAACTAAGAAAAAAAGAAGAAAAAAATGATAACAATTTTTTTTATCTCTCCTAGTTGTCAAGATTTTAATGGTGGATATAAGTATGCAACTAAGTTTTTTCCATATGTATTTATAATTACGGTAGCTTTTTACGTGTGAACACCAAAAGCAGTTGAAGCTTGAAATTTCCTAACAATAACATATATACAACTTTTTTTTCCTCAAAATTTTTAATCAGCAAAATTTTCGTCTAACTAAAAGTTTGTAGTAATTGCCAACAAGAATTTTATTTTCTTTTACCAAGTTGATGCACCCTAGCTATAGTTAAGTTTTCAATCGGTAGGAGTTATAGTCTCGTGTGCATTTAATGAACGGTAAAATATATGCCTGGAACGAAATTGATAGAATTTGAGAGAAAAACGACATTAAACCTGGTTTTTTGTGAATTTTTTTTTTTTTTTTGAGTTATGGTAGAGGGATATTCAATGATTTTGTGCATTTAGATCGAACATTTCTTTTTTTTTTCTTTTTTTTTTCAAACTTGATTTCGTTAAGATTTGTGAGTTTTTGAGATCTTTCACGTTGATTTTTGCTAAAAATTAGTGGATATGTCGGTGGAGATTGAAAAAAAAAGAGTAAAAGTTGCAAACACGTAATGTCAAGTTTATTGGTAAAATCTAAAATTGTTTACTATATATATATATATATAATTATAAATTTATTTTTTGAACTTTTGAGATCATGTCTAAAAGATATTTGAACTTTAAAAAGAATATAAAAGACTTTTTTAATCATTAATTGTGTGTCGACTATGTCTCTACTATAATTAAAAATTTGAATAATTAACTAGTATATTAAATATAAAATTCAATTTAATGTCTAAAAATAAATGGACTTTCAAATTTGCCTTATAGTCAATATATGAATTTAAAAAAAAAAAAAAAATCGAATGTGTCAATAATCTAGAGACATTTTTTAAAATTTGGGGACAAAATAGATGCAAATCCGGAAGTCTATAAACCTATTTGACATTTTTTAAAGTTAAAAAATCGATAGACACAAACTCACTAAATTTTGTAATCTAACCAAACAAACCATTAAAATTGAAGGAACAAATTTAGTTTAAATACTATTTCAGTCCAACTTGTATATTTGGTTTTGATTTATTTTAGTCATTATAATTTCAAAACATCCATTTTAGTCTTGCACCATATTTTTTGGTCTTGGTTCCTTATGGTTTATATACTTTCAAAACCAAAAGTAGAGATACTAGAATAGTATTTAAACCCATAATTTATAATTGGATCAGACATTTGTAATATATATATATATATATATATATATATATATATATATATATATATATATATATATATATATATATATATATATTAAAGGACTATATTAAATTTGGGTCAATAGTTGATTGTATGTTGATCTATAGATATCTCCATGTATATCTCTATTAAAATGTTAACAGTGGAGTAGTCGAAAATGTCTCGCAAATGTGATGTGTGATGTCAAGTATTCTTTCTAAATTGAACAAAACTTGACTACATATCGATATGTAGAGATCTTCCTAGATACCTCGTTTTTATTCCTGTCAAGATTTTAATCGTGGTACGAGAGATTTTATGTACACACCCAAGTTTTTTCCTTTTAAATTTGCCCTAGGCATTATTGGCTGTTCAGAGGACAATATGGTCAATTCACTTGCTCATTATCCCCTTTCACCCGCTCAGGAGTATCTGCATCCACTGCAGTTTCAATTTCGCGAAGAAACCACCTCCATTCTGGATAGAGCTCGAAAATGGCTACTTCTATATCCTCTCTCGCATTTTCTCTTTCTTCTCTCTCGTTTTCTTCCCAAGTATCACAGAAGCCAAATGCCCTGTCCTTTCCCCGCTCAAAATCTCTTGTAATTTCCCATACGGGCACCAATTCCCCACTTGTGGTATCTGCCTCCGCCGCTGCCGGGGTTGAGACGGCGGAACTTAGGAACTTCGTGAAATCGAGGCTCCCTGGTGGCTTTGCCGCGCAAACGCTGATCGGCACTGGTCGCCGGAAATCTGCCGTTGCTCGTGTTGTCCTAAAAGAAGGCACTGGCAAAGTTATTATCAATTACCGCGATGCTAAGGTCCTCTATCGTTTCCTTTATTCGTGTACTTGCCTTTAGTTTAATTCATCTTGGTTTCCTGATTTTGGTACTGGATGTTCTTTGGACGATTTAGGGTTTTTGTGTCTTTTGCTTAATTCGACTAGGTTGGTTGGATGGGAATGCAAGTGTTTTTTGGATTAAACCGAAGATTGTCATGATAGAATTGTGATTTCCGTTTTCTATTGTTTAGTTCTTTTGGTCAGTCTTTGTTATCGATCTGCGGCAATTATTATGTTGAATTGGGATTTGGGAATGAACTTGAGAACAAAAGTCTTGACATTCTAGAGCATTTAAGACTCTTTAACACTAAATTCTAGGATTTTCGCCTCTTCGTCTCATATGGTAAACTTAGATTAGATTCCATTGCTTGGTGCCAAATGCAGAGGGATTGTGGAAGAGTGGTTTCATCCATCACTAGGGATAAAGGACTGTTACGACTGTATCTATATGTTGTGCTTCTTTTAAGTTTGAGTTTCGGCTTCCAGTGAAATAATTCTAAATGCCAAAAGACATGTCTATTAGGGAAACTGAGCAATTCCCTCGTTCTTTCTCAGTGGGTGTGGGAGTGAAAATGTACTTTTGTTCTTCCACTTCCATCACATGTGGAAATCTTTAACATTTAATGATGTTAGATCACATTGCAAATCCTTCATTTGCTAGTGTTCAGCAACTCTCTTCATATCAATTGACATGGTGCTTCCGGAGGTGGAACCATAATCTCAAGTCTTGTATAGTTATAACCCATACCTACATCTGATCGTTAATATGTTAAGATTCTGGTTTCTCTCTATGAACAAGTGAATTTAGTGACCATATGTGTTTCATTTCTTGTTAGGATGCCATTTTCTCTTAAATGTTTATCGGGTTTCCCTGGTATTGATGCTTGGATAACCCCATTGAAACTTGACGTGATGACACAACATTTTGAGTAAGGAGAGGAACCATCCATTGTGTACTTGAGCTTCTAGTTATTGATTTAGGACAGCTTGTTAACAACAACCAAATGGTTTTGTATGAATTTTAAGTTGAGTGTGCGTTCAGTTGAATTTTACTCATTTCTGGGTTGGAACATACAATGCGTTGCAGGAATACCTTCAAGGAAATCCATTGTGGCTTCAATATGTGAAAGTTCCATTAGTAACATTGGGATATGAAAGTAGCTACGATGTATTCGTTAAAGCTGAAGGAGGTGGCCTCTCCGGCCAGGCTCAAGCAATTTCTCTCGGCATTGCTCGTGCTCTGCTAAAGGTGAGTGACGATCATAGATCACCTCTAAAGAAAGAAGGGCTTTTGACAAGAGACTCTAGAGTTGTGGAGAGAAAGAAGGCTGGTCTCAAGAAAGCCCGTAAAGCCCCCCAATTCTCCAAGCGTTGAGGTTCCAACTCTTGTCAATTTTCCTCACGAATTGTTTTCCATAGCCTCCTTTCCTACATTAATTGTACAACCCAGATGTTATCTTGTATCTTCTTTCCTCTCTAATGTAGTGTTATCTTAAATGTTTTCTCCATATGAAATCTGAGCAGGAGCGAGGATATGTATTAAGTAGTCGATCCTTAATTGATCATGATAATTTTTTTTAAACTTATTTTTTGTCCATATAATTTGACTTTAGGATCTTCGTTCTGTTGTGATTTAGTGCAGAGAACTTGATTACTTTGATGTTATCTTGTTACATTTTATTTTAACATGCTCTGTCATAATCGATTCGTCCTAGAACAAAAAACTCTGTATTATTGGCATCATGTGCAGCCACGGGAGATTCAATTGGAATTTCAATCTGTTTATGAAGTCAGCATGGTGACTGTTAGAATTCATATTACCTTATTCGATTCTTAATTTCAAGAGATTTCAGGATGAGTTCAAAAAATTTGAGAGTAAGAATCAAGTTTCTTGCGTTATTATTTTTTTTTTGAAAAGGCAAGTTTCTTGTGTTATTGACTTCTTCCCCGTTTCTTTCTTGTTTATCTTCTTACATACTATCATTTCTTTGTGCTGTTTTCAAAATACCTTATATAAAATAATGAACAAGTCTTCAAAAACGTGTTTATACTTTTTGTAGTACACCAAAGGTAGGACGAAGAATTGAACATTCAAACTCAAAAAGGATAATTGGAGCATTCATCTACTCAACTATGTTTGGATTTACCATATAAAACGTAGGGCAAAAATGCCTTTTTGGTTCATATGAATTAAAAAAATAATATAAAAATTGAAAAAGTAATGAGGGATCTTTTAAACCTAATTATCAAAACTCGAAGACTAAAAATGTTCATGTTGAAAACTCCCGGATTTTTTAAACAAGTTTTTCAAAACTTAGAGACTAGAAAAGTCCATTTTGAAAACTTAGAGACCAAATGCACCAATTCCTGAAAATGTATTTTTTCCAAAAATATGTTTACATTCATTTTCCATAAATAAGTTTAAGTTGATGTATTTGAACTTCTTGAGATATTTGAGATTGTTTTTACATAAAGAATAGGAATTTGGATTTTTTTTTTCATAAGAATCAAGTTTATGGAGTGGTTTTTTTTTTGTTTTTCCTTCCTTCCTCCCTTCCTTTCTTCCTTCTTCTTCCTTCTGCTCCTTCTTCTCCTTCTTCCTTCTTCTGAAACTGAGAATAGAGATTTATTTGATACAAAATAAAATGTTTATAGATTTATTAGATACTTTGTTAATTTTAGGAGATTTATTGGATGAAGGTAGACTCAAATCATCCACCAATTCGAGCAAAATCCTTCACAGTAGCTCCAACTTTCTCATAACTCTCCCTCAAACCACTTGCCCTAAACGCCCTATACTCTTCACTCGTAAACGCCCGATAAACCCTAGGATTCCCTTCTCCGACAACCTCGCTTGGCGCATAAATCTCCCGATCGCCGTCGCTAAACGACCAAAAGAACGCCACGGAGAATCTCCTCACATCGTTTCGCCTCAAAACCACTCTGTGCTCTGCCGATTTCAGCCGCTCATTGCTCCACGCCTCCATAAAATCGCCGATGTTCACCACTAGAGCGCCCTCTCGAGGCCGTACGTCGATCCACGACGATCCTGATTTCGACCTCATCTGAAGCCCTCCGACGACGTCGTCTTGGTGCAGAATCGTCACGCAGCTGATGTCCGTGTGCTTTCCCAGGCCTTCGATCTCTTCTGGTTCTTGATTGTCGGAGTTTTGGGGAGTGTAGTTGTTGATTCTTAAGTAGCCATTGCAGTTGCTGAAATTGGAGCCGTAGAATTTGGTTTCGAAATTGTGCCCTAATGTGTTTAGTAGTAACTTCATTATTGTTTCTGAGAGGTCTGTCATTTTGTTTCCATATTCTTCTAGTAAGTTGCTGCCAAACAAATTTCAGTGAGTATCACTTAAACACAACATACACATGGACACATAAGCTAGCTGTCAATAAAATCGAACCAATTTTTTTTAATGATCTAATCGAAAATTCTCATTGTGTTAAGGTTAAAGATTGAGAATTTTAAAAGATCAAAAGACCAAATTGAAAATTAATTACTCAAAAAAAAAAAAAAAAGGGACTGATGGATAAATTAACTGTTATTTATTTATTTTTTTTAGTACATCAACAATTGGGAGTGGGGAATTCGAACCTCTGACCTCATGGTCGAGAGTACATGTCAATTACCGCTGAGCTAAGCTCGCTTTAGCAATTAACTGTCATTTACTATCAATCGGTTTTTTTTATGACAATTATCAATCGATTTGAACTTTCACTTATAGAAAAAAAAAAAAAAACTATAATTGACAATGGTTAAAGTATGGAAGATTTGATCAAAACAATTTTAAAAAGTAAAATACTAGTCTGTAATTCTATAGGTCCTTTGAAATATTATTTAATAAGTCTCTAACATGATATTGCGTGTTTCTAATACTTCATCAAAAGAAACGACTAATAAATCTTTAAAATTATCTATTAAGGTCCTCTTCGATTTTGAATTTTAACACTTCTTAGGTCCTTTATTTTGTTATTTACTTTTTTAAATATGTATTTTAAAATACGAAGCCAAGTTTTGAAAATTAAAAATATTAATTCTAATTTTTGAAATCTGGTTAAAGAATCAGATGTCTTTTTTAAGAAATATGAAATTAAATGGTGAGAAAACAAACACAATTTTTAAAAATATATTTTTATACGGATGGTCCAACTAAAAATGATAAATGCTATATATTTTCAATTTAAGGTTATATGTATTTTTGTTTGCATCAATATCCCAGTAAAATTACTATTTTACTTCTACTCTAACTTTGTTCTCTCTTACTATTCTGGTTCTCGCTCCAACCTCTGGTTCTTTTCAATCTCGTCCTCTTTCCAATTTCTTTCACCAATCTCGTTCTCTCTCTTCAATCTTTCTCAAATCTCAGCCTTGTGTTCTTAAGAGAGAGAAGAAAAAAATGGAAGAGAAGAAATTAACAAGAAAGATAAAAAATAACGTAGAAAAAATGCGTGTTTTCAAACATGGAGTAAAATGAGCATTTTTCATTTGGACCTCGATAAAAAGGTCATCTACAAAATTCTTCATTTTAAACCAAAATCTCAAATAGTCATCAATCAATCTAAATTTTCAACTCTAGTAGATCCAAAAATTTTCAATTTTTTATCCATCGCTCAAATATAAGGTTTATGGGTTTAAAAAATACGTCACATAGATTCGACATCAGGAAAGTTTAGACATTTTTTTTTTATATGAAATTTGTTTAAAAAAATTAAACATCTATTGAACAAACCTCGTCTTGAAATCATGCCAACAAGAGCATAGCTCAACCGGCATATTGTACTAGTGACCACAAGGTCTGTGGTTTGATTCCCCCACCCCACGTATTGTTAAAAAAAAAAAAAAAACAGTCTTCAAGCCATGATCATCATAACTTAGACGGAAGGAAGGAAGGAAAGAAAAAAAAAAAAAAAAAAAAATCCTTACGGTACGATACCTGAATTGAGTATTCTCGTGGCCCAAGAGCGTTTCCGTCAAGGCTTTAGCAGAAGCAGAGAAATCGGGGCCCGAAACTTTGAAGTTCTCAAAGAAAGGCGACGCCACAAATCTCGGAACGTACGTCGAGATCCCGGCTTTGATCTTCGTCTCTTGAGGAAGTCCAAACAGTTGATCGGAGATGGAGATGAGCTTCCTGTAAAATTCCTTGGAAATTCCATGGTTGGTGATGTAGAAGAATCCCCATTCTCTGCACGCTGCAGACAGAGACGCGAGACTCGATTCACTCAAGCTCTCAGAAAGAGAAAGATCGATCACTGGAAGCTCCACACTCGTCTCCGATTCCGACGACATTTCTGTAAGTGCAAACCCTAATTTCTTAATTGGGGATGGAATTGCAATTGCTTTTTGAATTTTTTGTGTTTGATTCAAATGTCAATGGCTTCAAGTCCAATCCGGAGTTGCTATCTGTTCCTTTCAATACAGGTCACTTGCGTGGAGAGAATGGTGTTTGACTTTGATTTTTTTTTTTTAATGGTTTAAATGCAGCAGGTAAGGATTAGAATATTGAACTTAGAGTGTAGAGAGGTCGTGAGGGTATGCAAGTGTATGGTTTAGAACCATGGATACATTCTTCATTCAAGTAAGATGATATCGTCAGGCCCTATAGATGTAGAGGAATGTTGCAAGGAGTTATTGGCAATTAAATTAGGATTTAAATCTCATTTTTTTATTTAAAAAAAAAATAAAAGAAATCTTGCACAACCCTTACTTCAATTTCAGTTCTGTTTGAACTTCGATGTAGGAGAAGAGAAATGGTAAGCAATTGCAACTCAGACCGTCTGCTTCGTATAAATCGATGCCCAACTGAACTGCGTCTGACTAAATTGAATTGAATTTCAAGTTCGTGAGATGAAAACTACCGTCGTCAACAATCAAAAGCTGCGCGCGCGGTGCTGATTCTTGGTTAGCTTTCATGGAAGAGTAGCGTCATGCGTCCATGTTCTTGCAATGTGAGTCTTTCACGGGCCTTTAGATAGAGTTCATATGAGATCTTGAGGCTAGTGGAAGAGGTTATCTATATGTTCGAGATCAGAAGCCCTAAATCCAAATCTTCTCATTACGTGAAAAATTATTGTTGCGAGTTTGCTATCTGTTTCTAGTCACTACAATTTTTGTTGTCTTGAATCTCTATCCCTGTTATATTCGATGTCGAACAATAGCAATAGTGTATCAATCCCGGTTTCTGAGAATGAGATGGATGAGGTGGAAAGGATGCGTGTTCGAGTTCGGAGGAAGCGAAAAAAGCCAGGGAATCGAGTCAAGAATGAGTTGGCTCATCGAGTTTTTAGAATGATGTTGAAATATTGGGTGGTTGTTTTCTTTCTTCTTGCTGCGGGATTGACTTTGTTTGAGGCAACAAGAATTGGTCGGAAATCGAGGCTGGAGGCGAAATCAGAAGTCGGCAGCACGACTAGACCAATGGTAGACAAGCCAAAACTTGGAACTGAGAAGAAGTTGGTGTTGGACAATAAACCAGATGGGAATCTGAATAGACTCGATCCTGTAACTCGGATGGTTGCTGGAGTAAGAGAACGTAAGTTAGCATCAACATTGAAAGAACCTTATGGTTTCCTATGATTTATTTATTTATTATTATTGTTTTTTTTCCAGAGAGGATCTACTGATCTTGTGATAGAGAATAGGCTTTGATTTTACATTCGGGTGTTTGATGTGTCATTATTTTAATTTTGCTACTTGGAAAGACGGGCAGCAGGGTCTAAAATGCACATGGTTTTTCAATTCCTTAAGGCGCGCTCTATTGTCTTATTTTGTTTCTTGCTGGAAATTAACTCTATTTGGGCACTTTGAATGAGTGTATGCATGTGAGAGAGAGGGAGAGGATCTTAACTTGTCTTGATATTTCGGATGCACAAGAACTAAATTTGACATATATTGTGGGTTGTATCAGGTTGCTTGAAACTTCTGCCACCAAAAGAACTTGAACAATTGGATATTCCCGTGCGTGAAGGTTTGCCAGTTCCGGAGATTGATGTGAAATACATAACTGATAATGATAATTCACTGTCAGGAGATAAAACTTCCCTGTCACGACAGAGCAAGGATGGAACAAGATTTAATCTATTTACCGGATTCCAGACTCTCGACCAGAGAGAAAAGAGTTTTCAGGTTATGATCAACTTCTCGCTAGTTTCTTTGCTTCCCTGACAGTGACATCTATGAAAGCTCCCCTATCTTGAATAGTGATTGGTTTTCCTAGTTCACAAATTTTCTGTTTGCCTCTTTAAATGCTAGTCTTTGTTCTCAAGTTCTAGAAATTCTTCGGTACAGGTAAATAGAACTGTTGAGGTACATTGCGGTTTTTACGGTGATAATGGGGGTTTCAGAATTTCTAATGAGGACAGAAATTACATGCAAACATGCACCCTTGTGGTGTCAACATGTGCATTTGGCGGTGGAGATGATCTTTATCAACCAATTGGAATGTCAGATGCATCACTTCGCAAGGTTATTATATATAGCTTTTGCTATTTTGAATTGCCTATCGTACGTTTAGTTATGCTCTCCTATTGTCACTTATAAAATACATTAAATAAGGGCGTACGTACTTAACTCATGCAGGTTTGCTATGTTGCATTTTGGGATGAAATCACTTTAAGTGCACAGGAATCAGTCGGACATGTAATTAGTGAGGATGGATTTATTGGGAAGTGGCGTGTTATAGTTGTGAGGGATCTTCCTTTCACTGACCAAAGATTAAATGGCAAAATCCCGAAGGTAATAAGTTGTATAATGAAATTTATTAGACAATCGGATTTCACCTATATCTTTTTTTTACCTTGAAAGCCTTTTAAGTATGACATGAAAAATGTTGTATGCTACCATTTGCTGCTCTGTCTTTTGCTGGATTTATGACTGCAATCAGCATATCTTTCTTCTTCTTCTTTTATTTATTTATTTATTTTTATACGAAACAACTTCATTGATGTGTGAAATTTATAAAAAGGATGAAAATCATGGATGATTACAACAAGCTTTTCCAATTGATTAAAAGGGAAGCATAAGAATTTTAAGAAAATAAATTAGACATTTTACACCATAATAGCATAATAGATTACAAGATCAAAGAACTCTTCGAAAGCGTGTTCTCTATCCTTAAATACTCTTCGATTTTTTTCTTTCCAAACAACCCAAAAGAAAGCCCTAGCAATGTGCTTCCAAAGTAAGGCCTTAGCATCCTGGAAAGGGTGCTCCATCGAACAAGGTTGAGAAGGTCCTTTGTATCTCTAGGAAAAATCAAATACCAACCAAAAGAATTGTGAATACGATTCCAAAACTTCCAGGCATACGAACAATATATGAATATGTGATTTTGTGTTTCATCATCTCTCCTACATAAAGGACACCAACTAGGGGAGATAGCCAAATAAGACATGCTGATCGCTCTATGAGATATTTCTCACAGGAAAATTTTGATCATATAATTTTTGTTTTCACTTCTTATAGTAAATAAGTCATTTTTTGTTTTGTATTTGGCTTAATACGAGATGAAAATATTTTCTTCAAAATCAATGATTTGCATGCATGACTCATGTCATACTTTTGACGAATTAGACCTTACAAAATCTTGCTATTAGACAGCGAACCTAACACAAAGGGATATTATTTAAACATGCATAAGTAAAATTTCTATCCTACAAGGTCGGATTGCTTATGTGGCATTTTTATCATGTTCAACATAAATGACTCGTTCTCTCTTAAGTTGATTATTTGTATAGTGATCTAATTACTGGGAATTGTAATTTACATTATATATTTATTACATTTATAAACTTCGGTATATGGATTATTATATCAAGTGTTGCTGTTATTAGATGTTGGGTCATCGTCTCTTCCCTAATGTGAAGTACTCCATTTGGGTAGATTCAAAGTCTCAATTCCGGAGGGATCCACTAGGAGTGTTTGAAGCTCTTCTTTTGCGTTCAAATTCTGAACTTGCAATATCACAACATGGAGCTCGTAGTAGTGTCTATGATGAGGCTGGAGCTGTGGTCAAGAAACATAAGGCCACCCCAGAAGAAGTTGAAGTGCAGATCAAACGATACCGTTATGATCACTTCCCAGATGACAAAAGATTTAATGGACATAAAGGTATTATTAACTCTAAAATACTCTTCATAATTAAATTGTTTTTATTATAATTTACAGTTTACTTCATGACTGACATCATCCCAACTCGGTTATCATAAGAATATTTCCTTTAATTATGGGAGATAAAATTTTATGTTTTGAGGAATAAAGGGCAATAATAACATTGGCCCCATGTTTTCCTTTCTGATTCTTTTGGCCTGCAATCATTTTTCACTCATGTTGCCCAGGCTTTAATATCTTTGAGCCTTCCTCTCCAAATGACATGTAATATCTATTATTTTCATATCTTTCCTCCATCTGCAAATAGTTTTTATGTGAAACGTTCATTGACTGTGCTATTCAGATCCGTTGATGGCTTCTATCTCACTGCAACATCGAACTATATTAGCTCATCGTTTCAATTAAGTTTGTCGAAGCAGATTTTAGTGAATGGGTGTGAAAGCTTATATATTTGAATGACTTCATCTTGTATTGAGATTGTGTGGTATTCTGCAACTGTGTTTTTGTAGCTCTCGCAGAGGCCTCTGTCATTGTTAGGGAGCACTCTCCAGTGGTGAATCTGTTCATGTGCCTTTGGTTTAATGAGGTGGTGCGGTTTACTTCCCGGGATCAGCTGAGCTTCCCATATGTGCTATGGCGGCTGAAACTTGTGAAGAAAATTAATATGTTCCCCGTTTGCATTCGCAAAGATCTTGTCAATAGTATGGGCCACATTCGCAAGGCTAAGCCCCTGAATGTAAGCCGATTATCTTGAGCTACTTTGTCACTTCACTTTCTTGAAGCGTGGGAGACTTTGTATTGCCTGATTCATTCTTTAATTTATTCAGTTAAATGGCTCGTTAGCTGCTTCCTCAGTTTTTTTTTAGATGGTTTGTGGCTGATAACTTGATTATTTGATTATTCAATCAGAGCCAATTAAAATGACTAACAGAATTCGACCAATCCAACTAAAGATGAATAAGATACTATTTTTTTTTTCTTTATTGGTGATGATAAATTCAATCATATGAGAGTGAGAAACTTTATTTCTGAGTGACAATGAACTTTTTTCATTATTATTGGTTCTTTTCTAGGGTGAAATAATATCATGTTCACCAAAAGAACATCATCTGACCATATTTATTTATTTTTTAAAAATGAGTATGAGGTGAGGTGGTTTTTTAAACTAGTAGTTCTAAGCTCATTTCACACCTTAAGCGTTCAAATTATGCACTTCTTTTTCTTTGTGTAAAAAAAGAAAATTTGTTGCACAAAAAACTTTGCAAGATCTACAAATGTCAAAATATTTTAACATAAGTCTAGCTATGCTCTTGTTGACATATCATTTTCAACTTTCTGTTATTCTCAAATAAAAAAAAAATCTCTATATCATGAAAATATATTGGTGATTTTAAGTTTAGCGGATGGCAAAATTTTCTTCAAAAATTAAAAAAGATAACTCGAGGAAAATTTTATTTAAATAACTAGATTGCAAAAATATTCTATTTATTTGTTTACTCAGAAAAGGCAAGTGAAAATGTAAAATCAATGATTTGTTTGGAAGTTATTTATATCTGAATAACTAGATAACCAGTTCAGCTGTCATTTGTCGGTTTTCATTTCGATATGTTTTAATTAATACATCCTTCTGCATTTATTAAAAAAAAAAGAAAAAAAAAAAAGAAAAGAAAAGTAAAAAGAAAAAAACGTGTAGTAGGCTAAAGGCTTTGGCTATTATTTGGGCTCTCCGCTCTGCCACTGCGAAGAAGTACGACCAAACCATTTCAGGAAATACGTGTGCGAAGTACGCTTGCGGTGCGTATCATCATCGCATTCTACTTTTCTGCTCTCTCTTCTCCATTCTCCATTTTCCGTGAATTCAATATCGTCACTGGTTCAGATCAGGAGCTGCGAGTTCGGAAATGGCGAAATCTAGTGCGGACGACGGCGAGCTCAGGCGAGCTTGCGAGGCTGCCATCGAAGGCACCAAGCAGAAGGTCGTGATGTCCATCCGTGTCGCAAAGAGCCGAGGGATCTGGGGCAAATCTGGCATGTTAGGACGTCAACAAATGGCAAAACCTAGGGTTCTTGCTCTTTCCAGTACGTCCTCAATGTTTAATTCCATTCTCTCTCTCTATAAATTGAATAGCGTCTTTCCACTCATTATAATTCGCTGGTCTCTAATCAGTCTTCGAATTCCAATTGAGTGTACGGAAATTATCAGCTCGTACTTTTCCAGCCGATATCTGGCTCTCTAATATGATTACCGACTGTAGTTTCTGGTTTGTGCGAATTTGGAACCAATTTTGTTTATGTGCTAAGGTGCATTCGTACACAATTGGAGCTCTCTGGAATTATGAGTACTCGTTCCTTCACTGTAGCTTCTTACTAATAGAAGAGTATTTCTCTCTCCCTGTTTTTACTGGATTTGTCGGTTCGAATGCGACTGTGTAATTATTTATGCACGGCAAGGAAATCATTAATGCAAATGATGATCAGAGGAACCATTGTAATGCGTGGTTAATGGAAATTGTAAATAATATTTAAAAGGTCCTACTGGAGATGACTAACTTTTTGCCACGGAACAATAGAAACTATAAGCTATGTGCTGGAGGAGGTAATTGTACGACTGCACTCTGCATAGATGGGTGAATTTTCTTTTTTTACATCGATATTGCCTGAACTACAACCGTCCTTTATTCCATATTAAATGGATTTATGTTATTGGAGCAAGCCACTCTTCAAAGATTAGCTGTATATGGAATTTGAATTGAAGAATTTCAACATTTTAGAGCTATTGAAGTGTTAAATTCAGTACTACTGAAGGGAACAGAACCTTACTTGGATAGGATTTATTCTATAAGTTGTACTTTTGTGTCCTTGAGTTCTCAGTACAAGTCAAGGGACCTCGTTCTTTTGTCCTTTGTCAATCTAGGTCCCCAGTGCAGTTCTGGCTCTGACAATATCTCTATAGCTACTCCATGAATTCTATCCTATTTAGAGGAAGGGTCACTGATATGTTCAAGTTATTACATCCATTGTCCATTTACTACTGTATCTTCATCATCACAGAATTAATAATTATATTAGAACCACCGGAAAGATTGTAGTTTGTGTCATCTTGGAAGTGTGACAGACTGTCATTTTAGTTTCATCTGTGGTTTTTTGCAGCAAAAGAAAAAGGTCCGCGAACCAAAGCTTTTTTACGAGTCTTGAAATATTCCACAGGTGGAGTTCTAGAGGTAATTTCAGAATTTCAATTATTTTTCAGGTTTATATAATTTTAAAATTTTTAATCTTCTTATAATAAAATTTAGCCATGGGGTTTCATTTCGAGTATTCCTTGCACGACTTTTTATAAGTTCATGTATTTTCTTGGTGGCCAAAATTTAGTCTTTTTGCTTCACCTATTGATAATCAATTCCACGTGCAGCCTGCAAAGTTATACAAACTGAAGCATCTTTCAAAGGTGGAGGTTATAGCAAACGATCCCAGTGGATGCACATTTACGCTGGTAATGCTCCATTTCAAAATATTTCTTATCCAAAATTCTCCTTCCCATTTTATCATTTATTTATTATTTTTTATATCAAGTTGGTTTTCATGGTCTATTTTTTGGACTTGGCACGATGATTAGGTCTCTAATAAATGCAAATTAGATGCTACAGTGCTGCTTAATTTTTGCTCATTCTTCTCTGCGAAACTGGATTTTTGCAGGGATTTGATAACCTTAGAAGTCAAAGCGTTGCCCCACCCCAGTGGACTATGCGTAATATTGATGACCGGTAAGATTGTGGAAAAGAGATTATTATTTCTTTTTTGGTACTTTTGTTTTTAGCTCGTTGCACGTAGTTTAAATAGGTGATTGCACATACTGTGACATTTCACATGCTGCAGATTGTCGTCTATAAGAAGTTTCTATTTACATTTTTTTTGATAGGAAACATATACATATTTCTTATTTTCATAATATCAATTGCTTATAAAGTCAAATTATTTTGATTTTGTATTTTTTTCCTATCCAGGAACCGGCTGCTGCTTTGCATCTTAAACATATGCAAAGATGTACTGGAACGACTTCCAAAAGTTGTTGGTATAGATGTTGTGGAGATGGCTCTTTGGGCGAAGGTGCATGTGGTTTTCCTTCTATTATATTCAAACTTAACTTTAGGCTGCAGTTCTTTTTGTTTTGTTATTTGTTTTTTAAAATTTAATATAATTTTATCTTTTAAAAAATTATCATTCACAATTTGATGGCTCCCTTCCATTCATGTTGGATGAATATAGATTACTATTGCTTTTATTTTATCTTCAAGCTTTTTTTTTTTTGCACAAGTGATGCTGTATTTGCTTGTGGATGTCTACTACTAGTTCATTGCTGAGAAACATGCATGAATGCTGAGGAAACCATGCCTGCCCTGTCCTCATAATCTCTTGATACTTTCGGCCTTTATCCTTGTTAGGGGCTTTTAACTGATTTTTATTTACTTTGATTCTTTAGAGGTAAGAATATTTATATACGTCTTTTTCAAAAAAAAAAAAAAAAAGAATATTTATAAACGTAACATGGATTTTTCATTATGAAAATCTAATTTACTTACTTTCTTCTCTAAAAAAAAAAAAAAATCTAATTTACTTGTGCCACTCAGTTTTTCTGCTGATGCTCGTATAGAAATTAATGTAGGAAAATACACCTTCAGTTCCTACACAGAGGAGTCGGCTAGATGGTCCTGCCGTGGCTGCAGTAACAGAAAGTGACCTTAAAGTTACGGTAGAGAAGGAACTTGTTTCTCAAGCTGAGGAAGAGGACATGGAGGCACTGCTGGGCACGTGAGTTTGACTTCTTATGTTTTTCATGTATTTTTTTTTATGAGACATATTTTTCAAGTCAGTTGGAGTGAGGTTATGTGCGTAATGTTAGAATACTGCTATAATATCGTTTCTTGTTTGCTGCTGCTTGATTGATGATACAATGATTGTTGGTATGCAGTTATGTGATGGGCATTGGTGAAGCTGAGGCCTTTTCTGAAAGGCTGAAGCGAGAGCTCCTTGCTTTGGAGGCTGCAAATGTCCATGCTATTTTGGAAAGCGAACCATTGATTGATGAAGTAATTCCCTTTTTTTTTTGCAATTCGAATTTCATTTGCTCCTCGCATCTTTTCAACAATTTTTACTTTATTGAAGCCCCGTGGAAGATAAAGTTAGAAGGAGGCTTGCTTCCTGGAAACGAAGTTTCTTCTCTAAAGGTGGGAGGTTAACTCTCATCCGTTCTGTTTTGAGTGGGATTCCTACTTATTTCTTTTCGTTGTTTAGAGCTCCCCAAAAGGTTTGCAGGAATATGGAGAAACTCATGAGGGATTTCTTATGGAAGGGTGGAGAGACAGGTAAAGGGGCCCATCTCGTGAGTTGGGAGGTTGTGGGCAAACCGGTTAGTTTGGGAGGTTTAGAATTGGGTAACCTTAAGGTTCGAAACAAAGCCCTGCTAGCTAAATGGCTCTGGCGATTCCCCCTAGAGTCTTCTTCCCTCTGGCATAGGATTATTGTGAGCAAATACGGTCCTCACCCTAATGAGTGGTTGTCGGGTGGGAGCAGAGGCACTTCTAGAAATCCATGGAAAGATATAGCCCTCGAGATTCCTACCTTCTCTAGCCTTGTTCATTGTTTGGTGGGGGATGGGAAAGATACGTATTTTTGGGAAGACAGATGGTTGGGGGATAGACCCCTTTGTCTATCCTTCCCTCGATAGTTCTATTTATCCTCTATGAAAAACCGTTCAGTGGCTGATGTTTTGTTTCATTCAGGGAGCTCTCCCTCGTTTTCTTTTGGCTTCAGCCGTCCGTTGTCCAATAGGGAAACGACGGAGGTCATGTCCCTTATATCTTTGATTGAGGAGTTTGATTTCAGGGTGGGGAGGAGGGATCTCCGGTGTTGGAATCCTAGTCCTTCTGACGGGTTCTCTTGTAGCTCTCTTTTTCGTTGGCTCTTGCACCCCTCTCCCCAAAGTGAGTCTATTTTTTCGCGTGTGTGGAAGGTGAAAGTTCCGAAGAAGATTAGGTTTTTTATGTGGCAAGTTATCCATTCCAGGGTGAATACCTATGATCGTCTGTTGAAAAGGATGCCCTCCTTGGTGGGTCCGTTTTGTTGCATTCTGTGTCGGAAGGCGGAGGAAGATCTGGATCATATTCTGTGGAGATGTGCCTATGCGCGTGCTGTGTGGGATCGGTTTGGCCAGGTTTTTGGTTTGCAAGGGATGTCTTTTGTTGACCATAGGGAGTTGATCGAGGAGTTCCTCCTCCATCCGCCTTTTAGAGAGAGAGCGAGATTTTTGTGGCTTGGGGGATGTGTGCTCTGTTGTGGAATCTTTGGGGGGAGAGGAACAATAGAGTGTTTAGGGGGAAAGAGAGGGATCCTATGGACGTGTGGTCCCTTACTCGTTATCATGTCTCTCTTTGGGCTTCGGTCTCAAAGATGTTTTGTAACTATCCGTTAGGTTGTATTTTGCTTGATTGGGGTCCCTTCCTTTAGTTGGACTCCTTTTTGTGGGCTTGTTTTTTGTATGCCCGTGTATTCTTTCATTTTTTCTCAATGAAAGTTGGTTTTTTCATCAAAAAAACAATTTTTACTTTATTGAAGAAAACATGTTAGGGCCTCTTATCTGCTTGGTTATGAATCTATGATTTCCTAAAACTAGAAGCTTTAAATCTATGCATCTTATGGCAACAAGTATTTCCACTATTAATCTCAATGGCATCTGAGTTGCTAAACGTTCATCTTAGTATTACTACTAGTATATCTGTTTTACTGTGAGCACTTTTTACATATAGCTTGCAGTATGGACCTTACTAATATTGTTAATGCAACTTGAGTCGTTATGAAGTTTCTCATGACTGAAATCAGTGTTTTTATGTAAATGTTGGCTGCTTGTACTTTTAGGTGCTACAAGGGCTTGAGGCAGCAACAAATTGTGTTGATGACATGGATGAATGGTTGGGAATCTTCAATGTGAAACTTAGGCACATGAGGGAGGACATTGAATCGGTAAGAAAACAACATACCTTTTATATGTAGTTCTCTTTCGAAAATTCCTCCTCACCTTCAAATTTTGTGGGTCCAGATGTGATTGCATATTGAATGGATTTATTCTTGTTTTTGTCTTTTCTCTGTCTCAGTTTGGTTTGTTTGTAAATTAGGTGATCCCTTCTTTCAATATATATATATATATATATATGTACGTATGTATTTATGTATGTGTGTATATGCTATGTCACTCCTCGTTTGAATAAAAAATTTTAGGAATGATTTAAAAAACTCATGATTTAAGCATTTTAATTTTGTTGGATGAAAAACAATTGAAAAGAGGGATTAAATTTTTGTTGTTTAGATGTTGACTAGAAATGAAAAGAAAATGAAGATTTTACCATATAGTCCTTTTTTCCTTATTGTAACTGGAGAGTTGGATGTTTGAACTCTGATGAGGTTAGAAATTTAGATTTGTAAATAATTTCGAAATCCTCCAAAACCTGTCTATTTTAGTCCATTTCTTTTTAAAAAGTAAAAATAGGATTGAAAATCATATTTGATTTCAATTCCTTTTATTTTAAATGATAACTAACAAAAAATCCATTTGAAATTATTCTGATTTAAAATCTTCCAAATTTCTGCTGAAACAAACAGACCTTTACGTACTCTGATAATAGTGAATAACTATGTTGATAGCCAACTCTGTTGCTTCTGTGAAGGATTGAATTGAGTTTGTTTATCTTTCTTAGCAGTTAATGAAATAGTATAACAATATGCTAATCAGATAAATCTTGTGCTTTATTAATTCCCACTCAAGTGAGAATTATACATTTCTTACCTTAAACTTGTCTGTTTTGTTGAGCAGATAGAGACCCGAAATAACAAGTTAGAGATGCAATCCGTAAACAATAAAGCACTCATAGAGGAACTTGATAAACTCCTTGAACGATTACGTGTCCCTTCTGAGGTTTTTTTATTCATTAGATTTTAAAGGAAGTGATAGGAATTTATGCAAATTTTCTTGAGCTGTCTAATGATGTTTCATTGATTGTAGTATGCAGCATGTTTGACTGGGGGTTCGTTTGATGAGGCCCGCATGATTCAAAATGTAGAAGCATGTGAGTGGTTAACTGGTGCTTTGCGTGGCCTTGAAGTACCCAACCTGGAGCCTATATATGCAAACATGCGATCTGTATGTGCCACACTTTCCTCTCGTTATTTCAATTTTCTTGTGATAATATGTGTTCATCATAAATCATAATTATGTATATATAGGGACACTATTTCATAAGTACCGATGTGTAGACAATTTGATGTTGGGCAACTTATTTATTATATCCAATTGCTACCAAAGTTTAGCTGTTTCAGTTGCTGAATTGTTCTTTGTGTAATACTTTGAACAGTAGAGTAGTCAATTGTGGTTTAGATGTTTTCAAATAATTAACAATTAAGATACTATCATGTGGTGTAATAACTGCTAGTGCTAGCTCTTTAGGACATCAGTAAATGGCATAAAGAACCTTCTTAAGTGTCGTAGCTACACTCTTCCAGGTAAGGGAGAAGCGTGCTGAACTTGAGAAGCTGAAAAGTACCTTCGTTAGAAGAGCTTCTGAGTTCTTAAGAAACTACTTTGCTAGTTTGGTGGATTTTATGATAAGTGACAAGAGTTACTTTTCTCAGGTATTTACACTATATATATATTTTCTTATCTTGTTAGTCAATTCTAAAAGTTGCATGTGAAAATTACTGCTTATTTTTATGTTTTTAAATAGAGAGGACAACTGAAGAGGCCCGATCATGCTGACTTGCGGTACAAATGCAGGACTTATGCTCGTCTTTTGCAACATTTAAAGGTCAAAATACTCAAAGGACTTGCTGTATGATTGCTTCTATTGCCTCCTTCTGTACTAATTTTTCTTCTTCCTTTTATTACTTGTAGAGTCTTGATAAGAATTGCTTGGGTCTGTTGAGAAAAGCCTATTGTAGCTCCCTTAACTTGCTTCTTCGCAGGGAGGTGAGTGAAAATATCTTACTACCTAGCTTTTGACCATTGCTTGGGAGTTTTAGTTGAATATATGTACAATATTTTATTACCCTTGTAATTAAGTTTCAAATAAAATTTATGTTGATACTATTTCTCAATAAGCTCATATCACCAGTTGAATCCATGCGTTTCTGAGCATGGTTGGGTTAAGGTGTAGACAAGAGAGGCTGGTGCTAAATTTCCTATTTCTTAGAAGGTCCATTTTTATCCTAATCATGTAAATCAACTCAATCTCACATTCACCTTTAAAATTTATAAGGTAGTTGTTCATTTTTTAAGGCCGCGCAATTATGACTTTAATATTAAAAGATCCAAATTTAAAATTTGGCTTAAAGCCTCAAACTACCTTGTGTTGGCCCTGATCTTAAAATTGAGAAGTGTAACATACTTGGCGCTACTCTTTTTTATATCAGGTTGGATCTACCTAGCTATAGTTGTCTGAGATAATTCCAACTTTGATTAAGTAGTGGAGCCAGCCAACATTTGATTAAGTAGTTGGTAAATGTGGCTAAATGAAAAGGCAATCATGAATCAATAGGTTTTCTAATAACTTTAATAGATTTTTTCCTCTATTATGCTTCAATTAAAGGTTTCTTTTACCTTTTTATTCAGCTCTGTATTTTCTTTAGAATAATATAAAAACACCTTTATCTGCCATGAATTCGCCCTTATCCACCAGTCTGTCATGACTCATTTTGCTTTATCATAGCCTTTGAAAATTTTGTGTTTTTCCTTGCAGGCTGAATTAACTTGTGTAAATTTTATTTATTTATTTTTTAAATCTTATATTTTTGTTCATTTTTAGGCTCGTGAATTTGCTAATGAGCTTCGTGCTAGCACCAAAGCATCAAGAAATCCAACTGTCTGGCTCGAAGCTTCCTCTGGGTCTGGTCAGAATGTGAATGCAGCTGACACCTCTACTGTCTCGGAGGCTTACGGGAAGATGTTAACCATTTTTATCCCTCTTCTTGTAGATGAGGTTAAAATTCTGATTCTATACGACTTGATCATTTGATAATTTTTGTTTTGTAAATGATCTTTTTCATGACAACAAATGCAGAGTTCGTTTTTTGCCCACTTCATGTGCTTTGAAGTTCCTGCTCTAGTGCCACCTGGTGGTGTTAATGGTGGTAAACCAGGATATGATGACGACGACGACGATGATTTGGGAATTATGGATATTGATGAGAACGACAGCAAATCTGGTATTCGTACTGGCTGTTATCTTTATTGTTGCTCCCCGATTGGGGGGGGGGGGGATCTCTTGTAGTTTGTGGTCATAAATAATTAATTATATTGTATTAGTTTTGAATCTTTTGACATGCAACATTGTATGATGTAGGGAAAAATTCTGTCGAGCTTGCAGCATTAAATGAATCACTTCAGGACTTGCTTGATGGAATTCAGGTGATACTCCTTTGTTTTACATACCCTTGTGCACTGTTTCCACCATATTATTTTTCTCCTTACTGATAAGTGATAACTAACCATAAATTCAAAAAGAGAATAAACTTAACAGGCTTTGGATATCAATTATATAGGATTTATCAGTATCATTCTTTTGTTTGTGTATGTTTCCCATCTTTTACAGATGGGAGAGCCTTCTGGAAAAGCCTTTGTGTATCTCCATTACTTTGTATAAACCATGAGAGTTCATGAGGCTACTGGACATAGTTAAATAATCACCTATGTTATATATTCTACATAAGGTCATTTTTTTCATGTTGATTCCTAGTTAAGCATTGAGGTATTTACCTTATTAAATCGCATTCTGGTTAAAAAAGAAACAGTAATTGGGAAGATTTGACATGTCGATAGGCTAAACTCTTGTTTGTTCTTTGCGGACATGCATGTCATTTAGAGTCAAAATGGTTTAATGGAAATGTAGATGGTTTTGCTAATTGATACTTCAAAACGTGACAAAAATTGTTCATAGAATAAATATCAAAATAGAAACTATTTATAAATGTTAAACCAATTTGTTTGAAATGTGAAACAGGAGGATTTTTATGCTGTAGTGGACTGGGCATACAAAATTGATCCATTGCGCTGCATATCAATGCATGGCATTACAGAGCGCTATCTTTCTGGGCAGAAAGCTGATGCAGCAGGATTTGTCCGTCTTTTGCTTGGTGACTTGGAGTCAAGAATTTCCATGCAGTTTAATCGTGTAAGTTTTGGCAGTAAGCTAAGGTTGTACACGTGTATGTGCATGTACAGTTGTACACATTTGACTTGATGCCAATGATAGCAGTATTACTTTCCGAGCTTTATGACACTGCCGACCTTATTGAAATGTGCAAGTGTTTTACAGTTTGTTGATGAAGCTTGTCACCAGATAGAAAGAAACGAGAGAAATGTTAGGCAGATGGGTGTACTATCTTATATTCCAAGGTAAATCGAATCTGGAAGACTCATGCATTTATTTCTTACAAATTTTTCCAAGCTTGGGGATCGGGATATAGGATATTGCGTGTATTAGTTGTTAACATCTTCGGTTGGTTTGCATAACATAGTTTTAGCTTTAACTTGGAGCAAATTAACTAATTCATTTTTGTAATTACAGCTTATCTACTCTTAGTACTCATTGGAAATTATTAATACCTTCTTAGTCCTCTATCCTGTTATTTAAATGATTAGAGAATAAAAATTTTCCTTCATTTTGTGCATCTAAAAAGGAAAAAATTGTCAATTTTGTCAATTTGCTTCAAGTTGGCTGTATAGACATAAATTCTTACTACGTCAAGATCAAACATACTCATACAATGCAGATTTCTTGGGAATTGTTAGTGGCAAATGGAAAGGAGCATTATTTTGCAGTGCTATTGAATATTAAGTTTGTTTGAGGGCATATGTTTTACTTACTGCCTTTGCACAGATTTGCCACTCTTGCTACACGAATGGAGCAGTACATCCAGGGACAATCCAGGGATTTAGTTGATCAAGCATATACAAAATTTGTGAGTTTCCTAAAACACATTTATGATTGTTATATTCATGTGATTGGCAGTAATCTGAAAATTTCTTGAGTTGGTTGGTTCTTCTCCTGGCTGTGTGCAGTTGCAATTTGCCCATATGACTGCAGATTGACATGCATGCTTTTAGATCAGTAATGGATGCATATCTTGTAACTCTAATACTATTCACTATGTATGTATCTGTTATTTTGATAGGTCAGTATAATGTTTGTTACTTTGGAGAAAATTGCACAAACAGATCCAAAATATTCAGACATTTTTCTTTTAGAGAATTATGCAGCTTTCCAGAATAGGTATGCATTATAAAGTCAATCTTCAACTTTTTTTGGAATATTATATACTTATTTGTGCGTTTGCTTACTTTAATATATTGCATGCAGTCTCTATGATCTTGCCAACGTTGTGCCTACCTTAGCAAAATTCTATCACCAGGCAAGTGAAGCTTACGAGCAAGCTTGCACACGACACATAAGTATGATTATATACTATGTAAGTTATTCGCCCGGACCTCTGTCTTTCTTCGCTACTTGATTGAATTCTGGAAATACGTTTGAAAGTTGGTCATTTTACTTTTCAGCAATTCGAACGGTTATTCCAATTTGCTCGAAGAATAGAAGACTTGCTTTACACCATCCCACCAGAAGAGGTTTGTATGTTGCTAACATATTTTTCCGTACCACAATTGATGCCTTGGATTTTCCTATCTAAGAATGTATTTTAATATCAGCTAACCATAATGCATCATAGTAGTTAACTATTCTGATCGGTTCATGATGATTCTTGAATTCTGTATACTTATAAAGTCCTCAACTCTTAAGTTTCTTTCTTTTTTTGGTGTAAATTTTAGGTTCCCTTCCAGCTTGGATTGTCTAAAATGGATCTCCGGAAAATGTTAAAATCGAGCTTGGCTGGAGTAAGTTGCAATTCTTTCAGGACAATATATTTCTACATTTCTATCTCGAATACAGTCTAAATGTAAGTTGGGGTGTAACATAGATTGACAAATCCATTGGTGCGATGTATAAGAAGTTGCAGAAGAACTTAACCTCAGAGGAACTACTTCCTTCTTTGTGGGATAAGTGCAAGGTACTTGAAGCCTCTTCTCTGCAAAGTAGTCGACAACAGTATGATGATTATCACGCAAGGAAAATCCCTCTTTTTATGGTCCTCAATTAGAGATGCGATCTAAAATGTGTTAGGTATTGAGGTTTAGGCAATCTCTGACGGACTTCTTTTGATTTGATTGCAGAAGGAATTTCTGGACAAGTACGATAGTTTTGCCCAACTTGTTACTAAAATCTACCCCACGGAGACGTTTTTCTCTGTGGCAGAAATGAGAGATCTTCTAGCTTCCATGTAAAGAAAATTAAAAAATGATCGGATGCTGTCCTGTATATCTATCTTTTTGGTTTCTTCTTTTCGAGGTCAGTCATTCTTTGTTTCATTCAATAATTTCATTTATCGACTCCAGAGATAATTTGTCGAAAGCCAATTGTCTTCGGTCAAATTAGGTTTGTATCTCATTTGTATAAGAGCTCTCGGGTCGGTGCTTCGGTTGACTGTTAGTGTCCATTCGGGGTTTGTATGTGGGAAAGGATAGTTTCATAGCAGAGCTTTTTAATTTTCTCAGTTTTCTTATTGAAAAATGTAACGATAATTGCAGTTTATATTAAGAATAGAGAATGCCCCAAGTTTGTAAGATTCGTTAAGTATTCATCCTGTTAAATGTTAGCAAGAGTACAGAGAAGTCCGTCACCAAACAGAACACGCTTCGAAGTGAATTCATGGGATCGTAATTCAAATAGTTTGTCAAATAGTCAAAACGGAAAAATTCGGCAAATCTTTTCTGGAATTTCTTTTCATGAATATAATGAAACACACCTCCACCCAATTTTTCTTATATGAAAACGTATTGTGCTTAAAGGTAATTTTCATGTAAAAGGTTGCTGTGACGTACATTTGACCGAGCTTTATTTGGTTTGTAATTCAGATATAAATCCTCCTTGAAATCAAAACTTTTGCATGTTCTTGAAACAAGACCTTACATAGTTTGAAGTTCAAATATAATTTCTCTTTGAGAAATAAAAATTTTTGCATGTTCAAGCTGAATCAAGACTAGTAGCTTTTGATGGATCAACTACAAAAACCCAGTTCCATAAATTAGGATTAAGGCAACATCTCATATGGCTTTCACATCCAAAAGTCCTCAAGAAAATCAACTACATGCAGTATCCTGGGCTCTTCTGAAAATATCCGAGAACTCCCTTTGGTGTAAGCAAATTTTGCTTTCGAATTTCGTGGTCAAATGCACATTGAACAATGTGAAAGAGATTTCTCATCAAGCGAATCTACACTAGATATCCCTTGAAAAATTGTATCTTTCTCGTTGGGAGAAAGACTTTGATTTCGAATTGTATCTTTGATTTCTTCCCGATATTCTACGACCTATTTTGCAAAATTTTATAGAACACTTAAAAGAACCAATTTGACGTAAGATGAATGGTTTTTGAATTATTGATATGTAAAAATAAGCTTGCAAGATCAGCCAGATTTCCAATCGGTGGCTAATAAGAAAGCTGGCTGGTGTAATACATCAACTCAAAGAAACATTCTACCGAGGTTCAATACATTTATGAAACTTCGCCGTTTTTTTTTTTTTTTTGAAAAAAGAAACTGCATTAAAGAGCACAACCAAAACGACAACTACTCTTCTGCAAATATGAAGAGTTTAACCAGGGGGGCATTAACGCCATACAGACAAACTCCTCTTCCGAATTGGAAGAGTCCAAAAACCCCGAGTTAGACCCACCCACAGACTCGTGAACCAGGCCCTGACGCGCTAGAAGATGCGCTTCAATGTTGGAATCCCGCCGGCTGAAACGGTAAGAAACGCTGCCGATCATCTCCGCCGCAACCTCCACATCGTCCGCCACCGTCCTGCTTTCCGAGTAGACATCGGAATCATGGTTGAGGATGGCGATCGCATTGGCTGAATCCGATTCCACTAGGATACGAGGGAGGGGATTTCCAAAATTAACAAGTAAGCTTCTGAGACCTTCCTCAATTGCTTTCAGCTCCAGACATAAGATCGACCAATTCTTCTTCATTTTCTTGAACCCAGCGAAGATAAAAGATCCGTTAGAGTCACGAGCTATCCAACCTAAACCCCCAATGCCTTTTTCTTCAGACCAAGCTGCATCTGTGTTTAATTTCCAGAAGTTCTGCGGAGGGGGAGACCAACTCTGACTCGAATGGTTCTTGAATCTTGGAGGGACCTTACTGTCATCACTCAGGTATTGAATTCCATCCAAATTGGCTTCAATTGATCTGAAAATTGAGTTGGGATCTGCTTTTATCGAGTTGTTCTTCACCAAATTCCTGTGGTTCCAAATGCCCCAAATAATGTTGATCGCTTTCCTTCGATCTTCTTCATTGAAAAATTTTGCAAAACTCGTCCATTTGTCCATCGGCGTCCACTCTTCCCTGAAAGAATCACCCGAGTCTTGTAAGTTAGGGAAGTAACGAATCCAAACCTGTTTTGCAATCTTACAGTCCCAAATGCAATGGTTGACCGACTCCCTATTAGACCTGCAAAGAAAACAGAGGGGGTTAGCATCAATTCCTTTAGAAATAATATTGACTTGAGTTGGTAAGATGTTTCTGAGAGCCCGCCAAGCACAAATCTTCTCTTTGGGTTTGACTTTTGACTTCCATAACTCTTTCCACAGAGCTTTGTTGGTCGAGGAGTCTGAGGGGGAAGCCTCCGAAGCTGTTGATAGATTTTGTGCTAGGTGATAGGCACTTTTGACGGTAAAATGACCTTTCGGATCTGGCCCCCAAAAAATTTCGTCTTTTGAGTTCCCCCTGCTTAGAGGAATGTTGAGGATTCTCTCTGCATCAGAAGGGATAAAGCTCCTATTTATCTCCTGATCCCTCCATTTGCCTCCTTCGTCAATTAATCTAGCCACATAGGCTTCTTTGAGCTCCACCGGCACAGCAACAGGCTTAGGGGATCCTTCTTTCCCCAGCCAAGGATCTTCAGCAATTCTGATATGTCTTCCATTCCCCACTCTCCATCTCATGCCTTCTTTGAACAGATTTCTCCCCCAAAGGATGCTTCTCCAGGACATAGAGGGGTTAGGGCCTAAGCTCGCTTCCAGGAAGTTGTTGTGGTGGAAATATTTGCCTCTCAGCACCCTGGAAAGCAAACTGTTTGGATTCTTTAGAATTCTCCAGCTTTGTTTCGCAAGCATGGCTTGATTGAATAAGTTTATGTCCCTGAAACCCATACCACCCCTATCTTTGCTTAAACAAAGCCTCTTCCAACTCATCCAGTGTGCTTTGTTCTTCTCCCCCGCCGATCCCCACCAGAACTTTGAACACATTTTGTTTATCTCGTTACACATAGACTTGGGGAGTTTAAAACAATGCATTGTGTAAGTGGGGATAGCTTGGGCCACAGCCTTTATCAAGACTTCCTTACCACCCATCGAGAAGAGGCTTCCTTTCCACCCCTGAAGAGCTTTCCATACTCTGTCTTTCACCTTCCAGAACACTTTGTTTTTCTTTCGGCCTGTCTGGGAAGGCATGCCAAGATAATCCCCAATGGAATCCGAAAGCCTGACTCCCAAAATGTTGCTTAACTCAACCGCTCTTTCTTTGTTGATGTTTTTGCTTATTATACAAGAGGACTTATCAAAATTTATAGTCTGGCCCGATACAGCTTCATATTCTTTCAAAATCCTTTTGACGGACTCACAATCCTTTGTGCTAGCTCTAGAGAAGATAAGACTGTCATCTGCAAAAAAGAGATGCGTTAGGGAGGGGCAAAGCTTATTTATTTTGATGCCATTAATCTTAGAAAGATTTTCTTCCCTTTCAAAGAGCGCCGTCAAACCTTCTGCACAGAGGAGGAACAAATAAGGGGAGAGAGGGTCCCCTTGTCTCAAACCTCTACCGGGCGCAAAAGAATTCGTAGGAGCCCCATTGATCAAAACTGAGAACTTTACTGTCTCAACACATCGCATAATCTTCCTGATCCAGCCTTCTTCAAATCCCAGCTTAGACATAACTGAGCGAATATAAGCCCATTCCACTCTATCATAGGCTTTGCTCATGTCCAGCTTTGTAGCAATGATCCCTTCTTTCCCGGTTCTTTTGTTATTGAGCGCGTGTATACATTCAAAGCCCACTATAACGTTATCCGATATGAGCCTGCCCGGGATGAAAGCTGCTTGAAAAGGGGAAATAATGGAATCCATCATTCTTTTCATTCTGTTGGCTAGCACTTTTGATATGATCTTGTACAACACGTTGCACAAGCTAATCGGCCTAAATTTTTCCATTTTGTCTGGCTTGTTGACCTTAGGGATTAGAGCGATCCATGTATTGTTGACAGGGCCCAGATCCTCTTCATCGTTGAGAATTTTGAGACAGACTCTCGTGATATCCTCCCCCACTATATCCCAATATCGTTGGAAAAACATAGCATGAGCTCCATCAGGACCTGAAGCCTTCGAAGGATTCATCTCTTTTAAAGCTTTTTCAATCTCAACCTTATTGAAAGGACGTCTGAGATCCCTTCTTTGATTATCATTAACCCTGACTTTGATGCTGCTGGTGGCTTCTTCCAACTTCCTCTGGTCTGGATTAGTAGAAATGAAGAGCTTGTTAAAGTATTCAACAGCCACCCTACCAATCTCTTATGAAACTTCGCGGTTAATCTATATAATCTATAATTTATCATTTTCAAAATATATATATATATAATCTATCATTTATCTGCCACCACACGGGCCCAAATGAAAACAAGCCCAGAAGGTAAACGATCTATTGGGCCCAATGGGAAAAGCCCATAACAACCGCGCGCAGGAGCCTGGTGCTACGAACTACGAAGCAAACACAGAAAAGATGGCTGCTCTTAGGAAAGCTTAGAAGAAGAAGAAGCTTTTGCATTTTGATTTGCGCGCCAAGAAGACCAGGGCTATTCGTCGAAGGCTCACCAAGCACAAGTAAGGGATTTCTTCATTTGAAATTACATTTTCATTTATATATATGTACTCCTTACGCCGCTGTTGTATTTATCTCCGTGCTTGAATTTCTGCTGAAAATTTGGTTCCTCGTCGATCTCCCGGTGTACAATGCTGATAGTTTATGAATTTGCTTTCTATGTTGAATGGTTAAGGATTGTGTTGTGTGGTATCGTTTTATTTCTAATGCTCCAAGAATTTGAATCCCGTAGCTACTTTCCATCTCTTAGTTTTTCTAGCAAACCCTCATTTTTTCTGCCTTATTGAGATTGAGAATGTATATATTCGAGGTGATGACTCAATTTATTTGATGCTGAGTGTTGATTTTCTTGAATTGTATGTCTTGTTGAAGCCATTGCTATTCGGGCTCTAAATATTGAAACACAGTAAACGACGGTCTTTCTTCCTCATTCTAATTCGACATTCATGAACTTCGTTTTACAGGCATCACCAAAGACCGAGCGACAGAAGAAGAAAGAGATGTATTACAAATTGAGAAAACGAATCCTTACCCTCTTCCTACTTCTTCCAATCAGAATGAAATTTTCTCTGTAATAGAAACAATGGTCAGTTAGTGCTATGAGGCTGCAGATTCAACTTAAACAGTAGCTTCCTTTTCGATTTATTGGTTCTGTCGTGCCGGCAAATGTTCAGGTACTTTGCCTCCTCCATTCATTCTGGTCTACTTCTTCGGAAGTCGCTTCATGTAACTCAGACTCTTCAATGGAAGTTCCGAGACAAATTGAAGCTGAACCAACCGGATTTGGTTGACCGAATCTCTCGCCTTCTAGTCCTTCGACGATTTGATGCCCTCACCAAACTCTCCTTCAGTTTCTCGGACGAACTGATGGATTTAGTGCTTCATAATCTCAGATTAAACCCTTATGCTTGCTTAGAGTTCTTCAAATTGGCATCTAAACAACAGAAATTTAGACCGAATATCAATTCCTATTGCAAGATTGTTCACATACTATCACATGCCCGAATGTATGAGGAGGCTAGGGTGTATTTGAATGAACTTGTGGTTCTATGCAAGAACAATTACACCACGTGTGCAGTGTGGGATGAGCTTGTGAGGGTTTATAGAGAATTTTCATTTTCTCCTACAGTTTTCGATATGATTTTGAAGGTTTATGCTGAGAAGGGAATGACAAAATTTGCACTACGAGTGTTTGACAATATGGGGAAATGTGGTCGTGTTCCAAGTTTGAGGTCTTGCAATAGCTTGTTTACGAACAAATGAGTGCATTAGGTGTTCTTCCCGATGTTTTTAGTTATACGATAATGGTGAATGCATATTGTAAGGAAGGAAGAGTGGACGAAGCCTTCAAATTTGTGAAAGAACTGGAGAGACCGTGTTGTGAACTGAATGTAGTAACTTACAATAGTTTGATTGATGGGTATGTCAGTTTAGGAGATGTTTTTGGGGCAAAAAAGGTGTTAAAGTTGATGTCTGAAAAGGGCATCTCTGCAAATTCCATAACTTATACTTTGTTGATAAAAGGTTATTGCAAGAGAGGTCAGATGGAGCAGGCTGAGAAGCTAATTGGGTACATGGAGGAGAAGAGTTTATTTGTTGATGAGCATGTTTATGGAGTGTTAATGCATGCATATTGCAGCGCTGGTAGAATAGACGATACTCTTAGACTAAGAGATGCAATGTTGAAAGTAGGCTTAAAAATGAATACGGTAATTTGCAACTCACTTATTAATGGGTATTGTAAGCTTGGTCATGTTAAAAAAGCAGCAGAAGTGTTGGTTAGCATGGAAAATTGGAACTTGAGACCAGATTCTTATAGCTATAACACTCTTCTCAATGGGTTTTGTAGACAAGAAGATTTCAAAGAAGCTTTCAAGCTTTATAATGAGATGCACAACAAAGGAATTAATTTGACCGCTGTGGCTTATAATACTCTTCTCAAGAGTTTTTTCCATGTTGGTTATGTTGACCGTGCCCTACAGATTTGGAACTTAATGCAGATGAGAGGCGTGACAGCTGATGAAGTTACCTATTGTATACTTCTAGATGCATTTTTCAAAGTAGGTGCTTATGATAGAGCTATGATGATATGGAGGGATGTACTATCGAGGGGTTTTACGAATAGTACAACTCTTTACAATAGCATGATTAGTGGCTTTTGTAAGATGGGAAAATTAGTGGAAGCAAAAGAGATTTTTCTTAAGATGAAGGAACTAGGCTGTCCACCTGATGAAATAACATATAGAACTTTAATTGATGAATATTGTAAAGTTGGAAATATGATAGAAGCCTTGAAATTGAAGGACATGGTTGAAAGAGAGGGAGTCAGTGCTTCCACTAAAATGTACAATTCTCTTATTACTGGTGCTTTTAGATCTGAAGAATTACACAAATTGATTGGTCTTCTAGCTGAGATGAATAGCCGTGAACTATCTCCCAATGTTATAACTTATGGCTCCCTTATAGCTGGTTGGTGTGATAAGGGGATGATGGAAAAAGCGTATAGTGCATACTTTGAGATGATCGACAAAGGGATTGAACCTAATATTATTATTGGCAGCAAAATTGTCAGTAGTCTGTACCGACTGGGTAAGATTGATGAAGCAAATTTGGTCTTGCATCAAATGGCAGATATTGATCCTGTTGTAGATCATGCATATTCTATAAAATTGCCCAATTCTGGTTCAAGAGATCTTGAAACTCAGAAAATTGTGGATTATTTTGGCCAAAGGACCACGAGCATCCCTCTGTCGAACCATATTGTCTATAATGTTGCAATTGCAGGGCTGTGCAAGTCTAAGAAGGTTGATGATGGCAGAAGATTTTTGTCAGATTTGTTACTTTGAGGCTTTCGTCCAGATAATTACACGTTTTGTTCCCTAATTCATGCATATACTGCTGCTGGTAAAGTCAGCGAAGCCTTCTGTTTAAGAGATGACATGATAAAGACAGGTCTTATTCCGAATATAACTGTTTATAATGCTCTTATAAATGGTTTGTGCAAGTCCGGGAATCTGGATCGAGCTCAGAGACTATTCCATAAACTACCCCGGAAAGGTTTATCACCCACTGTTGTTACATACAATACTCTGATTGATGGATATTGTAAGGCTGGTAGAACAATAGAGGCTTTCAAACTCAAGGATAGAATGAGAGAAGAAGGCATTTCTCCCTCTTCTGTTACCTATTCTACCTTGATACATGGGCTTCATAAGCGAGGAGATATTGAACAATCTGTGGGGCTTTTGAATGAAATGATCAAGGCAAGTAAAGACTCAAGTGTAATTGATCCACTTGTGGTTCGAGTTTACGTCAAATGGAGAAACAGGCAGAAGACATCCAAATCGAACTGTTGAACCAAAGTCCAATTCACGGCGCTGCATCGAGCTTGAATCGATTATTCATCCTAGTGAGTTAAGTTCCAACACTTCTCTCAAGCTAGTTAGTCAATTTAAAAGTTGCATGTGAAAATTACTGCTTATTTTTATGTTTTTAAATAGAGAAGACAAGAAGAAGCCCGATCATGCTGACTTGCAGTACAAATGCAGGACTTATACTTGTATTTTGCAACATTTAAAGGTCAAATTACTCAAAGGACTTGCTGTATGATTGCTTCTATTGCCTCCTTTTGTACTAATTTTTCTTCCTTTTATTACTTGTAGAGTCTTGATAAGAATTGCATGGATCTGTTGAGAAAAGCCTATTGTAGCTACCTTAACTTGCTTCTTCGCAGGGAGGTGAGTGAAAATACCGTACTACCTCGCTTTTCAACATTGCTTGGGAGTTTTTGTTGAATATTTTTACGCTTTTAATCAAGTTTCAGATAAAATTTATGTTGATGCTATTTCTCAATGAGCTCATATTACCAGTTGAATCCATGCGTTTCTGAGCATGGCTGGGTTTGGCTAAATGAAAATGCAATCATGAATCAATAGGTTTTCTAATAATTTTAATAGATTTCTTCCTCCATTATGCTTCAGTTAAAGTTTTCTTTTACCTTTTTATTCACCTCTGTATTTTCTCTAGAATAATATGAGAATACCTTTATCTGCCACGAAGTCGTCCTTATCCACCAGTCTGTCATTGACTCATTTTGCTTTGTCATAGGCTTTGAAAATTTTGTGTTCTTCCTTGCAGGCTGAGTTCACTTGTGTAGAATTTTTTTTAATCTTTTTTAAATCTTATGTTTTTTTTTTTTAATCTTTAGGCTCGTGAATATGCTAATGAGCTTCGTGCTAGCACCAAAGCATCAAGAATTTCAACTGTCCGGCTTGAGGCTTCCTTTGGGTCTGGTCAAAATGTGAGTGCAGCTGACACCTCTACTGTTTCAGAGGCTTATGGGAAGATGTTGACCATTTTTATCCCTCTTCTTGTAGATGAGGTTAAAATTCTGATTCTACACTAGGGGTGCAAGGCAAAACCGAAAAAACCGGAAAACCGCTAAAACCGACAAAAAAAAAAAAAAAAAAAAACCGGCGGTTCGGTTGGCGGTTCCGGTTTAAAATAATAAAAACCGTTTAAAAATCGGTCGGTTTAAGGTTTTGAAATGGTTAGACCGATTTTAGCCCGAGCCGACCGATAAATATATATAATATCAACTAAACGTAAATCAAAAAGCATGCATGGTCCACTTGGTTTCACTATCATCAGGTACGTTGGAGGTCTTGTGTTCGAATCCTATTATCTTCACTCTTCACATTAATTTTGATATATATTTTGCGACCCGCGACCCAACACAAACACGCGCCTGCGGTTCGCTGTTTACATAACGGAACCGAACCGTCGGTCTCGAGTCGGTTCGATTCGGTTTCACATAACAACCGGTTTGGTGGCGGTTTTCAATGTTTCCTTAACCGAAAGTCGGTTCGGCTTTGGTTTTGTACAGTAACCGAGCCGAACCGACCTGTTTACACCCCTATTCTACACGACTTGATCATTTGATAATTTTGTAAATAATCTGCTTTTTCATGACAATAAATTCAAAGTTTATTTTTTGCTCACTTCATGTCCTTTACTGCCCACGTGCCACCCGGTGGTAAACCAGGATATGATGACAACAACGACAATTTGGGCATTATGGTTATTGATGAAAACGACAGCAAATCTGATATTCGTACTGGCTGCTAGCTCTATTCTTCCTCCCAGATTGTGTGGGTGGGGAATATCTTATAGTTTGTGATCATAAATAATTAAATATATAGTATCAGTTTTGAGTCTTCTGACATGCAATGCAACATTGTATGTTGTGGGGAAAAATTGTCGAGCTTGCAGCATTAAATGAATCACGTCAGGACTTGCTTGATGGAATTCAGGTGATACTCCTTTGTTTTACATACCTTGTGCACTGTTTTCACCATATTATTTTTCTCTTAACTGATAAGTGATAACTAACCATATTATTTTATATCAATCATTGATACGTTCTGCATATCAATGCATGGCATTACAGAGCTGCTATATTTCTGGACAGAAAGCTGATGCAGCAGGATTGTCCGTCTTTTGCTTGGTGACTTGGAGTCAAGAATATCCATGCAGTTTAATCGTGTAAGTTTTGGCAATAAACTAAGCTTTAACATGTGCATGTACAAATTTGATTGCTAACTAAAGATTAGAACAAACTCCCAAGTAAAAGAAACATTTAAACATAAAAATTGAATGAAGCTTAGGATTGATAGACTAATAAATATATCGTTTTCTGTAAACGAGAGATATGATGGACAAATGAATGTCGAGTAAATTGAATATTTTTTTTTTTGACAATTATTAAATTGAATATTTCCTTATTCAATTTAATAATTGTAAAAAAAAATTCAAAAAGACGCTCGCAAAAATTCAAAGAAATTAGAAACTGCGGAGGAGAATCGGTCGAAGAGGGATTGATGAAGTGTTGGTCACTCCCTTCAGTACTTATAGCCAGAAAGACGCTCGGCGGCTAGGGCTTACGGCCCTCGTCCCAATTCCCTATTATATTCAAAGACGAAATTACCCCTGATAGGTGGGCTTCGATATTGAAAACTCCGGCCCAATGGACTCCATTCCTTCTTCTTCTTCAAGCTTTCGGCCCACTTTTTTTTTTTTTTTTTTTTTTCAAAAAAGAAGATTAGAGGGGGGAGAGTCAAACCTTCCCTACCACTTTTTAGAGGGAGTGATGATACCTTCACTCGCTATACTCATGTGTTGGCTGATTTTAATTTAATTAAAAATCTCAAAATATCAAAATAGTAATAATAATAGAAGAATTATAAGAATATAATTATAATTAGATGTTAAAAACATGCATTTTATTTTTCCTTAATCTATTCGTATTAAACTGCATTGCATAGTTCAAACCATTACACATATAGGTATGTAGAAAAGATATCGTCTTAGCTTCTTATCTAGTTTCATATTTTATAATTTTCTCAAAACTTAGCAATTAAATTATCTTAGTTCAAATCACCACCTCCACATGTTAATATTAAAAAAGAATTAAACTTTTACTCTATTTCTTTGATTAGTATAATCATCAACCTTCGATCCTAAAAGAAAAAAATATATATATTTTTATTTTTTGAGTTCGACTATAGGAGGGGTGAGAATTTTGACCTCTTTATCTTTTAATATGAGATTATATGACTTTAACTACTTGAGTCATACTGAGTTAGAAAAGAAAAAAACAATCACCAATTGATTTTGTTCCTTCTCAAATTTCCTATTCCTCTCCTTAATGGAAGTTGGAAATTTTTCTACTACTACGGTAGTATCTATCCCCTCCATTCAACATTTGACACGTCATTTAATAAACATTTAATGATATAATATTTTATTTCATGGATCCCACATCATTCTTAAATACTTCTTATATGACAAAACAATGAATGGTTTAGATGCTTCTTAAACTGGGCTACCGCAGAACAACTATTCGACAAAATGCTGATGAGAAGGATGGAACCTGGATGGCTCTGCTTTTCAAGGTGTCAAAGGGTGTTGTCGATGCTGGGGAGCATCAATGATCAAGGGTTGTGGAATTGCACCTTCAAAGGGGCATGCCATTGGTATTTTTCATCCTGGAAGCTCCCAGCAGATTCCTAAACCAAACAAGTTTATCAACATATCGACCAAACCAGGATCATTTGTTTGGGATTCAATACAAAAGCATTCGATGACTGAATCAAATTTGCAGCTTGGGATTCTTGGCTCTCTGATAAAAGAGGATAAAATAAAAGGATACTGACAGATCAAAGAAAATCAATGTAGAGAAGAGGAATATAAATTCTTTCAAGAACTTTAGCCATCGAGCAGAAAAGTGAAGAAAATTAGCCCAAGTCAAATAGGAAGTTATATCCTGATTATCCCTTGAACTTGTGACCAGGAAGCTAAAGAAAGTGTGCTACTTTACCAAAGTGAAAGGCTAGCATAATTGCTTATAAGCTTCTCAGCACATTTCCTCAAGGATTATGAACCTTAGGATTTGTGGAGCTTATTATAATCTCATCAAAACTGTAACCGAGACTGAAGGCTGAGATATTATGCTTAGAGATAATATAATGAGAAAAAAATTGATTGCTAACTAAAGATTAGAACAAACTCCTAAGTAAAAGAAACATTGAAACATAAAAATTGAATGAAGCTTAAGATTGATAGACTAATAAATATATCGTTTTCTGTAAACGAGAGATATGATGGACAAATGAATGTCGAGTAAATTGAATATTTTTTTTTTTGACAATTATTAAATTGAATATTGATTGATGGGGTACGACAATATGGATCTCAATGAACAAATGATGATATATGTTCTATAACTACTTGCAGCAAAATAAATTGCATTCAGGAGTTAACCAACCCTAAAAATAGAAAGTAGAGAATGTAACAACACTAGTAGTTCTCTGCTACAGGTCGGGAAGGAAAAAGCCTCAAGAGAAAAGTCATTAACGACCAGAGGC